>JASFXZ010000040.1:4464364-4915398 GCA_032209605.1 Mactromeris polynyma
ACGGGACACACTGTCATGTATGGAACAAAGGCTGTATAATTGGAGAACTGACTCTATACAGCTTTTGTGTAGCTTCACGGTACATATTGCACAGGTGACATTGTTCTAGTTGCTCCACTTGCATACTTTTGCTCATACTGTAACATTCAATGAATCACTGATTGGGTTATTGTCTTTCTACCTTTTGTGTATTTTCACCGTTTACATTGCACAGATGACAAGCGTTCAAGGCTCATTTGGTATATTGCCCACGAGCACAATTTCACAAAAAAGGTAAACTTTGTCGGCTTCCTAGGTTACTAACCAACACGTTGTCTATTTCAGGGACAGTGAGAAGTGCCTTGTTCATTTACAGTTTTATTAAATGTTATACAAGAAATGCCATGTCTAGACAGTCTTTTATTGAGGGGCGAGGGTTACATCACCGAAGCAGATTTCCAAGCTAGTATATTTAGCAAGCAAACATTATATTGTATGATAGTATATTATCGAGGAATTTATGAATATAGAATGAGTATTAAATGAACGTTATTTAACCTTTTGATGTTCGTGTTAAGACAGTTATTAATGTGAAACACTAAAAGCCTTGTTATGTAAGCCTGGTATTTCAACAGTTGTTATAAGTAGTCTGTATAAGGTTTCAAGAAAACGAATGCCTGTAGAAAACCAGTATCTGATGCCTGGAAACCGTTATTAGATCAATACTTAGACACAGTTGAAAATTATTCATCGACTACAATATATTGAACTTTTAAATATATTCATTGATATATCCGCAAGGGATTGGTGTGTCGCATATTTGCAACAAGCTTAATATATTCTGTCAAACTTATATAGCATTAAATTTTATTGCTTTTGAAGTATATAGCACACACTTGTTGTCGCACCATGTCTTATGTCGATGCTCAAGCAACAGAAACACAAACACCAAGTACAACCATACTAACCAGCAGCCAGAACATTAACAGGAAGGCTCTCCTTCAATGGAAAGGCAACTGACAACTTGCAAAATCAGGTTTCCTCTCTAAAACATCCATATCAAAATTGATTGTTGATCGGATTCGAAAATGCATGATCACTATATTGACATCGATCAGATTATGTGGACTGAAAGGAAACAAACCACTTATAGGTACTGGCTTAATGGGGTCCAATTACAAGGGGAGCTCACTCGTGTATTTTGTCGATAATATCTGGTGTGATTTATTGTTCAAAGTACATTTTAATATATATGCATGGTACGTGTAAACCTTTTAAAGTTATAGGTAATCAAATTAAACATCATTTATAGATATTCCCTACAATAATTGAATATCTGCGCCGCGCAACATAATAAGGCGCACATTTAGAACTGTGTTGGTTTGGAAATCGAACACAACTTGAGCATTGGACGTCAAGCGCTCCACATGAAACGTTGTGATATTATTGGATTTGAGTCAAAATGTGACGACGATGTGTAATAAGTAATGTGTCAATAAATAACTATATTTCTTTATACAGCGCTTATATTAACTTTGATTATTGTATTCGATTAACTGTGGACGCGTATTCTTCAAAAGTGATTGCTCATGTTAACGATTATAGTACGTATAGTAGATTAGCTACATCAGTGTTTTACTCATGGGACATTGATACTATCATTTTTTCTGGGACTAAAGTTATTAGTTATCTATTACGAAATATTAAAACATTTCTCAATAGCGCTACACTAATAATGTAATTTTGCGGCAAATATGCTAATAAATATGGCGGAATAGTTAATGGACTTATTCTCTTTATTTCGGTGGCGGATTTTATCAAACAATGGATGTAAGATATTCATTTGAGGTAGCAAATTATTCAGAGTTAAATGAGACTGGTATACGCAATTTTACACAAACACCTGAATATGATTATGAGATAGTACACAGTCCACCAACAGAAGAACTGGTACCAGTCTCGATCGCTTATGGAACGACGCTTGTACTGGGTGTAGCCGGAAATGGACTGGTTATATTCTCGGTTAGCCGGTACCAACAGATGATGACGATCACAAACACATTTCTTCTTAGCCTAGCCTCTGCTGATTTGTTGTTGCTGTTAATCTGTGTCCCAGTCAAGGTAAGTTACGTCATATAAAAGGTGTGTTAAACGTAATTGCATGTCAGAGAAACAAACTGATTTCCGTATCATGTTATTTTATTTCATCCTGCCGGAAATTTACGCTTGTCTGTCAAATGGAACAACATGAACGCTACGTAGCGTAAATGGGAATTTTAAGTTCGTGACAGCGGTGCGTTTTTCAGATTGACAGATATTTCGCAGAAGATTATTTTATAGAATGAATATAACTCGTCTGAAAGACACGTATGTTTACAATCTGTCTGTATATTTTACGACAACAGCGGATCTGTGTCGTGTTATGGTGGTGATGGTTAGTATAAAAGCAATTTGCTTTGAGTTTGGAATCCAGACAAATTAATGTATATGTTATAAATAAAATATGTGTCTTTTAAATTATGTGAACGTTTTGCCAAAACATAACAAAGTCCAACTATCTTTGAACAAAACTAAGCTAGCGCGACGAATAAAACCGTACAGTACAAAGTGTTACTTGTCTATTGTTAGTGCGAAAGAATTGTTCTCAAACATAAAAGGAAAACTCTAAATCAAGAAATGCGTTCTGAAGTGAAAGTTATTACGGAATCATCGACACTTTGCGCCTTGCATTTTTGTGATGTGGTAATAAAAACGAGATATGTAAAATGGAATATAAAACTTGTCGAAACTAATTAGTTAATAAGTAATTAAAATATCAATAATAATTTATTATTAGAAGTATTTAAACGTAATCTTACACGAGCGCCTGTTGTTCATCTTTCATTATTTAATGACAATATTAGTTTTATTTTTCATGATCTTACTCGTACAAGTGTAACGCAGCAATAAGGCAGTATCTGAACTGCGCATCTGTTTCCCGGTTTATAAAGGAAATAGAACATTTAAGATAAGCTTCTAACTGAACCACCCTTTCTCAAGCTCGAAGGAAGTGGTAAAGCATATTGTCCTAATCAGTCTGAACGTTTATTGTATACAGACATATTACCAACAAACAGAATGTTTACCGAAGAAGAAATAAGTCTATTTAAACATGAGTGGATTTGGGAGGGAGATGTATCTATCGGAAGTATACAGTTCTCGTAATGGTCACGCGACACAGAGATATATCACACTGAAGTTTATAACCCTGACAACTAAAAGCTTCGTTAAATCGCGTTTTATATCTATTTCATGTATTGTCTTATCAAAGTTGTTCAAACACCAATCAATACAAGTTAATCCGTAAACATTAAAGGTACACTGCAAGTCGAATAGGAGTTATGAAATGATGACTACGATATCAATTAACAATACAACATGTTATGTTTGTTATATACACACACATATATAACCCTGCTGAACAGATAATACTATGAAACTGAGTTCCTGTTTCGTATACGATCACTCAAACAACATTATAAGACAAATGAGATATGACTCTAACGCCTATCTAGAATGGAAATAGAAAACATATTACTACCATCATCTGACAGAAATTGTCTAAATTAGAATTTGCTTCGCTGGAGACCAACGATACCAACACATAGGAAAAACAGAATGACAAACATTGTTGACATATTACAATATCCTTTCCGTAAGATTGGTACGTATCTGTTGGCACACATTCTAATTAACAATTTATCTGAGTGAACAGAACCCTACTTTTCTCGTCATGACTTATGGGGTTAAAGTTGGGGACATGAGTCTTAAGCAGAAATCTGAGATAGAAATAAACAATTAAATATAAATATAATACGTCGTTCAAGACATCTCTGTGGTCATTATACCGATAACGTCATCATCTACGGAATAGCAATACGCACAAGTACGTGTTTCTTAGGCCTTTCTATCGTCTTGCTTCGATCCGTTATTATCAACTCTATATCTCAATTAACAACATGCAGTTCCTACCTATTGGTGTAACTATATAATAGTATGGATGAGATCGACTTTCAAGTCACAGAGTTGCTCTTTCATCAAATAAAAACATGTATACATTGTAGTTACATAATATATGCAAGGGATTAAGGTATAAACCATGTATTCATTTAAGTGAGTGAACAAGAGGAGCTACGGTCACAACTGGAACACGGTCACCGTTCGGAGGGTTTGACGGCAGTTTCGGGCGGTTGCCGAGCGGCGTGTCAAATCGGCATGTTTGATGCTTTTAAAATGGTATTACTGTAAGAAAAAGCACTGATGTCTTCAAGATACGTGTTAATCACGTTACTACAATAAACCGACCAGACATATAAATTGTTCAATCATAGGAACGTCACGTGTCATGAATTCGTTTGACAAGTAATAGTTAGATGCCTTTTGCGTTTTATTCAAAGACAGCAGACACGCTGCAACGAGAGTGACAGACATAAGTACAAGCGCGGCGGCCACACGTCGTGTGGTGTCCTTACGGGCTCTGTACAGGCACCGTACAGTAAAATAGTACGGTACTCTTGAAAATGTCGCACGGCTTCTTTTTGGCAGCTGCATTGTTACCTTTCGATTACCGTATGAATACCGAGCGAACGAGGTAGACACCTTGCCGCTCCCGCAAGCGGCATCAAGGCGGCCCCAAGGCAGTATCACGGGCTTGTGAGAAAATGACACATGTACATTTATTGTGTTTTTTGACGTATGAAGATACCACATATACCCCCACGTTTGCGATTCTTATAGCTGAGACTTTTTCTTACTTTTCTTCTGAAACTCTGAACTAAAGATGTTTATTAGTTAGTGTATAGGGCAGCGCCAATATCGTCTTGCGGTGACCACATGTGCACCTTGCTGTCGCCTTGCGGCCACCTTACAGATACCGCACAGTGGCCATAAGATCTTACGTGCGAGCTCTAGCAGTCTGATGGAAACAAATAACCGTAGAGGTACTACCAAACCCGGCGGCCGTTTTGTGCCTGTACGAGCCAATGGTGATCGTTTGAATGATGTTTTAATATGTATTGCTCCAGTCATAGAACATGCATAATTTAGTAAGGAAAACAATGTACGGGTCTGTTAGCTGTGCGTGTATCTAGTTGTTGAAGGGTTCTTGCTGCACATCACGTGAATACTTATGCGTGACTGACCTTTTCATTTGGTATATTCTATTAACAAGAACGGCTTCAATTTTCCAAGTGTAATTATTTGAATCCGAATAAAGTTTTTCCTAGACAGAATTTGTACTGGAAATGGACGTCAAAAAACTAAGTTTAATGTAAAGAATACGAGACAATCTGATAGACATCAGCACTGAAATATTGGAATCTTACTGCAGTAATCATATCTGTTTTCCTCACGACGGGCAGTGAAATCAACACTCAGTATGAGAAAACATTGGGTAAAGTGGGTTGAATTTGGTTGAGGTTCAGACAGAGATATTAAACTATGTATCTTTACAAACTATTAGAGTTTCTATCTAATAATATTCCATATAACATAAGTCTTCAGTTTGTCAGAATTCGAAGAAAAGATGGACCGGTATACTTGTACTGTGCTTTTGCTACAAAAAAGGAGAAGAGAAAAATATATTGAATTTTTACATGGCTTTGAAACTTAAGTTAAAAGTTACAAGTTGACTTTGAGACAAACAGATATGTACCAGTATACACAGCTGTCAATTCGGCATTTTTGATGCTTTTAAAATGGCATTACTGTAAGAAATAGTACTGATGTCTTCAAGATACGTGTTAATCACGTTACTACAATAAACCGACCAGACATATAAATTGTTCAATCATAGGAACGTCACGTGTCATGAATTCGTTTGACAAGTAATAGTTAGATGCCTTTTGCCAGCGTTGTACGGGGATTTATCTTGTCATGGGGGAACAGACGGGGATTTTCACGGTGTAATTATTCTAGCCGGAGGCGAGAATCGATTGCACTGTGAAGAAGACCTGTCGTCTCCCCAAGACATGATACCATCACAACATTTCGCTGCAAAAATGAAATGTTACTATTTGATTGCATGGTCTATAAGGAGAAGATGAAGTTTAAATTGGCTTTAAAGCATAACAGCATGTGAATACGCCCTGCTATGAGTACATTGGTTTGGACACATGCTGATACTCTGGTGTTCAGATGTGTTGATTACGTTTATATGATAATAACGCGAGTAAGTGTGTATTTTCTGCATTAATATTTCCCCAGTGCCACTTATACGACACATTAATGGATAATCTTCACAAAACCCGTTGTCTTGAGGATTTATATCATGCTGTTGCTGGAAAACGCTGTAAGCCATGCAATAGGAGCATGCTAGATTAACAGAAACGAACATATTTACATAGTTAGTAGACGGAGGTAGTATAATGCCTCAAGAAATAAATGTTACATCGTAAATCTCAAAGGATCATGCAAAACCTCCATGTAACAAGCTATGTGAGAATTAAATCAAATCTATGAATGATTTGTGATGGACGCTGTGTGTGTAGTTTGTGATCAATGAATACAATTAGTTTTAAGCACACCATTGTAACATTTCATGATCGCAGCATTTCTAAAACGAAATATGATAAAACATGGCTGTAAATCAAGATAAAGATCGTTAAATACTGTTTTAAGTACATGCATTAAATGCCGGAGAGATTACATTATTGAACTATATCAAACTCTGCACGTTTAGAAAGTTCCAGGGCATTAATAATTAAAATAAAGGCAAATTCTTAAAAAATACTAATTGTCTTATCGTGTCATATTGTATGGGGGCTTTGAATGTACATGAACATGTCGTTAACATATTTATATTTTCAGTCAGTTGTTATGTGAAAATGTTCTATTCCAAATGTGTGTTAGTAGAAAGACCTGACTCCTGTTGTTTTTGGTTTGTTAGTGACGTTGTCGGCCTGAAAATGGTAGAGAACACCGGTGGTTTGAAAGGATAGGTTTTTATTGTTTTTGAACATATAAACGCTGAATTAGGTGGATTAATATATTTTGCCTTATAACATCCCACCAATAATCTGTATATATACAAAAAGCTCTGTCATTGTCATTTTATCTAGTATTCTTGGTAAATTAAAATGGAAATAATTATAAAACAATAATGTTACTTCAAAAATAATGATAATTTTGTCTAGAATTCAATTACTTTCGTAATGATGAATATGGGAACAATTAACAATACTCCATGGACTTATCTACCGGGCATCAAGTTATTGCAATAATATGTACAAGATTCTTTAATAATCTACAATGCATTATGAGATTAAATAATAATCTTTACATTCTATAGGGAAATTCACTAGTAGAATTTTGTCGACATCATGAGAATTTAATTTATATATATAGTTATTTTATTTCTGTGGGAATGGAATCAAGCTTTACCATAAACCATTTATAACCATAAACATTGTAATATCATAAACATATACCTATTAGCTAAGTATGCACCATTTAGATTGACATGTTCGGGGAGTCAGTATGTGTTAGTAGTAAGTGATCAGTGGATTTAATACATTACATTAGAATCACAATAGAAAGTAGAACAACAAGAGTATGTTCTGTTGTGTGCTATCCTAGGTGTTGGTGTTTATGGCATGGATATTATGCACATGTTAATGTTAATATAATGTACGTTGCCATGACAATACATATATTAGTGACGTTGGTTGAAACGTCGGAATTTCCCAATCAAAGTGTTGACGTCACAAACTAAGCGCTTTATCCGAAGATTTGTTTAGGCTAAATTGTAATTCATAGAATTACACTATCGAGGAAATATGTATAAGTTATGCATAATTAGTTCTTTCCATTTGAAAAGCAGACGGTATTTTAAAGAAGGGTGTACATTCTGACGCGACGTCATCATTTGTACTTTACTTTTGCATCTCGCTCTTAATATCAGAATTGCTATAAAAAGAAAAGTACATGTCCGATTTTAATAATGTTGGTATTGAATGAAAGTTAAACATTATATATGTTAGAAAATGTAAAAACCTCAAAAAAAAAATATTTCGTCACTAATACAATTTGTGTCGTGGCGCAGTTCATTTCTAATTATCATTTATTATTATTGCGTATTTTAATTATCCATGTGTCATATACTCCTTGACCGAAATAATACTAGTAATACTTATAATACTAAGTATAACTGTTATTATCCGTATCATTATTATAATCAATCTATCCTCCACGTCTAATTCTTACGGAGAAATCGTCAGCAGCTTGCAAAGGAGCAGGTCAGCACTCGTTGCAATGTCTAGAAAAAACCTAGAATTAATGGTTTACATGCATTAGTAAAATACTATTAAAGTTAGTAGTAAGACTCAGACATATACTATGCGACGACCTAATGTCTACATTTGTATATTGTACGTCCTCTTGAATATCTTTCACTATACGAGTCCTTTCTCTATTGATCTATTTTTTCTCATTTATTTCTTTACTGACATATTAGGTATATCTGCTTATTCTCTTATTAATGTCTGATTTGGCAGAAATCTCTCTGGAACAATTATATTGTCTCTTGTGTAATATATATCAAGCAAGTCCGATCGGCGTTGACAAATGGAGAACGATTGAGTACCTTTGCTATAATTTGATAGAACGCTATGGAAATGTATGTCTTTGTACTAAAGAAACCGAAATTAAAACTACAAGTATGTGTAACTTAGTTTTAATATAATTATTTTACATCAGTTGTGTGAAAATAATCATTCTCAATCTGTATTACTTACCAGTACTCGCGCCTAATCCACAGATAGTGAAATCGGCAGTTCAACCTCGCCTAAGGCGGGATTTGAACGCTCGACCTTCGCACCTACGAGTCAGCGGCTTTACTCCTCGATCACTATGCATCCGCTCTGCATGCATTCGCATTGTACTGTTAAGCTATTCCAGATTTAACGTTTGTAATTATTTTCTTTGCAAAACTCAATTATAGTAATTATAGTTTGTTAAATGTCGATTTTCTATTGCTTTTAACTTGTTAAATCAATCAATTGTATCGCAGTATGTCTATACTGTCTTTTCGTCCGTCATTTAGTTCAGTTTTAGGAACGCTTCTATCTTATGGCTAATGAAACACACGTAACTTCAGAAGGAGTTGCCGGTTGTGGTGAATTCATTAAGTTGTTTACTGTTGAAGAAGTGCTTGACAAGCATATACACAAAATGAAACTCCAATTACTGGAAACGGTGTGTTTGTGTGGATATTTATTAATAAACAACAGTATAAGTTTGTTTTACAGCTGCAAACATTGACATAATGTTGTAGATTGTATCGATGTGAGGATTGCAGAACTTTAATAGCAGCAGTGAAATTAGAATCGCTGCAAATACTGCTAGTTGTAGGGGCAATGATAATACTTCTACTGCAAATAGTGAATATTATATTTTCTAAATCATAAATCCACTCAGGTCTCTGAAGACTGTGACATATTCATAACGGAAAATGTATGTCATTTATAATATACAAATAATACACTTAATTTAATGTCTACGATATTCAGAATATTTAACGACATACGGAAGTCTACATAATTATGCCAACATTACGTTTGGCATTTGACCACGCATACCACGTTGGTAGCAGTCTGCCCAAAATCAGTCATTATTCGAATGTCAGATATGTTCAATGCTTTCTGCAACACTATTAATAGGCAGGCGAAGTGGCCGAGTGGTTGAGCATGACTCCTGATCCGAATGTCGTGGGTTCGAATACCACCTTGGGCGAGATGGAATCTCGAACTCCACAAATCCTGAGATAGGCCAGAGTACTGATTTGTGATCCAGGAATAGCATCAAGATTGATTCATAAAACCTGTAATATCTTGTTTCTCAGTCGATGTAATATACTGTAAAACCTCGTTTATTCGACAACCTTCTATCCGAATACTTGGTATCATCCGAAATAAACATCAGGTTCCGATGTATTTTTTAGGCACATCGAATTGAAATGGGCTTTTCGAAACCATGTATTATTCGAAATAAATGTTCGGACCCTATGAATTGGAATGAACGATGTCCGACTGTGAATAAGTTTAAATACCGTTGTTACTGATAGAGCCACTTTGTTGTATTTTTCAGTTTGCCGCATTCTTCTCCTTCAGTTGGAAATTTGGTGAAATTTTATGTAAGGCTGTACATTACATACAGAATGTGTCGGCAATATGTTCCGTTGCTACACTTACTTTCATGAGCCTGGAGAGGTAAATGTTTTGTTCTGAGTATACCACTCAATCATCTTATCATTTCATTTTCTGAGATTTGTCTTTGCGTTTTCTCATATTCTGTCAAAGCCCGAGTGATTTGTCATATAATAAACTATGTATTTTTTTCAATTTCTATTATAAAATTATATTACTTGAATTCATTGTTTTAATATTTTATTTAAAGCGAAACAAGTCGAAGTGTTTCTGATTTCTCATATTCCGTCAAAGCCCGAGTGATTTGTCATATAATAAACTATGTATTTTTTTCAATTTCTATTATAAAATGACATTACTTGAATTCATTGTTTTAATATTTTATTTAAAGCGAAACAAGTCGAAGTGTTTCTGATTAAATATGTACATGTATCTTATTATATTACGAACGGTATTTCGTTTCTTGTACGTGTAAAATACATTTTCTGTTTGCAATTTAACTGCGAAATAACGTATATACTGGGTAATACCGTGTCTGAGTTTGGATATATATCGTAGACTCATTAAAATGTCTTGTTCCGATGATAAAAGTTAAATCGGATACAAGTTGATGTTAATTATACAAAATAGGAGGAAAGTCATATTAGTATGGTATTGAAAATCCTGTTATATCCAATTCTTAATTTGAAATTCTTCCTATTACGATTTCCAGACGTAGATGTTCCACAGACGGTGCAAATAATCACACATTTCTGCCGGTGGTATTCTGTATACTAGCATGAGAATTTGATGAAGTGTACTATTTCTGGTGAAAATGATTAAATTACAACATGTTGTCGATACATCAGATAACTAATTACTGTTTTACGAACATGCCACATGGGTTGCATATACGTGTGAATCTATGGCTGAACTCGATGTCCCAATTTCTGTATAATAATTGTATTATAATTATGTTCATTATATAATGCAGAAAACATCTATACTGGTCATAAGTGCTAACTCGTCAGTACTTTTCTCACAGTTTCTACAAGGCTACTGGCTACTTCTTCTATTGAAGTAGATTGCAGAAAGCTATAACGGTTATAATTCAAATGAATGAAATTATCGAAAATAAGTCGATGTTAATTTGTTCCGTATCGATTCATATCACTGTCATAATGTACTAACGATTCTCAAAATACAAAATGGCGGATAGCTCTTTTGACCAGTATATAGTGTTGCACTATGGTACATGTTGCGTTTTTTTCACACTAATCCTTTAATCGCTGCACATATTTCTGTATCGAAAGTCATGCTACAAAGCAGCATTCACAGATTGTATTATTTTACATCCTTAGCACTGATATGAAATCAGATTTCTAAGGACATTGTGTTATCTAATCCTTTTACGATCTTCTTCGTGTCCTTTGTGGATTGATGCATAAATGTGTTATGGTCTCTTCATTACAAAATAATGTTGGTCGTGATTCGTAAACTATTTTAGTATGATCACAAGGCCAGGAAGGATAATTTAATTTTTAAATCTGACTTGGAACATAAGACAATACTGGACGCAGACTTTTACAATTCGTTTCTTTTTTTTGTTCACGATGAAAATACGCTGATCCGACGTCGGTCGTGTCATCTTTACAATAACAAGTTTTTCAGATGATTAAATTTACCGCGTCTTCTACGGAATCAACCGAGCTTTTAAAATTTCATCTAAATATTCCAAAATTTCACACAATGAAGTGTTACCTTTCTTTCGGACACCCTGTAGTTTGTTAACCAAACGCGGTGATTTTACGGCCTTATCCAAAAATTAGACTCTAAGATTAACTACCGTAGTTCTAGTCTGGAGTTCATTCCCCTTTCACTACGTTATCAGTTCTGTTTGCAATATCAGTACGGCGGGAATCAGACTACCGAAGTTCTAGTCTGGAGTTCCTTACCCTTTAACTACGTTGTCAGTACTGTTTGCAATATCAGTACGGCGGGAACCAGACTACCGAAGTACTAGTCTGGAGTTCCTTACCCTTTAACTACGTTGTCAGTACTGTTTGCAATATCAGTACGGCGGGAACCAGACTACCGAAGTACTAGTCTGGAGTTCCTTACCCTTTAACTACGTTGTCAGTACTGTTTGCAATATCAGTACGGCGGGAACCAGACTACCGAAGTACTAGTCTGGAGTTCCTTACCCTTTAACTACGTTGTCAGTACTGTTTTGTAGTATCAGTACGGCGAGAACCAGACTACCGATGTTCTTACCTTGTTATGATATTACACATGTGAACAATGGTATAACTTCGATACATAGCTTATGCTGCGATAAAACATTAGGACAAAACTGTGTTATGTTTGATTTTAAAGATTTAATTCCACATATGTGGTAAAATTACTGAAATCCAGAAAGAATATTGCATATCTTTTTTTAAATTCTAAACCATGATATGACTTTGAACTGACATCTGCGTGGTACAACGACACTATAATGTTTTAAATGCAATTTGTAGACATGTTTTAAAAAAATCAAAATTAGTTGCATACGTGTCTCTGTACTCCGACTTTTACACGCGTCTTCGTAACAGGTTGTACAGCGACAGTATAGAGATGTGACGTCCGCGGCAGGACTACTGTGAGGCAAACACAAAATGACACTTAAAACATCGTTAGAAATACACTGATGTATTTTAGTTACAATAAGTCCTCCAATAAAGACAGCATTGAAATGAAGACGCTGTGCAGATTTACAAGAATGATTTGTAGCTTAATCCGACATGAGCCTTCCTTCAATCTGTGCCATTCTTCATTTTCACCATTGATTTTTTTTATAATTAAATCAGCTTCTTGCATTATGGCTACATTTGTGATCATGAAATTAGATATTTTTTTTTGGATTAGTGTGAATTGCGCCCATTTTTTTTTTTAAATTGCATATCGGAATTCACCCTAGCTGTCGTTATATGTTTCAGGTACTACGCTATCGTTCACCCATTACGGTCCAAGTATGTTTGTACAACAAGACGAGCTAGAAGGGTGATTGTCTGTATATGGATAGTTTCTTTTGTTCTAGCCATTCCAATATTGCTAGGAAGGGTTAAGTATATACATTACATATCATTTATGCAGTACCAAACCAGGGGCATAGATTCCTACACTCTGTTTTCGATGTGTATATAAAAAAATCTTAAATATTTAATGTATGTTTTTGATGTTATTGTTTAAGCATATTATAACCGGAACAGACATACAGCAAAACGCATCTCTGACGATCCAACTACAAAAAATATTCCGATGGACCATGCCCCCGGACCCCCTAAAACTACGCCTACACATCAATTTCAGCTGAGCTGCGCCCCTGCAAACACATACACGCTGCCTTTATTGTTCAGTAAATAGAAGTTACTGCGAGACTTCACTCAGAGACAATCACGGAATTACGACCACCTGATTAATAAGACCGTATTTACATTGATCATTTTTCTTCTTCAAAATTGAAACTCGACAATCAGACCAACTCACTACTGATATCGACTTTCTTCCGAACCAATTAATGAGGGTCTTCTTATTGAAGTTTCGTTGTACAGTAAAACCTCACTTAAAGACCACTTCAAAAATAAGACCTCAAAATTAAGAACACAATTTTCAATTGCTCTTTAATAAACCTCCGAAAATTAAGACCACCTCAATATTTAGACCAGCTTTCAAGGGTCCCAAGGGTGGTCTTAATATAGAGGTTCTACTGTAGTTTGATATTTCAGGCAGTATCACCTTAATGCCACGTGGTATGATACGATAATGGATGAGCAAAAGTTTTAGAATCAAAATATCTTTCTAGAACTTTTTTTAATGTTGATAATAAAACACTGCATTTTCTCATGCACACTCTTTTATTCGTTCTACACATTCACACGTACATTTTACAACGATCTATTTGTACGTTCAAGGTGACCAATACTTGTGAAATTCTCGTTGTTGTTTGAATCGCACTTAGTTGTTTTGTTGTGTTTTAATAAACTTTATCTAACGTCTGGTGTATGATAAACAAACAGATTGTTTTGTAAAGTTTATTTTCCCTCACTCCATAAATAGTCCTATACAATATGAACGCGGGGGTATTATTGCACTATCCGTTTTAACTGTTCAAACACTAACAGTGGTGTTTAAGGATATTAAATGTCAATTTCCTTAAACTGTGTCGTTCTACATTAATTTTAGACGTTGAAAATGAAAAACAATAAACGAATAATGTTCACATCCTTTAAACTATAAAGTTATAGTCTTCGAAATATTAGTCTTCCCTTGAATGTTACAATTTGTTGAATCGTATAAACAGGCGGATGAGGTTAATCACGTGACCTGTAATGTTATAACTAGTGAAATATATATAAGTGTGGCTAAAATTAGTGAACGTATTTGTTTACGCGCTCTTTACTTATCCCCTAAATTGCTGCGCTACAAAGCATATTGACTGACATTAGGATTTTTATTTTGATCATGAGAATAATAGTTAAACAACTACCAACAGGGGGTGCTGGGTTTCTTAAGGATGTACAGTAAAACCTCAATAACAAGACCACCTTGGGGGCCATTGAAAACTGGTTTCCATAATGAGGTGGTCTTAATATTGAGGTTGAATAAAGAGCAAAACAGTCAAATTGGGCTCGAACATTGTGGTCTCAATTTGAGATGGTTTTATTATTGAGGTGGTCTTTAGGTGAGGTTTTAATGTATTTCCCTACCCATCTTAGTAGACTCGGAAGCAACAACACAACGTTTATAATTGTGACCTAGTAAATGATGATTTCTATCGTTTCGCCTGAGCCTTTTTGTTACATCTTGCAGGTACATATTACGGTTGGAATCCATAGAACAGCCACGTGGTGCGTAAAATGGTTCAGGAACATAGTGGTGGGGAGAGTATATGAAATATACATGTTCTGTATCATAATGCTTATACCAGTCACGGTGATGTCCTTTGCTTACTACCGTATATGTGATGAACTCTGGTGTATGACCAAACATAGGAAGGAACTTAGAGCGGAAGCGTGAGTAGTTTATTCAAAGCATTGACCAATCATCAGCCACACATTCATACGTCCATACGTCAGGGAGGCAGTGATATTATTTTTACAACAATCCGCCCGTCCGTGTGTCTGTCCAAACCTTAA
Organism: Mactromeris polynyma; assembly: GCA_032209605.1. NCBI lineage: Eukaryota > Metazoa > Mollusca > Bivalvia > Venerida > Mactridae > Mactromeris > Mactromeris polynyma. The sequence continues at coordinate 4,479,681 of JASFXZ010000040.1, forward strand.
TGAAACTGTTTCGCTGATACTATGCTATATAATAAGGGTATGAAAACGAATATAAATGTTATACTTTTCTGAAACTAATATAAACAATGTCGGTGTGAATTTATACATGCTGAGACATAATTTCCTCTATAAATAATCATCTGCAATATCCTCAACACAGAAAATGCCAATAGCTGGAATTTAGGGTCTATTTTGCTCATTGAATAATACTTCTATACTTTTTTGTAAATTTGAAATTCTATAACGTAAGTTTTTGCTTTGTTGCCTGCGATACTTTGAACTGTATGAGACATAGTCTGGAACGAATGTCGCAAAATGAGGACGGTACTTGTGCTTCTGTTTATTACATACATATTACACTTGCTTTCATAAATAATGCATTATTTTAATTGTATTGATATAATAAATATCACATAGATCAATGGTCTCCCAATCGTCAGAACGAAATTCCCCGTATGGAACCCCTGTGAGACATAATCATAGCGAGAAGACACCGGTTCTAAAGGTGAAGGTCAAGGATGACGACTCCACGAAGAAACAGGTAAATTATGTTTTACTCAGTAGATATATAGCGTGGTAGATATAGGAGAATGACTTTTCCCATGGTCCGGAATGTGTAGAATCTATTACAGCACGAATCCTAAACCCGATGCAAACTAACGTCGCTCTCTGATCGACACATTGTAACTAAAACGTTGCATGGGATTTTGCCATTTCGGGGTACAGGAAAACTAATATAATAAATAATTAATACATATGAAAGTAACTTAATCCTAGATTGTGTGGACATTGCAGTTTAAAAACCAATATAAATGTACAATGTGTGAAAAGGAAATCGTCATTGCTCGAATAAGAATTGTTTGTCGATTACTATGAAATTGCGAAATCACTGGATGAAGATTATGAATAACTTATTAAGGAAATTGATTAATTTTCTTACAAAGAATACAATATCGGAGTAGCACACCGATCACAGAATGCGGATATCTACGTGAAACTGGAATGTAATCGTTATGCTGACGACATAAAACAATAAAAATTATGTACTATGGTGGACGAGAACAACAAGAATACATTACAACGTTATTGCAAAATTGTGGGCATACTGCATGCTAATACTCTTCGGTCAAAACTTCATAAATAATAAAATGCATGATATCAGCACAGATGCGAGCAATCCGGTTAAGTACAAATTGTATGCATTAATTATTTGCATTACGTCGTCTATGTCAAATATTCCTTTATTTTGGTACCTTTCTAGAGCGAATTAACTATGTTATTTGCTTTTCACGTGAAACGGAAACATACATTTCGTATCATTTATACACAAGTAGACGTCCGTTGTTTTATGTTGTCTATGTAGACAAAAGTGTATGACCCATGTTTCGTATTAAAACTCCAATAGTTGAATACACGAGTTCTGTTCTTACATGTTAAACAAATTAATTAATATATTGATGTTACATACGTTAATGTTAGGTATGTGAAGTTGGTAGTAAGTTGTAAGTTCAGAATTTTGTTCCCAAACTCACAGTTGTTATTTGTTAGTTCAATAGTTAATAGGAGAATGCACTGCCAGAAGTTAATTGTGAGTTCTGATATGAAGTACCAAATGCAGTAGCCCCGCATACGTATATCTGTACTCCGACTTTTACACGCGTCTTCGTTGTACAGCGACAGTATAGAGATGTGACGTCCGTGGCTGGACTTCGAATGCAGAATCGTTGGTTGGTATTTCAGAAGTTCGTTCCCCAATTCACAGCTCATGCAGCTGTTAGTTTGAGATCTAATACCTAATCCAATATTTGGTTTACATGTTCCTTATTCATAAATCATCTGTTGTATTTACATGTCTTCTAATTGTTTCGTGCTGTATAGTTTTAACATTTGTTTCATGGCAATCTCTGTTCGACATTTCCATTAAATTGAGTGCAAAGCTCTGTACAAATTATGCTACCAATGAAGTTTATTGAAAGAGAAAATTGAATTGTAATAATTATACTTTATCAGCCGCGAGAAGATATATTGTCTTTTAAAGGTGTACCAATCAATTATATTAGTGAAAACTCATTTCAAATAATCCATTGATTGTGCCCTAAAAGCAAAGAGCGAAGATAAACAAACTCAAAATTGAACTTGGCACAAATTGATTAGGCATATTGTTCGTCTACTTTAGCGCTAATCAAATCAAATCAACGGACGTTAACAATGATTTTAAATTGGTTTCTATTGAGTGATTATTATTCAGTCATTGATGTGTTAAAACTAATTAATAACTGCATGAAGAGGTGGACGTGAAACTTTCTCTGATTTCTTAACATGGTTTACATAATGCGTACTGTGCATATCTTGCACACAAGACTGGTATCATGAAACCACTCTGCAGGGTTGTATCCGAACTTCTCCTAAGAGGACATTCACACATCTGAAAGCTTGGGGCTCGTTTACTGCAGTAGGAGTGTACGCACATTTGTAATCAGACTGACTGAAGATTATGCATCCACGTACTTTCGTCCTCCGTATCTGTCTGAACAGCAAAAATGCTGTTTTCCGAGCCCCATAGCATAGGTTGCGTTTGGTTACATAATTCGTATGTTACATCTTTCCAAACTTTTTCACGGACGATTTACACTTTTATTTGCTTTATAATTTGAAGGATACATTTTATTTCGTTTAAAAGTTATATTTATATGGTGTAAACAATTTTATAACGAACAATATGCTACATCTTTCTATGTATGGTGCCCGTAGTGCCTGTTTAATAATAAAGGAAAATGAGTATTTGTAAATATTGCTGAACGTAGATTTAACAGTCTCAGTAATTCAAAAGGTACCATTTATCGAAGTACGTTGTTTTCAAGAGAACAATTTAACACCTGTCGAAAATATTTGATTTAACACTATAATGCGCGGGGGTATAAATCTGTTGAACACAAACTAACTCTTATATAGCGCAATGTTTATCGTACGCGTGTCGTGGTTGGGTTACTGAGTAATAACATTGAATATCTGCTTTGGACATCGCTTGAAAGTACAGCGTATATCTAATTCATATACGAATATATTTCCGATTGTGTTGAGTTTTATCACATAAAATTTGGTTTATTAACGTTTTGTTTAATCATGGCATTGCTCTGGTGGCAAAATCATTACATGTAAGAGCAGATATAGCTAACCATTTTCACCAGTCGATAAATTTAAATATTTTCCATGAACAGAATTGTCAGTATTTGAAGCTAAAATGAATCACTTTTCAACCGTTCTATGTCTGTATGTCCCCGGTCAAATGAATGAATCGGTCACTGTCATGTGTAAAACCTTGTCTGATTGATTGTTCTCAAACCATCACAATCCCGTTATGTGGACTGACTATTTCCCTAGAAAATTCTAATTCACTGCATCACAGCATTCGCCGCTCTAGTAATGCGTTAAAACGACATTGATGCTATTATTGTAGACGGTAAATTGGTAAATCGAGAAAATGATAAATTATGTAATGAACCTTTTCTGCTTGAAATAGAACTGTATAAATATGTTCTTTCTAAACACAAGAGTACAAAGTGTATAGTTTAGTATGCGAGGGTGTGACGTATTTTAACACAATAAGTAAGGTAACACTAGGTACATCTCTTATTTCGGCGATCATTATTAAACGATGTAGTAATGGTGTGTATTATTTTTAATAGGGGTGTGTACTATATACTATCATTATTTATTGCGCGAAGATCGTGTGGCTACGTGCGCGTGCTGTTTCAAAAATATTCCATTTTATAAACCTGTCAGTGCTCCGTATTTGACGTCGTCACTGAAGCGCTGTATATTGTTCCATTATTTTAAATGTTACATGGTGAAATTGACAGTAAAGAAAAGATCATTACATACAACTGATCATCACGTTTCCATTTTGTGGAGAAAATATTTAGTTGATTCAGTCAGTAGCATGATCGACTTATATCAGATAAAAGACTTTGTAGCCGAATTTATAAATAAAATTACGGGTCGCCGTCAAGAGGAAATAAACATTTCGGATTCGCTATTTTAGGACATTATTTTGTCCATTTTTGGTCATATCTTTTTTCTTCCGTTATTGATATCATAAAACGTGTATTTTGTTTATATAAGTTAAAATTAAATATACAATTAAATTAAACATTAAGATGGTTCTATATGGTAAATATGTGGTATTTATTGATTAAATATTCGCAAGATTTTGTACAATTTGTAAATTGATTTCCGATCCGAAGAATAAGTGAAGTTAATTACTAATTGACTGTAACACATCTCCTATCAAGAGTGCTTATTTCAATCTTTGTGTATTGAATTGGGTATATTAAGCGTGTGTTTATTTTCAGTACTATATCGCCATTGCAAATAATATAAGTGAAGCTTCAGAATTTTCTTAAATTGCTTGAACACAAGTAGGTCGTATGCACTCGCTTTTATATTTCCAATTCTGCAATATCTGTGGCTTGTTATGCCAAGTGAAGCATTCCACTCAGATAGAATTGACCTATGTTTACAATATGTATGTGATTATATTATGTGTATATGCTTGTCATTAGAGACCTTGCACAGATTTCTAAAATTGACTGACAATTATTTTTCAGGTCGTCAAAATGTTGGTTGCGGTTGTGTCTATATTTATACTGTGTTGGGCACCGATTTTAATCAACAACATTCTAGTAGCGTTTGCTATATTACCGGAACTGCATGTGCCGCCATATAAGTACATGCGTGAAGCATTTCATCTAATGTCATACGCAAACAGTTGCGTGAATCCAATCGTATATGGGTTCATGTCGCGCAACTTCCGGCAAACTTTCAAGCGCGCTCTATGTAGCTGCATACGTGGGAGACAATACATGCGCAAGATGACGTTCAGAAATCAAAGATGGACGATAAATGAGAAATGGAATGTAAATAACGGAACTAGACAAAGTGAACTAACAAGTACTTGTATGATGGAAATGTCCGATGTAGCGACACAGAAAGCACATATTGTCACGTGTTTAGACGAAAATGGACGAATTGTTATGCAATGAATGACATCCTAAAATAGCTTCTTACAGTTATACAGTGCAACCACTCAAGGACGACCCTCTCTTGAACAATAACCTCTCTTCAACAACAGTAGATCCATCTATATTTTCCAGCAATAGGAATTTTCTATAAAGTATCCTCTCTTGAGCATCAACTTCTCAACAAAATGTTCGTCTGCCAAGGGCATTGTTAAGGTTGCACTGTAAACAATTGCATAGGTTGTAGATTTTTTTCTGAAGAATAGTCCGTCGTGTTAAAGTCATGATGGTGACACTCGTTCGACCACATATACCTGAAACCTTGAGGGATTGTGTTATTCGTGCATATGGAGAGATAATCATGATTCATTCGGTGTAGAGGCTTGTTTACCGTCTGCTTAATTTCTGTGTAATTTCATAACCCGCATACTAGTACATATGCGAGATTTACAACCTGAACGCCGAAACTTCTTACTTGTCTGTACTAGTCGATTATGGCCGTAGTTTGTTTTTGTTGTTTGTTCTATACCTCCCTTCGACAATAAAAGTTTTATCATCAATAAAGAAATTTGTGCTTTGCAGCAAACGAACGACCTCATAAACTATGGAGTGAAATATACCAGATCTCGCAGACATTATTACATGGAGGATACTTCTTTGTTCCGGTGGAAGATCAAACAGTAATTTTCACCGAATGAACATTAGACAAAATTTAAGTCTGATGTTTACGAGAAGAAATTTTAGATCTTTCATCGATACAAACACATTTTATTATAAGCTTTTTCAGCAGGCTTTAATTGTCCATTACGTTTTAATTAAATGCTTCAAAATTCTACAAGGCGTCATGCGCTGAATGTCAACATATTATGTTACGTCATGAGATGTTACTGAGCTAAATGGTTACGTCATGTACGCATTTAATAGAAGTTGCGTTCATGCGTTGTTATTATTTGCATGATAAAATATAATATAATGTTAGTTTGAAACCTTAGGTAAACCTGAAGGTTCCTGCGCCCTTTTCGCAAATAAATCCATACTCATCCCATTGAAAATAACACGTGTTATGTTTATTGCTTAAAATGATAATCCTCTGAAAAGCATTGCATAACACAAGCTATTGCTACACACATGGTATGGTTGAACAAAATCCATTATAAATAGAGTTATATACATGTGCTAGTATCTTCCTAATCTAACACTAACTAAATAGTAGTAATTTGTATGAACGCTGGGATTAATCTTGAATACTGTGCACTAGAGGTTACAGGGAGGGAGCGCATCCAGCCTTACATATATGTCTGAGTATAAATACGAAACTATACAGAGATCTTTATTTATAAGATTTTCAAATAAGCGATTCTGAGTTGGTGTTATGTCCAATAACTTAAAAACAAAGAATAAAACACTGTCATTGCCGTTTTGTAAGGCTTGAGCAGAACCAAAAAATGACCAAAAAGTTACGCCCCCCCCCCCCCTAAAACCAAATCTTGGATCCACCCCTGTTATGATAGAGCTAAACTACTAAGTCATATTTACGTTCACACCAATCCTGAGCACATCCTAAATTGTAATGCAAACAAATATTCGAACAATACCGTAGAGATAGGCATTAATGGCACTGGAAATGAACCGGCATACCGGATACAGTAGACCCTGGCTCCCTATCTATGATCAGGCATAATTAGTATCCAAAACATGGAAAATCCATCATTGTATTCAGTTGAACTAAAATGTAAAGTTTCGAGTAAAATATTGCAGTGTGCTAAATGCTGATCATATAGACACTATATTTTACTGGATCAAGTTTTTGTATAATTTATACACATTTCCTATCAGGAATTCTTTTCAAAAACATTTAATTTTTTCAAATATTTTTAAGAAAGAATTTTGAAGACATTGAAAACGACGATACATTAAATGAAAATGACAAAAACAATTTTTTTTGATGTCATAACTAGAAAATGTTTTTAGGAAAATATCCAAAACTTAATTTCCCTTGATAGTGATCTGTTTTAAAAAGGCTATGAACTCTCTTTGCTGCGTGCATTCGTATCAGCTGGCTTGAAGACAGACTGGCATGTTATGGCATTTCTACGGTGGCACAGAGGTGATATGTGTATGTTTTTATTTATCTCGTGCGCACGACATACTAAGCCGTGCGCACGACTTAGTATCTCGTGCGCACGACTTAGTATCTCGTGCGCACGAGATAAATACAAACATACACATGTCACCTCTGTGCCACCTACATTACGGCTCGCAGTGTACCTCTCAATATAACTGGCAATAACGCAACGATTATTTCAATTTATTTCACCATGCATTGCATTGTTTGTTTTCTCTAGCATACCTAAGCCCAATTCGTGTGTTTTATGTTAACTAATACATTTGTTATCGGTAATATTTAAACTTAAATTGTTAATGTTACGACGTGAAGAGTTATAATGACAATTTTAATCTAACTTTATTGACGTTACTCTCACGTTCTGGCGGATTTCCTGCACTGTAAACTGTGGTTTAACACCAACGAACAGGAATCGTGTGCATTTGTGAAGCCACGTAAGTTTCTTCACAACAATCATTAAAGACAAACCACTGTATCAGCATCGCAGTACGCTAATATCATTCAGTTATACAAACCACTGTATCAGCATCGCAGTACGCTAATATCATTCAGTTATACAAACCACTGTATCAGCATCGCAGTACGCTAATATCATTCAGTTATACAAACCACTGTATCAGCATCGCAGTACGCTAATATCATTCAGTTATACAAACCACTGTCTCAGCATCGCAGTACGCTAATATCATTCAGTTATACAAACCACTGTATCAGCATCGCAGTACGCTAATATCATTCAGTTATACAAACCACTGCATCAGCATCGCAGTACGCTAATATCATTCAGTTATACAAACCACTGTATCAGCATCGCAGTACGCTAATATCATTCAGTTATACAAACCACTGCATCAGCATCGCAGTACGCTAATATCATTCAGTTATACAAACCACTGTATCAGCATCGCAGTACGCTAATATCATTCAGTTATACAAACCACTGTATCAGCATCGCAGTACGCTAATATCATTCAGTTATACAAACCACTGTATCAGCAACGCAGTACGCTAATATCATTCAGTTATACAAACCACTGCATCAGCATCGCAGTACGCTAATATCATTCGGTTATACAAACCACTGTATCAGCATCGCAGTACGCTAATATCATTCAGTTATACAAACCACTGTATCCGCATCGCAGTACGCTAATATCATTCAGTTATACAAACCACTGTATCAGCATCGCAGTACGCTAATATCATTCAGTTATACAAACCACTGTATCAGCATCGCAGTACGCTAATATCATTCAGTTATACAAACCACTGCATCAGCATCGCAGTACGCTAATATCATTCAGTTATACAAACCACTGTATCAGCATCGCAGTACGCTAATATCATTCAGTTATACAAACCACTGTATCAGCATCGCAGTACGCTAATATCATTCAGTTATACAAACCACTGTATCAGCATCGCAGTACGCTAATATCATTCAGTTATACAAACCACTGTATCAGCATCGCAGTACGCTAATATCATTCAGTTATACAAACCACTGTATCAGCATCGCAGTACGCTAATATCATTCAGTTATACAAACCACTGTATCAGCATCGCAGTACGCTAATATCATTCAGTTATACAAACCACTGTATCAGCATCGCAGTACGCTAATATCATTCAGTTATACAAACCACTGTATCAGCATCGCAGTACGCTAATATCATTCAGTTATACAAACCACTGTATCAGCATCGCAGTACGCTAATATCATTCAGTTATACAAACCACTGTATCAGCATCGCAGTACGCTAAAATCATTCAGTTATACAAACCACTGCATCAGCATCGCAGTACGCTAATATCATTCAGTTATACAAACCACTGCATCAGCATCGCAGTACGCTAATATCATTCAGTTATACAAACCACTGTATCAGCATCGCAGTACGCTAATATCATTCAGTTATACAAACCACTGTATTAGCATCGCAGTACGCTAATATCATTCAGTTATACAAACCACTGTATCAGCATCGCAGTACGCTAATATCATTCAGTTATACAAACCACTGTATCAGCATCGCAGTACGCTAATATCATTCAGTTATACAAACCACTGTATCAGCATCGCAGTACGCTAATATCATTCAGTTATACAAACCACTGTATCAGCATCGCAGTACGCTAATATCATTCAGTTATACAAACCACTGTATCAGCATCGCAGTACGCTAATATCATTCAGTTATACAAACAAAATATACTGGTCTAAAGTGTCTACACATCGTTAATATATCAAATATCAAGCTAATTGATACAGACATGGTTGGATGGTTACTGATGGTGTGTTTGAAAACATCCTTTCATATCAAGCCAATGTAAGTCTGGTGTCCTTTTATACTTAAAACATTTCTCTGATTCATTAACATATCTCGGTGACAATGTCCTTAAAGCAAAACGATACTTGAATCTTCGGGTTGTTTTATACTGCCGCGAAGAACTTGACTGAAAGTTACCAGTATTAGCAGTAACAATATAAGCGTTTTAATGGTACATATTTACTACTGGCACAAAGCTCTTTCTGTCGACAATAGTGATAGTATTACTGCTAGTATTTTATAGCATTGGTAGACAGCTGTTACTGCTAGTATCTCTATAGCATTGGTAGGTAGCTGTTACTGCTAGTATCTATATAGCATTGGTAGGTAGCTGTTACTGCTAGTATCTCTATAGCATTGGTAGGTAGCTGTTACTGCTAGTATCTCTATAGCATTGGTAGGTAGCTGTTACTGCTAGTATCTCTATAGCATTGGTAGGTAGCTGTTACTGCTAGTATCTCTATAGCATTGGTAGGTAGCTGTTACTGCTAGTATCTCTATAGCATTGGTAGGTAGCTGTTACTGCTGCTATTGCCACTACGGCTAAATTCACACCGACCATGTATATAAGGTTAAAACAAAAACAATGACAACGATTTTGATTGGATTTTATATACAAGAATTACATTAAACTCAACATACCTTAACTGACACTGAATAAATAAAACACATATGGGGAAAACCAGTCCATATGGAAAATCTTCCACGTGGGTGATTTTGAATGAATACAGTGGTGTCACAACGGTCACACATTAAGCTACATGTGGCTATTAGTCGTATTGAAAAAATACACATTAAAATAAACATGGGAAATGTTATACACAAGGCCTGTACGTACAATACAACATCTCCAAAGCGGGCTTCATTTGTGCTAAACCCTCTCTCCGACGGCGACCTTAAGCATTTTTCCTTCATAAAAAATTACGACCAGTGTTACCTCTCTAAAGCAACTATCTCTCAACAACAACAACAACAGCCGAAATCGGCATTTCCAGGATGTTACTATAGAGAGGTTAAACCGGACAAATGTCTTACGTTATATTGCAATATAGGCCTTTATATTAACATCACATATGGAATTACTGTGGCTGTAATGAATAAGTTGAAAATCAAATGTCACTGTTACATACTATTAAGAATAAAAACACTAAAATATTTGAAGTCTACACTCGGGCTGCAACGATACAGGTCTCTCGGGTCCGTTTCAAATATTACCCTTTTTGGTTCTCGATTATTCGGTTCTGTTATATAAAGATTTGACACACATAAAATGCTCAATAACAAATGGCTAGTATTGACTTGAAGTAAACTTCTGACTAGGAGGTTGGTAGAAATAAAACATATCTTTGCCTTAGTATTTGGTAGAGCTATGTCTAAGTTTACATTATTTGAGATAATTATATCACTGGATTTGTGAGGTCACTAACAGTGTTTTCGCGGGTCACACATTGAGGTATATCCAAGAAATGAAACAAACGCTGCTGTCATAGTGAGACATGTCCTGGAGATAGCTTACACTTATAGTTAATATTGGAACTAAAATTGAAACATCCAATTAAAATGTAATATATAGTCACGTGTTTTTACTTGTTTGAGGTATCTCCAAACAACAGTTCATAATTGTGGTGCAATAAACTGGAATGTACATCATGTAGTTCCATACCTTAGATATAGTCTACGTAACATAACACCTCGTCTTTAAATGGGCCAATTTGGTCAAATAAGAGCGAAATGACAGCATTCTGATCTTTGAGGTCGATTTTCTCAAAATAGTTGTTTTGGCAGTTAGCTCTACCTGATATTAAGGCGACGATATTGCGCCAATAAAAGACAAAGTAGTGCAATGACTGGAAACGTAATTTCCTTTATAAAAGTAAACTGTTATAATAACTGTGTGACTAAAAACACAGTGACGTATACTATTAACTGTGCACGTACACTGACGTACAGAACCGAATAATCGCAAAAAAAGTACCGAAAACCAAACCTAACCAAAACAACCGAAAATAACTGAACTTCGGTTAACCGTTACAGCCCTAATTTATGCCATAAACACATACCACTGATTGGTGTTTTTATAATACTATTGTTTTATTTTTAAAAAAAGTTTACAGTGTGACGGATAACATTGAATGTGAATGAACAGTAAGCATGCTTTTCAATAAATTGAAATTAAATAAAATCTCATATAAATGTACACTAGATTTATAATTTAAGTGTTCACATTTACAGTCAGTAAAATGTCAAGCTGCATCTACTCATCCGTAAACTTCAATATTAAATAATGCCCTTAAAACCACACGTCCATCAACTTAGCATTTCATTAAGCACAACAGTTCATCTTCACTATCTACACCCACATGATTTTACCCGCATTTTTGGAACAGATTTCAATGCAATATGCCCGGAATCGTCCACTAGTAACATCCACAGAGGCATATAATCCACAGGTACGCAACACGACCGAGGAATGTCTGTGCGACCGAACCCAGTTTCAACATGCCACAGATTTTTTATATACGAATAATTGGTGCTGTTAGTTCTATCTCGAGATAGCGGCATCTCACATGTTCCAGCACAGAAACCGGCATCATAGTATCTTGGTTCAATATACCAGTGTAGTTCAAAGATGCCCATGTCAATAGACCAACGGTGTCTTCGACATGACTGTGTGTATGTCTCCCTGCTTCCGTACCGTCGTTGTCGTGGGAAATATTGACCTATGTCTTCAACTGACGCATTACGGCGGACCCTGCGATAACGGAGCTGTATCAAGGGGTTATATGTACTTCCCTCAAACACCACTAGCAAGGGGTCATTTGCTTTTGAAAGTTTCACTTTTTTATTGTTTACTTTTATGTGATTGTTAATAAAAAGTGATTGTAATTTGCCGCGTAAAAATGATATGTCAAAAATGAGATAGATCTTTCCCGATTTGCTGACCAATCTAAGTGCTTCTGAAATACACAAAGGTGAGAAGATATAAGTTGAATAATTATTACCTAATTTCTATCAATGACAAAAATGTATAGATATAAAACTACGTAAATTATACAGTAAAACCTCACTAAAACACCGCCTCAATAATAAGACCACCTCAAAATTAAGAACACAATTTTCAAGTCCATTTTTACTTTATTGTTCCTTATTCAACTTCAATATTTAGACCACCTCAATATTAAGACCAGTTATCAAGGGTCCCAGGGATGGTCTTATTATTGAGGTTTTACTTTATTACACCGTATGATCTCTCTCTTAAGCTGTCAAAATTCCACAACTTTTCTGACATAGTATACGGCAATCTCTGCTTCACGATAAAACTCGATCCGAATATAATAGGCATTTTCTCGCATCATTGATATCGAGCTTTTTTCACAAAGAATGCCTCATTATCTCTCCACCGATGGAACCAGTATGCTCGAGGCTATGTATGTCTGTAATTAATCTGGCCGTTTTCATACAATTCTTGTTCGTCTGTTGTTTTACAGATGTGAACTATTGATACTGCATCCGTGTTAAAGCTTCGTTGCGAAATAACATTTATGTCCTTTTTCTGTGAGTGCTTCATTTGACCAGGAGTGTAAATGTTATAGTTGTTTTTGTATTCAACCATGAGAAATATGGTAAGATACACTGGTATTTTTCCGAAGATGCAATCCAAGACAATCGAAGACATTCGTCCAACGAATTTACCTCATGCCGCCGAGAGAAGTGCTTCTAATGGCGTTCTTAATGTGAATAAATCTGTGCAATATTTAAATATCAACGAGCAAAAACTGAATCTTAATCAAGCGTTTTGAACCATATTATATATTATACTATATTAAATTATCACGAGGAATCGATTTGATCAATGGGTCAAGCGTCCAACTGCTGGTCCAAAGGTCGTGCGTTCGAGCATCGCGTTGGGTGAGGTTTGATCACAAACTTCAGTTGCCCGACTTTTGCGCGAGTATTGGTTGGTAATACAGGAATCAGTTATGGAGAATGGTTGATATCACTTGTAAAAAATTGTTTCACAATCGAAGTAAAATAAAGTTTAAACTAGAAAGGTCATGTAAGTTCACACCTTCGTCGCTTTTGTAAAAAATGCAAATACAGTAACATCTTACCTAAAGACCACCACAACACAATAATAAGACCACCTTAAAATGAAGACTACAATTTCCAAGTATATTTTCACTGTTTTGCTCTTTATTCAACCTCGATATTATGACCATCTCAATAAGAAGGTCAGTGTTTAATTATCCCAAATGTGGTCTTATTATTGAGGTTTTACTGTAAGCCATTTAAGGATCACACTAGAGCATTTTACGTTGTTAAATACAAAACATACCACTAAATACAATAACACAGCTCCTTCACAGGAGGGTCATCAAGTGCTTATATGTGCTCCATCAACTTTCACACTGTATACGAGTGATATTGACCTTATTCAAATGTGAATAAATCATGAATAAATCGTACACCTGTCCAAATGTTGGCCGTCACGATTTTAGCTAAATAACATTTAACAGAAATTCATTTTGAAATGCCATACTCATCGTTTCGCCGCTATCACACAAACTATGTTTACTTAAAACGCACTTAAATATAAATACGCGTATACCAATATAGGCACACACTAATACAATAAAAAATAACTTATTTACTTACTGTATTCACTGTTGTTAATGTTTAATGTAACATTCACGAATTCTGAAATGACAGACTTTATCCTTTCGTTGGCGAGTATAACAAGTTCTAATCTGTCAATCTGTGATCGTACAAAGTTCTCGGTGCGGAATGTTAAGTACTTCCGATGTCCTGGAATAAAAGGAAAATATTTTGGGTAAAAATACGACAAGAACGGTTGCTGATCGTCTGTGAGAAAATGTCATTTATATGATCATCCGTCCCTTCACTGATCAGACAACAATCTTTGTAATAAAAGTCCTATCTATAAAAGTCACGTGCGAATAAAGAGTTCATTGACGGTTGTTTTTCATTTGACCCCAAGTGGGGACCTATATATTAAGGTAAAGTGATGTTATTAGATTGTATTAAAAGTAATATTATGCTCATTTTGTGTTATTTATTTTACTAAACAAACATGTAAAGTATCTGTCACATAATTAACACACCAATCAATATGCATTTTCAAAGAATACACTAATAACGTATTCCTCTCAAAAAACAATTGGTTTGTAATATGTTTAATTAAAAAAAACTCCCAGTATTTTTAACAAGCATGTTGTTTTAGAACAGAATCGGTATTACACTGCAGTTGTTCGTATTAAATATGTCTTGACCCATGTAGCAGCAACTTTCGATGAAGTCTGTTCAAATATTATACGTTCAGATGGGCAAGATTCATTTTGAATCATGTACTGTGTGTGAATATTCATTATTCATTGCGTTAACGTATGGCATTATTTTTTTACAAAAATAAGATAGTATTGAAATAGAAACTTTGCATATTTATCCATTGGATATGAAAACACTAATATATAACATACTTTATTAATAATAAAGTATTTATTTTATACACTGAAAACATTTAACTCCAATAAGGTATCGCTTTATTGCATTACAAATTTTGTTTTGAATTTTCAGCAAACCTCCCTAGAATGGGTTACCAAGACTGAGGTATATTGGGTTGTTATTATATATATTCAACATTCTGTTTTAAATGCGAATATATGTACTCTATCAACTACAAGTATGTATAGACAGTTAACAAAAACACGGTCAGTAAAATTTATAGAAGCACTATTCCTTGGCAAAAACAGCGAGTGAACCAATGTGTGCAGTATACGCTAGCACTATGCCATTGTAAAATGTCAATGAAAGTAACATGAATATGGTCGCTGTTGACAGATTCTTAACTTGGCATTGTTTATACGTTATTCCTACAAAAGCTGGTTTGTCGTGTTGCTGTAGGATAGTCATTTGTTTAAAATCTGCTGAAGCAGATATGCATTTATATATTCATTACATTTAAAAACGTACATTGTTTTACAAACCACACTTATTAACATTCATTATATTACTTTTGAAAATATTTTTTTATGAAAATGTCGATAGGCATGAAATTTAGCATGCATGTTGCGAACACATGCAATAATATCATTTAGAAATCCCACACAGTGCATTATTAAATGTGCTGAGTATTTATTCAATTAATACTGAGATAATGCGTGTGAAGAAATGGATCACAAAGCTACCGAGAAGTAACCGTTGATAGTACGCATTTAAGTACACCAGATTTACACAGATCTTCTACAATTCCTATTTTAAAATTGAACAGATGATAATGATGATGACTTTCAATAGGACAATACATAAAATAACTATATACGGCATGACCATGCCTTTTCGCCGCATACAGTTCGCCTCGCCACGAACTATATGCGTGACATATTTAGTTCGTTCGCGAACTATAAGCGACTCGGCCTATATGTGGCACTACACAGAAAAACATAAAATCAGGATAAGTTTATTATAAATATGTCCTGTCACAAGGTAACGCAGTACATAAAATCGATCAGTTCAAACCTACGCTATTATGATTTAATTAGCAGAAATTATTATAGTTTGAAAACTTCATATACATATCTATATATGTATTACGAACTGTCGTGTGTTATACACACATAAACACATAATATTTTGAAAACATTACATAGTTTGCACTCTTTGGTCGGACTTACAATATATGTACATTTATAAATGATTGGGTTTTTGTTTACCAATTGACTTTAAATAGTTGTATTGTGGCCCGTAATCCTTAATTACTTGAAATTAATATATTGTTGTTGTTGTTGTTGTTAATTATCAACATCAGGAGTTATAAATCACATATTCACACAAATACGTAATGCAAAATATTATTTTATCATAAATAGTTCATTTATGATTTCATATAAGGTCATGTGATGTTGTGAAATAATAGCTAGATCGATACAATATAAACACTTACTTCACACAACGTATCATATGTTACCATTTAAATACTCTAATGCATCATATATATGAATAACTAATTGTGTTAGTAATGTCTCATTCTCATTTTCACTTCATACTTTTAACCTGAGCTGTCTCCAGTGGAAACCTGAGCTGTCTCCAGTGGAAACCTGAGCTGTCTCCAGTGGAAACCTGAGCTGTCTCCAGTGGAAACCTGAGCTGTCTCCAGTGGAAACCTGAGCTGTCTCCAGTGGAAACCTGAGCTGTCTCCAGTGGAAACCTGAGCTGTCTCCAGTGGAAACCTGAGCTGTCTCCAGTGGAAACCTGAGCTGTCTCCAGTGGAAACCTGAGCTGTCTCCAGTGGAAACCTGAGCTGTCTCCAGTGGAAACCTGAGCTGTCTCCAGTGGAAACCTGAGCTGTCTCCAGTGGAAACATGAGCTGTCTCCAGTGGAAACCTGAGCTGTCTCCAGTGGAAACATGAGCTGTCTCCAGTGGAAACATGAGCTGTCTCCAGTGGAAACCTGAGCTGTCTCCAGTGGAAACCTGAGCTGTCTCCAGTGGAAACCTGAGCTGTCTCCAGTGGAAACCTGAGCTGTCTCCAGTGGAAACCTGAGCTGTCTCCAGTGGAAACATGAGCTGTCTCCAGTGGAAACCTGAGCTGTCTCCAGTGGAAACCTGAGCTGTCTCCAGTGGAAACCTGAGCTGTCTCCAGTGGAAACCACAGACATATGATTGCTGTCTTATTTATTTGTATAAGCGGCATCTTTAAACAAAATAGTATTCATCTTCTACTGTATGACATATATCACACTTTCTTCTTTCATTGTGGCAGAGACAGGTTTTGTTCATCTACCTCAATTAATACAATGTCTATGTGAAGACATTCTTAACTGTGTGAGACATATGAGATTTTGTCTAACATATGTCCTGAAGAGGTCTAAAAGGTATGGTAAAAATCTTAAATTTAAAATTCATTTATATCAATTAATTTTACTTGATGCTTGCAACGTTTTTGTATAATCTTGTGTTTTAATATTTGAGTAAACAATTATTTTAATATACGATGAATCTTTCTGATAAAAGTGTTCAGTCCAAACTTATATTGAAAATAATAAAAGTTAGCATAGTTTTCCATAGATAAAGCCATTTCTGTTTTCTTTATCTCAAGTACATTTTTGCAGAATTGAAACTGTATGATTTCAAGCTATAAGTCCTAACACCTCGCCTATCATTTTCGAATAAAGCGTATTAAGATTGCCAAAAATAACTCATTGGCATGTTTATAAGCTTAAATAAATGTATTGTCCAAATACAAATAATGTTTTAAATCGTGATCAGATAAAGTAAGTTTATTTAGTTTCTGAAAATAACCTACCAGTTTAAATCAAAGCACAAAAGTGCTGTGGGACGGTACCACTCGTCTCTGTAGCAATGCTGGCAACTTGTTGCATACAAGTTTCCGTTTTGTAACTAGACAGTTTTATAATATCAAAAAGTATGTGTTTATAGGTAAGATGGTTTGCATGGAAAATGAAACAAAACTAAAACATAAGACAGAAATGCGAAAAAGAATAAAAAAATATTGAAAAATAGTAAACATTTTTCCAAGAGATCTTCAAATTGACTTGTCCTAGAATGCTAGATTTACAAACCGAAATAAAGAAAAATGGTCAGTACTAATGGTAGAACCTTATAATTGTAAAACAAGTGAAATATTTGTCACAATTGAAATTAAATTAAATATAAAGATATCAGACCCCTTTATGTAACGTCCGTGAATATTTAATTAAAAAATGACATATTAAATTATATCAGCACTAACTAGTAAAATCAGTATACCTGGGCATAAAGTTATGATATCACTAGCTTGCTATAGGTGTTATCT
Organism: Mactromeris polynyma; assembly: GCA_032209605.1. Taxonomy (NCBI): domain Eukaryota; kingdom Metazoa; phylum Mollusca; class Bivalvia; order Venerida; family Mactridae; genus Mactromeris; species Mactromeris polynyma. The sequence goes on from JASFXZ010000040.1 coordinate 4,497,985, forward strand.
TGTTGTAGGGCCACACCAATTTTTTTTGTTCTACCGATTTTTCCCCCAAAAATGGGGCGAGCGAAAAAATAAATAATATTGCTTTCAAACTCTTTTATTCGAGCGAGTGAAAAAAAATCTATATTATGATATCAGTATGAAGCTGAAAAGGGTAATAGAAACTATACAACAGGATACCCACAAAAACTGACTAGATATCATGATTATAATTAAGTGCCAAAATTTTAAACATGATAGACATGCAGACGCGACAAATGACAATATAAAGGCAAATTTTATAGAATTTATTATGCCTGTATATATGGGCCGAGTCGGACCGGAATGTGTAAACAACTTTGCCTATTCATTGCACTTCAAAAGTGGGCCGAGTCGGACCGGGCCGAGACTGTAAGTGGGCCGAGATGACCCTTTACCGGTTATGCGTAATCCAAAATAGTACGCTTCCGCTGATTGGCTCATAGACTGTTCGACCCCAAAACAAAACAATTGACACTTCGACCCCTGACAGTTTCACCCCGGTCGAAACGTCTTGATAACGACTGATTAATATGGTCTCGGCTTATCGTCTATGTTTTACGTAATTTATGCAATGTTTACACAGATTGTTGTCGGTACTTTTAAATCAACCTATTATTTAATATTATAACAGGAAATAAATAATATGCATTCCATATGTTATATTAGAAGTGTGTTTCAGTTATTGAAAACAGATTTCGTAAAATGGTCGGAAATTTCAGTGAATTTCAGTATGGATGGGTACCAGTCTGATAGAATTTGGGTCACGCAGTGTGTATTAATATATTGCTTTAAACCCATCTGAACTCCTCATGAACTCCACAGAAACAGCTAATTATTTCACAAACCACTTTAGCAGGTCACCTTTTCAATATTTCATTTTATTGAAACGTTTGTGATGTTATCAAGGTTGGTAAACTTTGGAACTACTTTTGTCACTTAGTAATTGGGTCAATGTGTATGAAATTGACGTTTTCCCGGCCTTCAGTCTGTTTTGCGTTTTGAAAACGGGAACCAATTGTTGTATGCCTCTCAAAATTGCCACTACTACAGACGGTACCTGAGCGGTACCGTCCAAAAACCAAACTTTCTACCGGTTATTATTGCATTAAAATGAACATTTTGTGACACCATCTAGTCTCCTAATTAGATATTACTACTTTGTCTAATTTGCATTTACGACCGATTTTCATACGTCACAATACGATTACAATGCATACTATCTGAATTCGCTCCCAAATAAGAACTTGTTTTGACTGATATAACTAAATAATATGCGTATAACACTATAATAGATAATCAAATCATATCAATACATATTTCTTCGTGTCCTATCTGTAATAAAAACACCATCCACACAGTATATTCACTATTTTTGAAATTCTTTATTTAACTGATGCATTCACAGACCTCATAAATTAATTATAAAGGCACTAAAGATATGTTAAACGAGCTTAAATGACTTTCATATCCTAAACTATATTAATATAATATTGGTTTGCTACAAAAAAAATCGTTTTGTTCCAAAATATATATCTGATGTATCAGAATTTTAAAGTAATAATGTTTATATGTTAAGATCGACTACCAAAACGATACAGTCACTCAATAGTCACAAACTCATTATCTAACAAACAGGTCCTGAAATGTCAGCGCTCAGAGTTTGAAATAGTATCCCTTTATACGTACATATCAGAATTGCCTCTAATATTCAAACATTCATGCGCATGCCATTCCTTGCGTCCCTGTTCCGTTGCATATTTACCATTGCACCTCCTCAAATGCCTGATGTTTTATGGACTGTTGCTTTCCCAGAGGTCTGTGTGTTGAGGCATTGTATTATGTATGTGGCGATCCATGTGGCAACTTATTCTCTCTTTTAAATGGTTTCTTTTTTCAATATAACACTTAAGACATTTAATTGAATATTGCTTTATATATTTTATGAATTTTCCAATTAGACACAGATCAATATAATAAGAACCTTTTTATGAGTTTGTCATTTATATGAGTGTGTTTTGACAACATCCTTGTACCTTCCTTTAATTAATTCGTCAATCTTTATTCCTCTCTGTGCTGTTATGTTATTTTCTATGTTATTTTGTTGGAAGGGAGCATTGAAAATAGGATTTATATATCGTTTTAAAATCATAATTTGTAACCTTTTATGTATACGATTTAGTACTAGTACACAAACAATATATAATATTCAAAATATTTTCAACATTCTTATATCAAAACATTGAGATGTGAAGCCGTCGAAGTAATACTTAATCTGATGTCGAGAATTTCTCTGACTTGATGAAGCGTTAGTGTCGGCAATATTTGATCAATCAACAACAGTACAACAAAAGACATAAAATACATTCATATTATGTAGATCAAAACATGCAAAATGTTTGATGTTGAATCTAGAGACAGTTGTTCAACAAAATACATCTCTTTTCAATCACTATTCCAGACAAAGTTTAGTTCACTGATTTTGTCTCCTGTTTATCATGACAAAAGAGACGGTCTGGTTTATACAATACATGTGAATAATCAATGAGCTGACAGTACATTAGGATCGTCTGCTCTCAAATCACCAACAAATGTGAGTAATTCATATTCGGAAATTACATCATCAAAACCATTCGAACCTCCTGTCACCCATATGATTGAAACACCACGGTGTGTTCCTATTACAGAGACCATTGAAGGTTCCTATAAGGTGCCAAGATACCTCTAGTTCTGTGATTTTCTTATTTTAGATTTTTAAGTAATATAATGCTATTTTTTGTTCATTTGTTTACCTAAACAAACATGAAAAGGTATATTTCATAACGGTAAAGCATCAATAAATATGCATTTACAAAGAATAAACTCACAATGTATTCATTCGCATTTTTTGAAGAACGAAGATTGTATACGATAAAATAAAAAATTCCTGTTTTTAACAAACAGGCATTTTTTCAAGAATATGATAAGGACAAATTAACTATATGTGTTGTTCAGGTAACATGACGAAACTGTTAGGGCTGGTAGGTAGGAAATCATTTCTATCTTATTTTAATATTTTTTGAAAGTTGGGTTAATTTTTGCAGTTTTACGTACATTTTACTGTCTAAAATGAACATAAATGGATTATTTCCTTCTTTCAAGTAAATAGAAATCATTGCAGGAATTATCAGTTGTAGAAACAATTTAGTTATTCAGAATTCATTGTAAATTTAGGGTCTACCTGGAAAAATCTAGAGTCGGTCGAGTTACCAGAACTACATACATTTTTATTGTATTTTCAAACAGATTTCTTTTAATCGGTGATATGTTGCAAATGTATTTTAACTGACTCTGATAACTTTATATATAGCTTAAAAGTATTTCTATGTCACACAATACATACGCCCCGCATACGTTTCTTTGTACTCCGACTTGTACACGCGTCTTCGTAATAGAGCCACTAATATATGTCTTAATTTCAAGTTATATTGTCATGTAAATTGTACATTTTATGTTGAAATAAATCTATATAATGTTCATATAAAAGGCGTTCTAGCCCAATATCCAACGACATGCACTGTTCAAATGAGACAGATACATCTTTGATATATACTTCATAGACCATTTTTTTCATAATTCATCAACCAAATTATTCCAAGCAAGTAGGAGTTACTACCTACATAACTCGCTGTCGTTGGCAATCGTTTATATGCATGTTTTGCCTCATACCGCACGCATATAGTCGTCCAAAAACCTACTTCTTAGAAAACATCAATTCCATTACTGACATATTTTTCTGAACCATTATATTCAAGACGTGTCTGACGAAATTCAAAGAGTACTTGAGTGTATATAATTAAGATGCATGCAAGTATATGTGTAGAGCACCGGACTTCTGATCGGGAGGTCGCTGGTTCGAGTCCCGTAGGTGGCGAGTTTCGTCTACTGACATTACAATAATTGACTTAGGTGTCAGTACAACGTGTGTTGGTAAGGCAAACTATCGTCAAATAAATGGCGGATTTTTGTTGCATAATTATAGTTCACTTAAGAATAACATTTCAGACATTTTGTGAATCTGAGACAGAATCTTTCTCCTTAGAACCTTATCACCAACTTATAAATATCTGAAAAATAACATTCGTATGGAACGAGTAATCGTGTGATAAAAACATCGGATAAATCTGAAGTAAATGCATTCATATCACGCCGGGAAAGAACAAAATTAACTCGTACATCGAGTCTTATATGGATATGAACTCCATTAATCTATCAAAAATATTGGATTCGATCATATTGCTATTTGCAGATACCACAAAGGTACAAAATGACAACATTTTCCATACTGGCATAATCCTCATTATTAAACACTTGTGCTTTGTAGTGCCACATATAGGCTGTGCCGCATTTAGTCCGCGTACGATCTTAATGCGGCGCACTTCGCCGCATATAGTACACGCACGAACAAAGTGCGCCGCATTTAGTTCACGTAAGCTTAATGCGGTGGACAATTAAATGTTTTACTGAAACGAATATTTGAATAAGATAACAATATACAAAAATAGAAAAGGACATAAACTGATTTATGCATCATAACCAATGTTCCTTAACCTATGTCGGTCGAATGATTTTTCTATGAGTTATGTCCCATTTATGTACAAATACATTATAGTAGGCATATAGGTGTTTGTCAGCGCTTCGTCTTTTACATTGTACATTTTGTGGATTTTGACGAAACCTCACAGAAATAATAAGTTTAAACACATTTTTAAACACATTTGTTTGATTAATTGCTAACGCACATTGGTGTTATCTGTTGAAATGATGAATATTGTAATAATTATTACGATAATAATGAGACTGATAATGATTATTGGTGTTCAATACCATAGTTCTTCAGAGCAGATTTAGTAAGTACTCAATTTATCGTGAATCCATGTCTAGCGCAGTCTATCGCACTACATTACCAGTCCGAAGGTCGCGGTTTGATCAGGGGTACTACCTTCTGCGGCTGTGGCGATGTGATCAAATAATGTGTTAATGATTATTCGCTTTTTACTGCTCGAAGCTGTTAATCGGGTTTAAATCAAGCAACACTTTACCAAACTATTTTATTTTAGCATATTTTTCTGTTGATGATCGACGATCATGTATCGATTATCGGTGACCACTGATCAATAATCGGTGATCGTTGATCAATGATAGGTGATCATGTTGTATATGCTTTTATTTATCGTCGCCACCGGTTTCCCACATGGGCGACGCCTCCGGAAGAATGTTAGTCATATTAGATTTGGAGGATAGTGCATGATACAGAAGATGCCCCAGTTCCAGAAGCACCCCTGGTTCTTTTACGTGCTCGATGTAAAGCATCATACACGGGACCTCGGTTTTTAAAGTCTCGTCCGAAAGACTGTTAGTACGGTCAGTGATGGAGCGGGGAATCGAACCAGCGATCCCTGGATTACAAGTCCAGCGTTTTACCACTGGACCACTGATCCGCTACAAGGGTGATCAATAGTTGGTAATCTTTAATATAAATCGCAGATCGATAATCAGTGGTCGGTAATCGATTATTTGTGATCAATGACGGTGATCGATAATCGGTGTTAGGTGATCGCTAATTAGTGATCACTTTTTGATGACTGGTGTTCGATCATTGTTGATAAATTTATATTGATCAATAATCGATAATGTGTAATGGATTATCGGTGATGATGATCAAATGAGATCAATGATAATGTTGATGATGATGATGACTTTAAATAGGACAATACATAAAATATCTATATGCGGCATGACCATGCCTTTTCGTTGCATATAGTTCGCCTCGTTACGACCTAAATGCGTCACGCATTAAGATCGTACGCGGACTAAATGCGACACGGCCTATATGTGGCACTACAGTGCTTCACTATTGATATCAGGCAGGTGAGTATTTCAGCAATGTTTTTGAACCGCATAGTGGTGTTTTACCGTTATATGCACCAAGTAACCAGCACATGTTCTTGCACAAACATCTCATAAACAGTATACAAATTGCTAAAATATTCGCACAATTTGATGTCGTTCCAAACATTTCACATCGCGCGGGTGCTACGAAGATAATAGATTGAATACATTGAAACGAAGGAAAAATGTTATACACATGCGAAACATCTGTCATAATGTTGTTTAATAGTGGATGGATGCTATTCACGTGTTTTCATGGAATTTAAATGTATGATGCAATAAGCTATAACCATCTCCTCTAAAACGCGATGCTACCGCTACTTATTTCTTCAGTCATACGGATAAATATTATAACTAAGTTTCTCACTTCGGAGATCGAGATGTAAAAGTTCGTTAGATTTGATCGTAAAACTAATGATTTATATCTTTTAGCATTCAGAGCTATGTACGAATCTGTTAAGTGTTGTGTACGTGCCGATGACGGCTTTACCAATACGTTTTCATGTCCAATTGCGCTCCACCATGGCTGCCCATTGAGCAATATTCTGTCGAGCTCGAAGAATTTGTTTTAAAATTAAAAGGATGGTTTAATAAGCTTTCAATTGTTTCGAGGTTAATACACGGCCCGAATGTCGTCAGGGAGGGGCGTAGAGAGGGAAGGGCGGTGTGAGGGAGGGAGGAGTTAATATTACGAGTATGTATTTTTTTCTTCTTAAGAAAATAAAAACACAGGCAATATTGACAAAACAAAAGAAGGGAATATTGCAACAGCAACAACAAATAGTGTTATTATTATAAAGCTGTCCGTGCACAATCAAATGTACAGACAATAGCATTCCGATTATGGACATTGACAATATTATTGTTCATTAATAAGCGGGTGATGTTGACCCAATCTCTTTACCTACGCATTCTTTTGAAGGAAGTGACTGCAGTAAATATTTCTTGACGGTTTCTCAATTTTACTGAGCTGTTGGTGTCACCTTGTTTTAATATTGTACCATATTAGAAGTATTACCCCGTCGCAATATATTGTGACACGACAGAATTCGACGGCCGATAAGGCATCACTAAATAATAGTTCCTTATTACGCATTAAAGGTTAATCTAAAGTCAATAGTTCAATACACGCTTCTTATTAAAACAAGAAATCTCTTGAAAAAGACGATCGGCGCAATTTGAAGGTTAAGATTTGTTGTGCAACGTCAACAAATGCCGAGATGTTACGATTGCTGGTCACTCAATATACAAAATGAATTTCGGTAATTTCACCGAAATTCAGTGGATTTCGGTAAGGTAACATACCCTTTATCGTAAGGTTAACCAATCCGCGTCAATGTTACAAACAATGTTCGGTTGAAGAGAAATTGCCTTAGTGGTTAACGTAAGATTAGATTGGTTTATACAACACTGATAAGCAAATAGCAAAAACATGTTAGTACGGTTGCGCCGCAAAAATGATATTCAGATGGCTTAATTGGATCGGATCTTCAACGTTTATAACATTTGGCGAACTCCTTTTCTCTCTGGTAACTTTTTTGTCGTCCATTAATTTCTTTGTTTGCTTTTTCGCTATCAAAAAGCATTGGCTAGTGGGAAAGTGAACTAAAATAGTGTACAACATTATTAATTCGTTGGTGGTCAACAAGTTTTTAACAATAATATGACATCAATATTATTTTGATAATATATGCAGTCAATATTTAACTTCCAAAAGTTCCTAATATTCATGATAATTACTCGTATAGTGTTTAAATAATAATAAATATATTCGGAATATCGGCCTCAGCAGGTGTATTCAGCTTCAGAAATATTTTTCAAGATAAGAATCCAATGTACGATTTTGCTAAAACAACGACAACGTGATTACTGTTCACAAAAGTTTCAATGATACAGAAATAAAACAAAACAAAAAAACCAAACTTGTTTCCCGTCGAAACGAAATACAGGAAACTAGTGGTAAAAAGTAAGCATCTTAAAAGTACCACATAATATCGTAAAAAGACTGTAAACAACTAAAACAACCGTTAACCATCTTACATACTTCACACTCACCGAAGTGGACGTGAGTACTCGTTTGTAACCATGGAAACAGTCACCAAGAATGACTGATACAAGTTGTAAGCACTTGTATCAATATCGATGTTAAAATAAGTTCAAACCACGCCAAGATACTATACTGTGATAGTCATATTCCACCCGTTACCTTTCGATAATATCTTTTGTGATATTGGCAGGAATAGATGAACAATGTTGACCACAGAATATTGTTTTCAATTTAATTAAAGAGGTCTGATTTATTAACTTGAATAAATGTACTATTAAATACAAAGAACACTGACATTAACATGTGCTTAATTTAAACTGTTTTTTTATATTTTACATCGATTGTGAAACAAGTTCTTACAGCTTATACTAATCACTCTCGATGACTGCTTCCTGACTACCAACCAGTACTCGCGCTAAATTTAGGAATTGCGAAGGTCGTGATCCAACCCCGCTCATCGGGACTCGAACTCTCGACCGTCGGATCAGGAGTCAGGCGCTCTACCCCTCGACAACTACGCCCCCCTATTAACATGTGCTGAATTGAATAGCAAAGTTTTCATTTAGAATTAATGTATCGGAGATGATGTTTTATAATGTTGCAGTTCTTGGTCACAATATAATTATGATTATATATGTTACACAGATAATCGACAAAATGTATTTCAACGCATGATGAATGGTTTGTAGTGCCACATATAGGCCGTGGCGCATTTAGGCCTCGTACGATCTTAATGCGTTCCGCATTTAGGCCGCGTACGATCTTAATGCGTGACGCATTTAGGTCGTAACGAGGCGAACTATATGCGACGAAAAGGCATGGTCATGCCGCAAATAGATATTTTATTTATTGTCCTATTTAAATTCATCATCATCATCAACATTATCATTGATCACATTTGATCATCATCACCGATAATCCATTACACATCATCGAGTATTGATCAATATTAATTAATCAACAATAATCGAACACCAGTCATCAAAAAGTGATCACTAATTAGCGATCACCTAACACCGATAATCGATCACCGTCATTGATCACAAATAATCGATTACCGACTACTGATTATCGATCTGCGATTTATAAATCAAATACAGATTATCAACTATTGATCACCTATCATTGATCAACGATCACCGATTATCGATCAATGGTCACCGATAATCGATACATGATCGTCGATCATCAACAGAAACATATGCTTAAATAAAATAGTTTGGTATTGTGTTGCTTGATTTAAACCCGATCAACATCTTCGAGCAGTAAAAAGCGAATAACCATTAACATATTATTTGATCAAATCGCCACAACCGCAGAAGGTAGTACCCCGGATCAATCCGCGACCTTCGGACTGGTATTGTAGTGCGAAAGACTGCGCTAGACGGCGATTCATGATAAATTGAGTACTTACTAAATCTGCTCTGTATAACGCACTTTGGTTACAACCCAACTATGGTATTGAACACCAATCATCATTATCAGTATCATTATTATCGTAATAATTATTATAATAATTATTATTATTATTATCATCATTTCAACAGATAACACCATGTGCGTTTGCAATTAATCAAACAAATGTGTTTAAAAATGTGTTTAAACTTATCATTTCTGTGAGGTTTCGTCAAAATCCAACAAAATGTACAATGTAAAAGACGAAGCGCTGAAAAAAATTCTATATGTCTGCTTTGATGTATTTGTACATAAATGGGGCATAACTCATGGAAAAATCATTCGACCGACATAGGTTAAGGAACATTGGTTATGATTCATAAGTCAGTTTATGTCCTTTTCTATTTGTTTTATATTGTTATATTATTCAAATATTCGTTTCAGTAAAACATTTTAAAGAGAAGTGACCTAAATGCGGCGCCGAGGCACATGTCCGCCGCATTAAGCTTACGTTAACTAAATGCGGCGCACTTCGCCGCATTAAGGCGTGCGTGCCCTATATGCGGCGAAGTGCGCCGCATTAAGATCGTACGCGGCCTAAATGTAGCACGGCCTATATGTGGCACTTCGATGGTTGTCTAAATGTGTATGCAATACAAACGTTTTCAGAATCGATGTTTCTAAACGGTTTCTTAACGTGTTATTTGATCCGGAGAGAAGCACTAAACAGTCATGCAATTAAAATCAAAATGGCAGACTTAATTGTTATTTTATACTAATTAATAAATGTTATGCAGACTTATCGATAATTATGCACTCATTAATATGATGTTTTAAACATTCAACCAACATAGGCGTGGTATTGTGGTCACCGTAAATATAAAACAAGAAATTATCTTAGTATTACATCATTCAATACTACCCGGTCGATCGAATGAAGCATTCTGATACAATAATATTGCAACATGTCCAACTTTCGTTACGGTTTGCAAGGGAGAGAAATCCATCACTTCAAATATCTGATTGTCCACCCTGACCATAATGGTCTACAATCGACATCTGCCCTGCGTTCAGTAACGGCTATCAGCCCTATCGTTTCGTAACGTTTTGCAATTTGGTTCCCGTGTGCAGCCAATGTGCTATGGTGGGCAGGGGATAAAATAAAAAACGTTCGCCACTGATAGCCGTAACTGAGCGCAGGGCTGCCTTGCGTTCAGTTACAGCTAACGCAAAACGCTCGAAGTTAGCGTCACAAATAATTATATTGAACGCCTCGTTTTTATTCTGGTTCCCTGCTTCAAAAACAGTAAAGGCAGGGAACCAGCCTAGCATTCATTTGACAATTTGGTTCCCTGTGTGCAGACATTGTGATACGGTGGGGCAGGGATACAAAACAAAATCTGAGTGACTGTTAACGGTAACTGAACGCAGTGATAGGCTCAAATATTCGCGTGCTACGTCCGAGTTGCGATAGCCAGTGATATGAAACGTTTTTCGCTAACACGCCGGTCAATAGCAATACTCGATCACTGTTTCGCAACGTTTTGGAACGATAGCCAAAGGCCAGTCAGTAGTTATCTCCCCTATCGGTACAGTATAGCCCTTCACGGTCGTCAATAGAATATCAATCTAGACAATGTAGGATATTATTTTTTAACATTTTTATAAATCAAAACATTACATGCCGTTAGTCATTATGAAAATTGACATGTAGTAACATTAATTGTGAAATACCAAATTCATGGAAAATATGAAACATACCCAGCTTTCAATGCCTTTAGTTGGCTTATCGCAGTAGATTGTTTCCCTTGAAAATGACCCGAGAATCGATATCGAGTTTCCAGCTTTACCAGTTTTGATCAATAGGGAAATTATTTTCAAACGTAGTAAATCTACGATTGATCTTATTACTAGAATAGTTTAACAGTTATGGTAGTATTCTGCAATTCCCCTTCTTTTATTTATACTAAACATCTTCTTGCTTCCAACTTAGTTTTAAAAGTTTCACCTTCTATCCTATAGAACATATAGCTTGTATTTTTGAATAAATGAAAAATATCATGATGCTTTAATAATTTTAAATAATTATTTGCTTCTTGCTTCAATATATTGTTAAAGGTATTTATGTACTAAATAAACTTCTCGATTTTCTTTCAATACTGTTGTTGTTGTTGTTGCTGCTACTGCTGCTGCTGTTGTTTTTGTCACTAACACGGTGTTAAATTGTTTGCAAATTGTTATTGATTGGTTTTAAGTATTATAAATCATTTCATATGATTTTAAACCGTTCTTGTCACGATGGACCGTCTGGCTTTTTATTGAATTATGGAGGGAGATAAGCTAGTTTTCTGATCTTATACATTCATTTTTAAATAGTCTGCGACAATATCAGTATTCATGTTTCACATATAATCCAGATAACAAACGTACTTACAAATAAGCAACACCTTTTCTGTTTTCGTTGATTTTTTGTTGTTGCCGTAATTGATCGAAAATGAAGGCATTATTTATTTCTAATACCACGTTCAAGTCATTGTTGTTCTTTACTCCCCCAAGAATATATAAAGTCAAACTATAGCTCGAGACAACTTCAACAAACTGTCGAAACACAGTGGGGAAGCTTAGTTAGTCGCTATCGCTAATGATCAAAGACGTTAAATTGGAGTACATTCGGTTATAGAATGGAGCCAATATTGATTATTGAGTATTGACAATTTTGGTGTCCTTTTCGCGTGGAAGGGAGACAACACAATTTATAGAAAATGAACAAAGCCGCTAATCAAGGGAGATTATTCTTGATTTTTATCCAAGAAAGCTGCACATGTAACGACATATTCTGTTTTCAATTGTGATCTGATAGAAAGATATTGCTGACGTCATTGTAGGCGTTTTATGTCTTAGTTTCAATTCAAACTGAATATGGAATGTTTGGAGAATCTTGTGTTCGATGTGCCATCAAGTAAGATCATGTGATTCCTTGTGTATGCTGGGATTTGATTCAAACTAAACTCAGAACCAGTCATATTTCTGCGCGGTTGGTTGTGTGAAATACGCTTTCATGCGCCGTACATGACAAACTTAACGAGCTGATGAAATGTAAGAGACGCTTCGTTATATCGTGTCGAGTTTAGGGTTTGTAACATAACCGTATAGCTTGCACTGTTATGTAATTCAGAGAAAGGAAAGCATAGGAAATATTGGTCCCAAAAAAGAAACACATGTTATATTAACACATGTTAAAAGTACAAATAGTGAACAATGTCAGAATCAGCACTCGAAAATGAACGTCAATGTGTCAATTTTTACATAGATTGTCAAAACAAGCATTTCCTAGCCCATATTTTATAGTTTCAGTAAATGACACCATGTGCATATGATCTAGATAACTATGTCAGTTCACTGTATATAGGTGAAAACAATTTTATGTTGGTTTGTGGTATAGTAAGCAATAGTATGTATGTGTACAACACAAATGTATGTAGTTCCTACATATGACAGAGATAGCCACCAAGAGTATAACAATGCCAATTATATCTAGCGCTCCCATATACACCATTAATAAATGTCTTACATGTGTTCTGTGAATTATTTTATCATGGGATGTGTAACATAGTGTAAGTACGCTTACCATTGCTTGTACTAATCGTATACATTGCATAAACGATGTTTTTCATACGGAGTTTCTGTGTAATTCTTTTTTGAACAAAGACTTTAATAACATAATAAAAAAAATAGGAAACTTAGTGTGCTCATTAAAGATTTATTTGTAAATTTAAATAAATGCCAGACTTGAAACATCCGAAAATAACATATTTTTCTTGTATACATATTTTAAACAAAATTAGAATAAAAATACCGCTATATTCGTTAATCATGTATCTATTGTAATTTTTTTTTTGTGCATGATGAATTGATTTTCTAATTGCCTCTTTACCATTATATTAGTATTGTACTCATGTTGTCAATTTTTACATGAACTGAGATATGTAAATAAACTGTAAACTGGTTGTGTAATTCTTTTTGTTGTATGCTTATCATTTATACTGGTATTTGAGTTCAGTCACAAGTGACGTTAGCTTACTAAGTCAGTAGACTTAAACAAGCAATATAGTACAATTATACTATAATACTTTAAGATAGTTGTTTCATATGGTCTCGTAAAATTATGTAAAACTCAGATTCATGGCATGTTTTCACTCGACAGTCACTTTCTTCCTAGACAACAAGACACAAGACATTGGAGAACATCTTCAACCACTCATTTCAAATTCCGTCAACAATGTTAGCATTAACCCAACGTAAGATTTGTTTGGTTTACAAAACACTGATATGCAAATAGCAAAACCATGTTAGTACGGTTGCGCCGAAAAAGATGGTCGGCGCAATTTGAAGGTTAAGATTTGTTGTGCAAAATAAAAAAAATGCCGAGATGTTACGCTTGCTGGTACTCCAGATCCAAAATGGATTTCAGTAAACTTCATCAAAATTTCGATAATTAACGTAACCTTTATCGAGAGTGTTAACCAATCCGCGTCAAGGTTACAAACGTTGTTCGGTTGAAGAGAAAATTATTGCCTAGCAAAACCATGTTAGTACGGCTGCGCCGAAAAAATGGTTAATTAAATGTCTTTTAAGCATAGCTTATAGGCTGACTCGTACTGATTTACATTGAGTTGTAATAATAGGTTTAACGGAAACGACAGTCAATGCTCGCAGTAACAAGGATACCCCACATTGAATACATACTCGATCCACCTGACATTGGCGTTGTACATAAGATAGCATATATATTATATATGTACATACCTTGTATATACAATATATTTCCATTTATTGCTTGTGTTACTCCTAATTTTCGTGAAAAAAAGAGACATCGACATTCTTGAATAGATAAATATGTATATTCGTGTATACTTATTGTCCGATTTACATAATATTGGTTTTTAATCATCATTATATTGAACATCACAACAAAAAGTACTTATTTGTTACATTACCCAAAAATAGAACTCCTCCCAAAAATTGTTCCCAATATAACCATGCTTTTGACCAGGCATGACCACACTGCCCAGCTATTCGAAAATCCTCACATGAGGTAAATAGAATTTGATCTGATACGAATTTTGTGACGGTCTGACAGGCGAACGGACGGCTGGACCAAAAATAGTAAAAGTCTCCGAACATTCTTTTTGAGAGAAATATATATAAAGTTATTTAAAGAAACAACAGTAAACTAACATTAAAGATGTATCTGGCTCATCTGAACCTAAAATGATTTAATGTGCTTCATATAGTATTGTCGTTAATAAGAACCATTGCCATGTATAACCGTTTAAAACAATCTTGTTTAATCATATTACTAACCGACACAACTAGTAAAAAACACCCGCTTGTTAAAAAATGGAAGTTTTTTAATTTTATGATAATACAAACATATTTTTTGACAAATACAGAGACATACACTTCATCTACTTAAAACTTCAATAAATATGCATTATCACAGAATACATTTATAATGATTATGAATGTATTCTGTGGTTATGCATATTTATTGAAGTTTTAAGTAGATGAAGTTTATTTTTCATGTTTGTTTAGGTAAACAAATGAACAAAAATGAGCATAATATATCTTTAACCAATGTAATGAATTAAAATTTGTACCGACTCGCCATAAACAAGTTGTTTTTGTTATTTTGTGATCGGACGACCTAAATGTCGGTGAAATAACGGGCATGTTGCCATTTTCACTAATACACTGTGTATGTGTGTAAATATATATATATATACCAGTACATAGATTATTCCGGAAAATGGCAACATGCCCATATCCTGGCATTTTTACACGTGTTTGAGACATTTGAATAACAGCATATTTACTAGTTGGAGGCAACTTGCAACCCGTACACAGCCTGACAGCGTGTAACAACTTGTCCGACACAGGGAGCCAGTTGTCCGAGAATATCGGTCAATTGAGTAACAAAGTAACATACATTCTGATAGCTCCACAATCTAAAATTAATAATCACATGTATGTGTTTGTGGGATTCTAAGGTTTGGTTTATAATTGGACACTTGCTGATGATGGTTAGCTTTAAAAACAGACTTGTCCGGGACTTACTTCAACTCAACTGTTGGTAGCCCGATTCAGCATTTGACTAGTCCGGGACGTCGGGCTAGAGGATTTCTAGAGCCCTGAATTCTTACCATCAAGGTAGTGCACTTACATTGTACTGAAGCAAACACACTATGTACCAGGCGAATAAAAGAAACAAAACAAATACGTTAAGGACATTGTCGTCCAGTGTTTAGTACATATACTGCATACGTCTTTGTACAGCACATGTGTTTGTGCGACATACGTCACTGTTCCGTCTCTATGTCGATATGTGTTTGCGCCACACTTGTCATTGTGCTGCGTATGTGTGTCACACAAGCCATTGCGCCAAACAAGTTTTGTGCCACATTATTTTACCTCAAGTTGGTGGCAGCCAATTCATATTGCCAAACAATGGACAATGCCACATTCATGTTTCCGTTAAACCAGTAATTATGCCACATTTCACAAACCGTTTTGCATCGCAAACCACAAAAGTGACTGCTCAGATTAGTTAATGGCATATCTGTTTAAATTGAATGCCTGTGTTTAGTATCGTATTACTTAAATGAAGGTTAATTAATCTTATAAATTAGCTGATTAGACCATGTACAAATATATATTGACTGGCGTTTCCGCACTGTGCGTGCGGTCAATGCCATTTCACTCAAGACAAAATATTTAAATGAGAATGCTTCCATCTTTACTTAATTGTTATGTCTACACTTCATCCGTTTCACTATTTTCATGTTTACAAAATATACAACTAATTTTGCATTCTTATTTCAAGCATTGCACTATATAATACATATACAAGTCATAATAAGTATTCTTTCCATGCAGTTTGTTACAGTCTAACAATTCTAGGTTTTGGCGCTTTCGATAATAAGTATACATCATTATACATACCGATATATCCACGTATACTCCTAAGCGTTGGGTTACGGTCATCGCTATTATAATGAAAATCCCCATCGTTTTCTAACGCAAATTCGTTGTATATGTCTTTCATATAGCTACCAAGACGTGTTTGGTGTGTCTCAGATCTCCGGTCACCATCTACCATCGTTTTAAATAAAGTCAACGCTTCAAGTTTGTCATAGTTTTTCATCTCCGAACGAAAAGCATCACAGTCAATTCCCGAAAACAGAATCAGTAATAAGAATAGAAACGAAATTATTTTACTCATGATGCCAGTAACATCGTGTATCTAACTGGTGAGTACCGACATTACAATGACAATATTGCGACATGTACGGCAAATAAATACTAGAATCTCGAGAAGGTCAAACGTGTATGAGGCTATTGAAAAATAATGTCGTGTTTTTCATCCGTTTGTTATGAAATGAAATTACATGGTCTACTGTGTTTGAATTCGAAGTTAAAGATATTGTCTGAGGACAGTGGTGTACATGCTTTAAACAAATTAAAGATGGTTTCTAGAGACAGTGGAGTGCATCCTTGAATACAAGTTTCGGGTGTTTTCTATGGACACTGAGGGTACATCCTTTAAAGCAAGCTAAATGTTATTTCTATGGACACTTGCGGTACATCCTTTAAAGCAAGCTAAATGTTATTTCTATGGACACTTGCGGTACATCCTTTAAAGCAAGCTAAATGTTATTTCTATGGACACTGAGGGTACATCCTTTAAAACAAGCTAAATGTTATTTCTATGGACACTTGCGGTACATCCTTTAAAGCAACTAAATGTTATTTCTATGGACACTTGCGGTACATCCTTTAAATCAAGCTAAAGGTGTTTTCTAGGGACACTGGTGTTGCATCCTTAAGAGCAAGCTACATATGTTTTCTAGGGACACTGGTGTTACATCCTTAAGAGCAAGCTACAGATGTTTTCTAGGGACACTGGTGTTACATCATTAAGAGCAAGCTAAATGTGTTTTCTAGGGACACTGGTGTTACATCATTAAGAGCAAGCTAAATGTGTTTTCTAGGGACACTGGTGTTACATCCTTAAGAGCAAGGGCTAAATGTGTTTTCTAGGGACACTGGTTTTACATCCTTAAGAGCAAGCTAAATGTGTTTTCTAGGGACACTGGTGTTACATCCTTAAGAGCAAGCTAAATGTGTTTTCTATGGACACCGGGGGTTACATCCTTAAGAGCAAGCTAAATGTGTTTTCTATGGACACCGGGGGTTACATCCTTAAGAGCAAGCTAAATGTGTTTTCTATGGACACCGGGGGTTACATCCTTAAGAGCAAGCTAAATGTGTTTCTATGGACACCGGGGGTTACATCCTTAAGAGCAAGCTAAATGTGTTTTCTATGGACACCGGGGGTTACATCCTTAAGAGCAAGCTAAATGTGTTTTCTATGGACACCGGGGGTTACATCCTTAAGAGCAAGCTAAATGTGTTTTCTAGGGACACTGGGGGTACATCCTTAAGAGCAAGCTAAATGTGTTTTCTAGGGACACTGGGGTTACATTTTAAGAGCAAGCTAAATGTTATTTCTAAGGACACTGGGGGTACATCCTTTAAATCAAGCTAAAGGTGTTTTCTAGGGACACTGGGTTTACATCCTATAAAACAAGCTAAAGGTTATTTCTAGGGACACTGGGGGTAAATCCTTAAGAGCAAATTAAAGGTATTTTCTAGAGACATTTGGAGCACATCCTTTAAAGCAAGCTAAATGTGTTTTCTACGGACACTGGGGTACATCATTTAAAGCAAGCTAAAGGTGTTTTCTGGGGACACTGGGGTACATCCTTAAGAGCAAGCTAAATGTGTTTTCTACGGACACTGGGGTACATCATTTAAAGCAAGCTAAATGTGTTTTCTACGGACACTGGGGTACATCATTTAAAGCAAGCTAAAGGTGTTTTCTGGGGACACTGGGGTACATCCTTAAGAGCAAGCTAGAGGTGTTTTCTATGGACACTGGGGTACATCATTTAAAGCAAGCTAAAGGTGTTTTCTGGGGACACTGGGGTACATCCTTAAGAGCAAGCTAGAGGTGTTCTCTATGGACACTGGGGGACATCATTTAAAGCAAGCTAAAGGTGTTTTCTGGGGACACTGGTGTACATCCTTTAAAGCAAGCTAGAGGTGTTTTCTATGGACACTGGGTACATCCTTTAAAGCAAGCTAAATGTGTTTTCTGGGCACACTGGGTACATCCTTTAAAGCAAGCTAAATGTGTTTTCTGGGGACACTGGGGTACATCCTTAAGAGCAAGCTAGAGGTGTTTTCTATGGACACTGGGGTATATCATTTAAAGCAAGCCAAAGGTTATTTCTAGGGACACTGGGGGTAAATCCTTTAAAGCAAGCTAAATGTGTTTCTAGTAGGGATGTAAGCGATTAACCGGTTAACCGTTAGAACATGTGGTTATCGGTTAGTAAAATCACTAACCGGTTAATCGTTTATTTTTATAAAAACATGTACTTTTCATTTTGGAAAAAAAGGTGTGAAACCGTGGTGTAAGGGGGACAAATTCGATTATCCGCAACTAACAGTTTGACATGTATGTATTTGTTACACATATTTAATGAAAAGGTCAGGTAAAGCTAACCATCATCAGCACGTGTCCAATTGTAAACCAAACCTTAGAATCCCTCAAACACATACATGTGATTATTAATTTTAGATTGTGGAGCTATCAGTATGTATGTTTCTTTGGTAGCGGATCCGTAGTCCAGTGGTAACGCGTTCGACTAGTAATCAAGGGATCGCAGGTTCGATTCCCCGCTCCATCACTGACAGTACTTTCGGACGAGACTTTAAAAACCGGTGTCCCGTGTATGATGCTTTACATCGAGCACGTAAAAGAACCAGGGGTGCTTCTGGAACTGGGGCATCTCCTGTATCATGCACTATCCTCTAAAAATTTAAAATGACTAAAACATTCATCCGGAGGCGTCGCCCATATGGGAAACCGGTGGCGACGATGAATAAACGCAAATACAAACAAATTGTCGTTTGTTTCAAATGACAGTCGGAAAACTCTTTGGGTGTTCGAGAATTTAGGCATATTTAAATAGACAAATAAATGATGTTGTTATTGTACTGAACTAAGAGTTTTAACATTGATGTATTCAAATAGAGTGCAATTGTCTGTTAAATTTAATGTGATATTGAATACGTCAATTTATCAAATATCATATAATAATGTTTGAAATAAAAAATGATGTTTTCTTAAAAATGATTAAAATGATTGATATTTCTTTTTTTTATGAATTATGTTCAGCAGAAATAAAACATTATCTGAACGAGTACTAACAGTAACGTCAGAAAATAGGTCTAGTGTACCCGTGTCAAGGTAAAAATATACACGGCAAA
This sequence comes from Mactromeris polynyma, assembly GCA_032209605.1. Taxonomy (NCBI): domain Eukaryota; kingdom Metazoa; phylum Mollusca; class Bivalvia; order Venerida; family Mactridae; genus Mactromeris; species Mactromeris polynyma. Next base: position 4,517,771 of record JASFXZ010000040.1, read on the forward strand.
ATACGAAACACGTAACAAATGTCATGTTCGGTTAACCGGTTAACCGTTCCTAAGATTAAACGGTTAACCGGTAAGCAAAATAACCGAATATTGTCATTCCTAGTTTTTAGGGACACAGGGTGTACATCCTTAAGAGCAAGCTAAAGGTGTTTTCTAGGGACACTGGGGTACATCCTTAAGAACAAGCTAAATGTTATTTCTATGGACACTGGGGGTACATCCTTTAAAGCAAGCTAAATGTTATTTCTATGGACACTGGGGGTACATCCTTTAAAGCAAGCTAAATATTATTTCTATGGACACTGGGGGTACATCCTTTAAAGCAAGCTAAAGGTGTTTTCTAGGGACACTTAGGGTACATCCTTTAAAGCAAGCTAAATGTTATTTCTATGGAAACTGGGGTATATCCTTTAAAGCAAGCTAAATGTTACTTCTATGGACACTGGGGGTACATCCTTTAAAGCAAGCTAAATGTTATTTCTATGGACACTGGGGGTACATCCTTTAAAGCAAGCTAAATTTTATTTCTATGGACACTGGGGGTACATTCTTTAAAGCAAGCTAAATGTTATTTCTATGGAAACAAGGGTATATCCTTTTAAGCAAGCTAAATGTTATTTCTATGGACACGGGGGGTACATCCTTTAAAGCAAGCTAAATGTTATTTCTATGGACACTGGGGGTACATCCTTTAAAGCAAGCTAAATGTTATTTCTACGGACACTGGGGTACATCCTTTAAAGCAAGCTAAAGTTGTTTTCTGGGGACACTGGGGGTACATCCTTTAAAGCAAGCTAAATGTTATTTCTATGGACACTGGGGGTACATCCTTTAAAGCAAGCTAAATGTTATTTCTATGGACACTGGGGGTACATCCTTTAAAGCAAGCTAAATGTTATTTCTATGGACACGGGGGGTACATCCTTTAAAGCAAGCTAAAGTTGTTTTCTGGGGACACTGGGGGTACATCCTTTAAAGCAAGCTAAATGTTATTTCTACGGACACTGGGGTACATCCTTTAAAGCAAGCTAAAGTTGTTTTCTGGGGACACTGGGGGTACATCCTTTAAAGCAAGCTAAATGTTATTTCTACGGACACTGGGGTACATCCTTTAAAGCAAGCTAAATGTTATTTCTATGGACACTGGGGGTACATCCTTTAAAGCAAGCTAAAGTTGTTTTCTGGGGACACTGGGGGTACATCCTTTAAAGCAAGCTAAATGTTATTTCTATGGACACTGGGGGTACATCCTTTAAAGCAAGCTAAATGTTATATCTATGGACACTGGGGGTACATCCTTTAAAGCAAGCTAAATGTTATTTCTATGGACACTGGGGGTACATCCTTTAAAGCAAGCTAAATGTTATATCTATGGACACTGGGGGTACATCCTTTAAAGCAAGCTAAATGTTATTTCTATGGACACTTGCGGTACATCCTTTAAAGCAAGCTAAATATTATTTCTATGGACACTGGGGGTACATTCTTTAAAGCAAGCTAAATGTTATTTCTATGGACACTGGGGGTACATCCTTTAAAGCAACCTAAAGTTGTTTTCTGGGGACACTGGGGGTACATCCTTTAAAGCAAGCTAAATGTTATTTCTATGGACACGGGGGGTACATCCTTTAAAGCAAGCTAAATGTTATTTCTATGGACACTGGGGGTACATCCTTTAAAGCAAGCTAAATGTTATTTCTACGGACACTGGGGTACATCCTTTAAAGCAAGCTAAAGTTGTTTTCTGGGGACACTGGGGGTACATCCTTTAAAGCAAGCTAAATGTTATTTCTATGGACACCGGGGGTACATCCTTTAAAGCAAGCTAAATTTTATTTCTATGGACACTGGGGGTACATTCTTTAAAGCAAGCTAAATGTTATTTCTATGGACACTGGGGGTACATCCTTTAAAGCAAGCTAAATGTTATTTCTATGGACACTGGGGGTACATCCTTTAAAGCAAGCTAAAGTTGTTTTCTGGGGACACTGGGGGTACATCCTTTAAAGCAAGCTAAATGTTATTTCTATGGACACTGGGGGTACATCCTTTAAAGCAAGCTAAATGTTATATCTATGGACACTGGGGGTACATCCTTTAAAGCAAGCTAAATGTTATATCTATGGACACTGGGGGTACATCCTTTAAAGCAAGCTAAATGTTATTTCTATGGACACTGGGGGTACATCCTTTAAAGCAAGCTAAATGTTATATCTATGGACACTGGGGGTACATCCTTTAAAGCAAGCTAAATGTTATTTCTATGGACACTTGCGGTACATCCTTTAAAGCAAGCTAAATATTATTTCTATGGACACTGGGGGTACATTCTTTAAAGCAAGCTAAATGTTATTTCTATGGACACTGGGGGTACATCCTTTAAAGCAAGCTAAAGTTGTTTTCTGGGGACACTGGGGGTACATCCTTTAAAGCAAGCTAAATGTTATTTCTATGGACACTGGGGGTACATCCTTTAAAGCAAGCTAAATGTTATTTCTATGGACACTGGGGGTACATCCTTTAAAGCAAGCTAAAGTTGTTTTCTGGGGACACTGGGGGTACATCCTTTAAAGCAAGCTAAATGTTATTTCTATGGACACTGGGGGTACATCCTTTAAAGCAAGCTAAATGTTATATCTATGGACACTGGGGGTACATCCTTTAAAGCAAGCTAAATGTTATTTCTATGGACACTTGCGGTACATCCTTTAAAGCAAGCTAAATATTATTTCTATGGACACTGGGGGTACATTCTTTAAAGCAAGCTAAATGTTATTTCTATGGAAACTGGGGTATATCCTTTAAAGCAAGCTAAATGTTATTTCTATGGACAGGGGGGGTACATCCTTTAAAGCAAGCTAAATGTTATTTCTATGGACACTGGGGGTACATTCTTTAAAGCAAGCTAAAGTTGTTTTCTGGGGACACTGGGGTACATCCTTAAGAGCAAGCTAAAGGTGTTTCCTGAGGTCGATTGGGGTAATTCTTAATTTATTGCAAACAACATGGTCTTATTATTGAGATTGAATAAAGAGCATAACGGGGAAAATGGACTTGAAAAGTGTGTTCTTATTTTTGAGTTGGTCTTATTATTGAGGTATTTCATGTTTGTTTGTCATGCCTGTGAATGTGGTCCTCCTTGTTCTTTTTGTCCTCGATTTTCATTCAAGGTGCTAAGTCATACAGTTTTATTTGAAAAAGAAAATTATTACAATGAAGGTAAATGAAACTTGATTACAATTAAGCGTCTTCACGATGTGACATTTATTCATGAAAACCTTTCATCTGCAGGCGTAAGCATTTTTATAAACCAATTATAAATGAAAAGCTTAAAGGTCACACGTGTAACAAGTCTATTAGTGAATATATGTGTACATATGTATCTCTATTTAACATAACAAGTTATTTTAAGTTTTTTTTAAATTTATTTAAAGATTTGCTACGTACTCGTATATACAGATATAGATTCTTCTTAGAATAGGTTTGGGTGAGCAGTTTAAATGAGATGTCAACATATGTATATACCACCATGATAAAACGAAGCTTTCAGTTATGTAGTCTAAAATGTAAGAATAGCTACTACATATTTTTCTTTCGAAGAAACCTTGGAATAACGCTGAACAAACCGACCCTGTCTTCAATTCTAATCGCAAACTTTGAAATAGTCTGCTTGGTTGTGATTCGATTTGCTGTGTCTAATAAATGACCCAAAACATGCATTACACGTGCGACATCACACACACACACATGCTACAAAACATTTATATAATCACTCATGATATCCGGGTGATATACGTACAAATGTTTCAAGTAATACAAAACATGAAATTAATATAGAACATTGTCACATACATATATAAACAAATAATGTTACACTAGCATTATTTTATCTTTCGAGTAAAAACAACATCCACCAAAAGCTAGTGAATATTACAGAAAGTATATCAATGCAACCCTAAAAAATTCGGATTATTCAGAAGCGTTGAAATGTTCCATGAGCCGATAGTGAGCGGTGATGTTCGGTTTTGTATTTGTTTAGTGTTTCGACCGCGTAAGTGGGATACCTTGTAGTCGCGGTAGTCGAGTTAGGTTGGTGTGAAGCAGACTAAGTTTAGGACACACTTTCTAGTCCATTCCTCGTTCTATGGAGGTGAGTAGTGCGTTCCTTAAGGGGGCTGCTCAATCGCTCAGGGTGTTTCCGGGTTCTGCTGCTGCTTCGGTCAACAGAAGTCGACCAATATCATGGGCCGCCTGTGTGTAGGTTTGCGGTTGCAGCTGCCAGTGTATCCACACCTACTACGTCGTCGCTCCCCATCGCTACAGGGCTTGCAAATCTGCATCGTACCTGTCTACAAACAGTTGTGACAAGCGCGTGGATTAGTTTTAAGAGAAGATGACTTGTATCAACCGCTCTCTCTCTTCTGGAGATCATCTTGATCCAATGACAAGGCGGTGTGAACACGGTTGGATATCTGTCCAGGTTGAACGAGAGTAACCGCCTACGAGGCTCCACTCCGCTATTTCTGTCGGGACTGTTTCACTGAGCCTTATACTATCCCTAGTACCCACAATGTAGTGGGGCTATTTAACCCATAGCTGGAGACCTGTTCGTGGGCATCAGGGCGTGTCCTCACACCGGTGGGCCTGGCATGCCGAATGTCTAGGGACAGGCCACCTCCGAGTCCCCTGCAGTTCTGCTTGAGGCCACAAGTGCTTAATTAACCGTGTGTCACCAAAAAGGAGGTACAGCATAGGGCTGGTGTGCAGATAGCCTGTGTACTGGTAGTGAAGACTTACGCACTCGGTGTCCTTTTTGCTTATAGGATAGCCAGCGGTGGGAGCTGAAAGCGGAGCGTGACAAGCACACAACACACCACACTTGACGCATCGACAGACCATTAGTTAGTTGGTAATTATCAAACAAACAAACATACATACATACATGTACATATCAAACATATAATTTGGAATAAATAGTGTAAGACGGAGTCCCAAAATAGATGGAATAATACCTACCTGACCCTGGGTGTTTACATGCCTTAATGCCTCATTATAATGAAACAAATGTGGATGACTTTGGACATGATGCTTTGTCTGCAATCATCACGGGAAAAAATGCTCTTCCGAAAATCGCACGTGTTAACCGTCTTACTTTAACCATGTGTGTTATAAATTCCTAGTTGAAATACTCATGAGTGCTTAATATTGTATTATATATATATTAATTGGGTGGTCTGATGCCAAAGTGAAATAACCCACATTTTCATGAAAATTGAGTTATCTACTCCTTGTTACTGTTCAAAAAGGGATTTTTATTTTGGTCTAGTTTCCAGCTTCCTAAGACGTCTATAGCAGGAGCATTATGTCAAGTTTTGAAGTGAAGTATACATGCCAAAATATACTATCCCACAAAATCCTTTTTGTAAAAACACAATGTATGGCTATATCACAGAATAACATCATGAATACTCCATATGTTGTCTAGAAATTATCGTCTTCTAAGCGAAATTCAAAATACTTCAAAGTCAATTTTCTCAAAATGACCTATGTGAAGCTTAGTTCACTTTGGCATCAGACCACCCAATTAATATATCAATATCTGTACTTTTATCCACCATCTCCAAGAAGAAAACACGTTTATTTGATACTCTATATTTATGAATGTGTTAGATACAGGTAAACCCGATGTTGAACAATCCCCCAAAATTATACCATGACACTTACTTTCAACAATATTTATGGTATATCTTTCATTAAAAACGTATTTATAACTGTTGATACCATTTTGAAGAAAGACAATTACCCGTGGGCGGCTTTTAAACAAGAAAATTATGAAAAGCACTTAAACCTCGCGGTGGCAACCTAGTATTTTGCTCTTAAAACTTTGACGTATGAGAAAGAAGCACCAATTAATCGAAATAGATGAAGCTCATTTAAATAAATGTCATGTCGCTTGAGTCATCTGCCTGATCAGATTCCAATATGAAATTGACCTATCAGAAACGTAAGACGTATTCTAGCAATGATTATGTTATAAAGCATCCATTTTTTCATGCATGTTGGCGGGGAAGTTATTGCGACAGGAAAGATGAACAATCTCGTGGCATTGTCTGTACGATATATACTAACGCTCGTGTATATATGGTATAGAAAATAAAATGAATATTGTTCATGCTTCCCAGAGCCATGTAGGGCCTATACGTTTTTTGGCAGAAAAAATATCTGGTTTAAAGTCACGAGTATTCACAGAGATGTAATCAAATGAATTTTCCGTAACTACTGCCTTACAATTAATGTTTGTATCATACAAGCTTTGAAAACATTAATTCAGCAACATATAGACTATTATTTCATACGATATACAATAAGTTTATTCACGGCAATCCTAGATTAAATGTGCTGTCGAAGTAATAAACTCATTTGGGTAATTACATATTTTTTTCGTGAAACTGGGGTCAAGTGACCAACAACTTGCCCAGAATAATCGAAGAAAAATGAATATGAATTAATCCGTATTATCCAGAGTCAAACAATGACTACCAGCATACACTTCATTCCGAGGTTCTGTGCAGTCGTGCACTCTAGCAATATTACGACATTCAAAGACATATTACAAAGATATACCATTGCCGATATAACGTGACATTCTAAGTGCCATTAAATCTAAATACGTCGTCATGAAATTATATTAATACAACCTAGAAATAATTATTCTGGAAAGTTATCGAGGTGAAAAAATAGTTTTAAAATAACAATTCTAACGTACCAGGCAATACGGTTAATTTCTATAAAAAATATGAGTTCTTGAAACTAAATTAGGATGGTGCCTTCGATATATCTACAACAAATGATGTGGCGTTTAATAGGTCTTACTGAAATAATAGAGTATGGTGAATTAATAGGTGTATAAAAGGCAACTCAAAGTAATTCCCCAACTTAGACCTTTCCAAATACATGTATACAGAAATGATATCAAAATCCGACGATAATAATTGGAAATTTGATAACTTGTCGTTTATTGAACTTGGGCGTTAATGATGTGCTAAACAAATACAATTTGAAATGATAAAGTTATGTCTTCAAAACATGTATACAATTAATGACGAACAAACGAGGTATTTAGAAATCGTAAGGGGTAGCTTGAAATCACCTTCAGCCAGTTGGGTAATGTAAAAATTGATTTCATCCTAGCTCCTGAGTAAATTTCTGAAAATGCAATGTGCTACGGCTGATGATATCATAAATGTTAGAGGTACCACTAGGATGTTTATTGTTGAAACAAGTTAAAGCATATCTTCAGACATCTACTGTATGCCAGTGGCATAATTCACACAGTCTACAAGAGATGAAACATACAAACACAGAAATAGAACCATAAATAGAATAACGATGTTATTTTTTTATTTAGACAATGTCATTCATTAAAAACGATTTTTTACAACAAACATATGTTTATATTATGACTGTTACAAACAATGACAAATGTGCTCAGTTCATGTATGTATTGATAGACTTTGAAAATCAGTTAACACTATATTGACCATAGCGCTGACCTCTGTGTGAAGAATCAGTTAACACTATATTGACCATAGCGCTGACCTCTGTATGAAGAATCAGTTAACACTATATTGACCATAGCGCTGACCTCTGTGTGAAGAATCAGTTAACACTATATTGACCATAGCGCTGACCTCTGTATGAAGAATCAGTTAACACTATATTGACCATAGTGTTAACCTCTGTATGAAGAATCAGTTAACACTATATTGACCATAGTGCTGACCTCTGTATGAAGAATCAGTTAACACTATATTGACCATAGTGTTAACCTCTGTATGAAGAATCAGTTAACACTATATTGACCATAGTGTTGACCTCTGTATGAAGAATCAGTTAACACTATATTGACCATAGTGTTGACCTCTGTATGAAGAATCAGTTAACACTATATTGACCATAGTGTTGACCTCTGTATGAAGAATCAGTTAACACTATATTGACCATAGTGTTAACCTCTGTATGAAAAGGGGATGACAAGAATTGACATAATCACTTTCTGGAATGTGATTTAAAAATGCATTGTTGACTGATAAACGTTAAAAATATTCCAAACGCTGCTACTATATGTTAAATAAAATATTGACAAAATCTAATTGTTTTGAAATGACAATTGTCATAATGGAAGCTTTATGTTCTAAATGAAGACTATTGCAAACATATAATGATCAATACATGTCAATGCTATACAATCAATTTACATGATATGATTATTCAACTAATGAGAAAAGTGTCTACTCTACATTAACTAGAGAGACTTTGATTTTATAATTTTTATTGTCATTTTCGAACGAAATTGATCAAGAGATTAGGAAGAGAGTGCCTTCCATGTTTTCATACACAGCAGAAATATGCAGGAACTATAGAACAAGCAGCATCATTTTTATAGCACTTTGTGTCATAGACTATAACTACATACAATCATCGTTTCATGATAAAATAATAATCACAATAAGAGTCAATACTTTCTACATGTCAATCACATAAAAAGAGTGTGAACATCACCATATCAAGGGCTTAACGCAACAATGTCGTAACTCCTATTAATTTATATGGGAGTTACGACATTGTTGCGTTGAGCCCTCGATATTATTACACAAAGCCAAGACATCGTAACTAAGATGACTTTTATGAGATACTGAACATCTTAGCCATTATCCATCTTGTACGACAGGTTTCAGCCGGCACACTGTAGTTTCTCTTCATCAGCAACAATCAATCAAATTCTTACATCCTTGTAAAGTTTCAAGTACAAAACTGACAATTTTACCAAAAAATATGATAGTCTCAGATATGCTTTATATGCAGCGTCAATTTTATTTGAGCGCCAATATTTATCCGATGGACGATATAAAAAAAAATTGGTTTGTTTAAAGAACAGGTTCCATCCATAACTCAAGATGTTACCGTCCAAAGTATATGCGCCCACATTGAGTCATGCGAGTCAGAGCTTTGCTGTATCTGGTACAACAACATGAGTTACATGCACATGGAACGTCTGTGGTATACCCTGTGACCATTAAATATCATTTATTGAAGTATACAATTTCTGAATCAATAGGATTTGTAACATTATTTTTCCAACCGTATTTCAGTCCAAGTAAATATGCCAGCCAGCTAGACTAGAGTTGTATGTCTCTAACCAGTGCTTACTCAGTACAAACAACGGACACTTTTTCATCATTAAAATCAATACAGAGTACTTTTACAACATATATTAAAAAATAAGGGCAGTTTAATTAATTTCATGCTAAGTTTGCAATCTGTCCTCATCTTTCAGAGTAAAACTTTTATGTCACAATACCGTAATACGAGTCTCCATACTCCAAGATATCATTGAACCACTCTAAACACCTGCTTTACATACGGTAAAATGAACCTGCATTTATACATATGCTCACCAACACAGATTTACAACCTAAAACAAGTATCTTTCTTTGATCAAATGTACCAACATTTCAGATAAAATACCTGTGGTACATAACACCATCCTTAAAATGTTTGTTTGCGATACACTGACTAACCTCCTGAAATTGTCCCCTTCTCCTTATTTGGCTCTCATAAGAAGGACTTTTTGTTTTGAAATTGACTGACTGACTCACCCCAAAAAATTGAAGGTAGGACTATAGCAAACAAACAATTATTATCATACACAAGCAATGTTTTAAGAATGGCCTAATGGAATCTGTGATCCGTTTTGTTATAAACAGTCAAATTAGGTCCCACGAACAATGATCAAACTTGCACAAGCATGGCCAGACTTTAAAAGATAGATACATCATCATGGCAACATAGTTAAAACCTTCATCATTACACTGTACATCACATAATCACTAACACAGTTTTCAATACAATACTATAAGCCTCATTATCATGTAAGAATATATAATATCACGACACAGCACATTCATTCTGTTTTTGATGTTCAAGAACAGGTGGGGAATCAGCATGTACATCTGCCCCGTGAATTGACATCGCCCCGGGTGATAAGTTTCCCTCCTCCACAGATATCGATGACTCGTCTATCTCGGCATTCAATTTTAATGTCGGTGGTGCCTGTTCAGATATTTTTGTCAACACTTGTATTTGACTTTGTATAGCATGCAGGAATGGCTTGTATCCAACACTGAAAGAGTAACAGAATCAGGAAGTAAAAAACAGATGGTGAAAGTAGTGAAACATAAAATTAACAAGAGATGTTTGTAAAACATTATGCCCCCTGTGACCTTGACCTTTAACCATGTGACCCCAAATAGGGTTCCTCTGCTACCCAAGATGAATGTGTGGACCAAGTTTGAGGATGATAGGTCAAGGGGTTCTTGGGTTATTGTTGGAAATGAAAAGGTTACGGACGGACCGACCGATGGACATACCGACCGACTGACATGTGCAAACCAATATGCCCTCTCTTCTTCGAAGGGGGGCATAATTACCATGAATGATATACTACTACACTAATAATTATACTAATCAATACTATACAAATTACAATAATACAGAAGAACAAGAATTAAGCCAGGAAATAAGCATCCCCTACAAGAAGCTATCTGAGATTAACCGTGAGCAATCATCATAAACTATATGCCCCCATCAACTAACACACTACAGGGGACTAAAATGTGTTAGGAAACATGTGTTTCTTATTTTCATCTTCCATAATATGTTCTATCTATACAGGAGGTTTTAGGACAAAAATCTCATCTACTATAATATAAATCATAGAGAAGGATCCACTTCTTGGTATGGATTGATGGACAGAAGGAAATACACATCTATAAGATTGAATAATGTTCATATTTCCACATTGTCTTCTGAACATGTAATATTTTGCATGAAAAAATCTTTTTTGTTGTCATCATTATCAAAGGATAAACAAGACATGCATAGTTTATTGCCCTTTATCTATATACCAAGTCTCAGGAAAAAATTCAAACTTTCAAGCCATCAGAGGATCCATCTTTTGTGACTGATTAACTTAACTGACAAACGGACGGACTGATAGAAGCTGTACCACACTAAAAGTCAAGTCACCTCTTGTGATACATTGAACAGTCCTTTTAGTTGCATCCAGAAATCCTAAAATATTTTATGTGCACTTACTTAATAAATTGTATGTTCATTTCAAGTTTAAATCAAGATAAATCTTGTATTATCAATGGAACCTTACACATGAAATATTCAAGATTACTTGGACAATTATACTTTAAAGCTACAAAAACCCATGTAAATCACTATGAATTCCGTAATCTACAGCGAGATAAATGATCTGTATGCTGACCGAAATTCATTCAAGACATAAAGTTCATGTTTAACAGATACTGTTAAAAACATCAATGTAAAACAAAAAATTCTCCCAGGTGTCAGCTGGGACCATATCTATCCAAAAATGTTTAAAATGTTGAAATACAGGGAAGGCATTTACCTCTGTGTAAAACGCCTACGCTGTTTATGCAGAAATACAGAGAACTAAGTTTAAATTACTAGAGGAGTAAAATCATACACAAAACAGACCTGAAATTAGAACCATTACACATCCTTGAGTGCTCACCACACAACACACACCCCTCAGCACACACCACACATCTCTAAGCACACACCACACTTCCCTCAGCACACACCACTGATCTCTAAGCACACACCACACTTCACTCAGCCACACCACACATCTCTAAGCACACATCACACTTCACTCAGCACACACCACTGATCTCTAAGCACACACAAAACTTCACTCAGCACACACCACTCAGCCACACCACACATCTCTAAGCACACACCACACTTCACTCAGCCACACCACACATCTCTAAGCACACACCACACTTCACTCAGCACACACCACTGATCTCTAAGCACACACAAAACTTCACTCAGCACACACCACTCAGCCACACCACACATCTCTATGCACACACCACACTTCCCTCAGCACACAACACTCAGCCACACCACACATCTCTAAGCACACACCACACTTCCCTCAGCACACACCACTCAGCCACACCACACATCTCTAAGCACACACAAAACTTCACTCAGCACACACCACTCACAACACAACTCACCACTCAGTCACACCACACATCTCTCAGCACACACAATACTTCCATCAGCACTCACCACACACCTCTAAGCACATACCACACTTCCCTCAGCACACACCACTCAGCCACAATACATACCATTCAGCCACACAACACACCACTCAGTCACAACACACACCTCTTAGCACACACCACACTTCCCTCAGCACACACCTCTCAGCACACACCACTCACAACACAACTCACCACTCAGTCACACCACACATCTCTCAGTACACACAATACTTCCATCAGCACTCACCACACACCTCTAAGCACATACCACACTTCCCTCAGCACACACCACTCAGCCACAATACATACCACTCAGTCACAACACACACCTCTTAGCACACACCACACTTCCCTCAGCACACACCTCTCACCACACACAATACTGCTCTCAACAGTGCTGAGTACAGTGAGGTTAAGTATCAGTTGTACTTCTAGGGCCTGGGCCCATATTACAGAAGCATCTTAAGTGAATCTTAAATATTTGCACTTTAGTTCAAAACTTGGATGTGGATGTATTTCCAAAACCACATTAAAACTGTTTGGCTTTTTAATGATAGTGACAACAACACATTAATATTTTTCATTTATCACACCTGATTTGAGCATAAATAGCCTGTATGTTAAATAAACCAGTTAAGGAACATGTAATTTTAAGGATAAGGACAAGACTTAAGATGTTTCTGTAATATTGCCCCTGGTCTACATGCATAAATACAAGGTTGTGTATGTTTTTTTCAAAATGTCATCACTATCGCGAATATTTCACAGCACCTCTAAATGTACTAAAACACCTCTGACAAACTGGCAAACTTTAAATACTGAGATACATGTGTAGAAAGTTGAATGAAATTATTGCCATTTACCACAAGTATAGAGGCTTTCCATTTTATCAAAACTTTTTGCACTCTTAACAATTATTATAAAGGAAATTTGTATTGTTTTGTTTCGCATGATATATAAGTCCCTTAACTTATTAATGGTACATATAAGGACTTTAAAATAATCCTTTTATTCTTCTTAATTGAAATTTAATATCCTAAACAATGCAATAATGATCAAACCACAGCCAAATTCTCTACACTATATCATTATTACAATGTGTGGTAAATAATTTGTAAGAATATATCTAAGTATCAGTTTTATGGCCCTTAAGAGATTACAACACTGTTTTCTTTATCCTCATTGTAATCAATAAATGTACTACTAATTGATCTAACCACAACTCTGCATTATCTATGTAACAGATTCAACAACCAGGTCATTTTAAGAGCAATGTTGGTCAAGTTAGAAAAATTGAATAAAAAAAATAAAATATTTGGACAAAATTATCAAGGATGGAATAAGAAAAAAGGGACAGAGCTCCCACATGGGGATAAGGTGGTTTCCGATCAACCAAGAGATTGTATATTCAAACCTAGCCCGGTCACTATCACACACACTCAGTAGACACCAGTATTGGGTTTTCCCAGGAAAAAGACTTGAGAGTCATTTAAGCAAGAATAAAATATGTTAATTGAAATTATGCTCAAATAAATTGGTATTACATTGTATTTGAATAAGTACACAAACATTAATAGCTGAGACTTTGTCTATCAATGAAAATAAACGTGAAATAGCGTCATCACAAACATTGCTAGGCTTACAGGAGAAGTATGTGCAAACAGCAAGATTCGTATCACCTCATGATGTTAGCCTGATTTTTAATTTTCTATTTTGACACAGGCAATTATCCTCTTTTGTATCAGATATTGTAATATAATACTTATGTATATTAAAATACTTATTAATTCTCTAAGGCTTGGAATGTGCGCTATCAATTAATATAAAATTTTACTCTCCCAGATATACACACAGTGAAATTGTATTGACTGGTTTATGAGGAAGGTATTTTAATTACAAAACCCAATGTTTTACAACCAGAGTAACATCATTGACATTTAACTTTTCAATTTACAGTAGATTTCGAAATGTCACTAAGCCTGTTACAGATACACATAATGTGGCTAAAATATACGCTACAGAGCACATATGCTTGCTTGAAGATAAGTATGCTCAGAAATATGATTCTCTGTACAGTTAAGCATCACTTAAAGACCACCTCAATAATAAGACCAACTCGAAATTAAGAACACAATTTCGAGTCCATTTTCACTGTTTTGCTCTATTTTTTCAACCTCAATATTAAGACCACCTCAATAAGAAGACCAATGTTCAAGGGTCCCAAGGGTGGTCTTATTATTGAGGTTTTAATGAGTATCAATGTTTATTCCTAAATCATGGTTTTAATGTAGCAATGGATTATATCATTGTGTGAAATAGAAACTATAACCCTCACAACTTGTACTTAAAGACTAGCAGACTAGACTGTACTCAACTTCTAACAACCGAATCACCATTCCTGTTCTCTAAAGTATTAAACCTTTTCTCCATATAAAATTAGTTTCGGTGAAAAGTAAGAGTAAAACATTCATAACAAGACTGTTGCTGTAACTAATTTAAGGTGTGAAAGTTCGCCAACAAGACTGACTCGTGATAAAGCAAGTACTTTACGAATGAAATGTTGAAGGAACCAACACCTGCACTCTGATTATTGAGATAATAATAGTCATAAACAAGTAAAACTATCTCCTCCAGAAAAAACAGGTGCTCATCATAACTCTACTCAAGATAACGAGTTTTTACTCTATTCAAGCACCGAGAAGACGAAAGTAACTTACCATTCTGTATCTGACCATAGTTCAAGGTAAGATATGCCTTCTCTCATCCTAGCAACTATCTCTAGGGGCGTGTCTGTCATACTGGCTGTATTGATAGTTCGTATCACAGCTGATGAATCTCGTAACATTATTGCAATAATCAATGCCCATTCCAAACATCCACCTTCTAACATCACTTGTAACAAATACCTGTATCAATGATAATAAAATAATATAAAAAAATTAACAAGTAAAAGAAAAAGAAATTGTCACTTGTCTGGAAAAAAACGTAAGACAACAAAAGTTACGACATAAATATTAAAATCTTGAAAAACTGTATCATCAAGAAGCAGTACATCAGTACTCTTAAGAAACAAAAGCTAGACTATTTCTTCAAGAAACAAAAAGTCAGACTACCGAAATATGGTACTCAACATAACTTTTTAAACAGGCTGTCCCTACATTTGAAATCACACTATTACGGTAGCCGAAAAGCCAAGTTGTTCATGCACAAAATGTGAACTACACTCTATATATGTCAATACAGTAAATAGGGAGACACGGACATTGAGAAAATGGCGATTTATTCCTTATCTGAAAGTCGTTTAATGCCTTGCCTTCGTTAAATAAAATTTACCTTATCTTACTTCACAATTAATTAATTTGGCATAGTAACCCAGGATGCAGTCATCGAGAATAATTAATCCAAAGCGTAAAACTCGTTTCACATTTGATGTAAAATAAATAGGTTTTAACTCAAGTCAATAGAGTTCCACTAGTAATAACATTTTAGATTCTGATCTGAATATAGAACTAGTACAAACCTGAGCTCAAGATCTGACTGTTCTGGTCCCTTTGAGATGATTTCTTGTGACAATAATTCTAACTCCGGGGATAAACTATCAATGCTGCTATTGGAATCAACCAAAAAATCAAAGTCACCCAGCAGAGAGCTGGTGTCAGAAATTTCTAATGTTGCCACGCTGCTATCATCAGCTGAAATAATAGTATATGAATGTTTATGAACAACAGATCAATCAGCATTTTGGGTTGTAAGTCACCTAAACAGCCATCATGTAGTAACTTTTCCAGCTACCATATTTGAGTGGAGGAAGACACCAGCCCTGAGTTCAGTAAAGATATTTGCGGCTCACATTTCATAACGTTTTGCAATTTGGTTCCCCGTGTGAAGTCAATGCAATACAGTGGTTAAGGGATACATTTGTGACTGTTAGCCGTAACTGAACACAAGGCAAGTGCTTCTTCTAGCATTACTTGAGCATCGGCAGGCACCTAGGCACAGACCAGCTGGATGGCCTCCTAACAGACAAATTCTATGTCCCAGGTGGGATTCACCTGCTGCAAGAGAATTGAAGTCAGCAACCATAACCACAAAACAAGAGGAAAACCCAATTGTAAACACATACAATCAATGTGGTAAAAAAGTTGCTAAACATGTAAAAAACTGCTGAGAGTAATGAATACTAAACAGTTATAGAGACAAAACAATATACAGCATATAGAAGATTTAAAAAAAAAAGAAAAACACATCAGTACTAGCCTTTGGATAGCTGTGGTTTCAACATAATTTCATCTGTTGTATCATTTGACAGGAAGCTATTGTTCATAGAAAGAGATTGTCCCTTGGATTCCATCTCCCCTGGAGTACATGCTACCAGTGTAGCATTCTGACATGTACTTGCATTTGTCAAGTCATCTTCCAATGAAAGCGAAGCAAGGCTAGAACTGGAGACTAAATAAATAAAAGAGCAAAAGTAAGTGTGAGGCTTTGGAAATTTTATAACACAAGTGCAAGAATGCAAGAAATTCATTAAGGAGAAGTCTATTATCCAAGCAACCATTGTATTAAATATATCAACACATAAACAAGATGTGTCGGACATGGACGCTACTACTATGGGTTTTTCAAGCATTATTGATCAGACACCGATTTTCAAAAATGACCACAGCTCCTCCAAAAAATGATCGATTGTATCTGAAATCAAATTTGACCTGTAATTTATTACCCTATGCTAATGTGCCCAATATGAATTCAATCCATCCATCATTTCAAGAGTTATTGATCTGAAACCAATTCTTCGCATGGACATATGAGCAGACGGATGGACATGGGGAAATGTTTTGCCATTCTTCAGGCATAAATACAGAATTTTTGCAGCTAAAATCTCACAAATAAAAGCAATTTATTGACGTTTTCCAAACCAAGGAAAACACCATCTCACAGAAATGAGAGTATATAGGAAACAATGTTTGCTACAACTTACATGCTTTTCTTTTTAGTTGTTGAAATGCAGAAAGTGAAAGAACAGGTAGAGGCCATTCAAACTGATGGTGAAGATCACGTAAAGCAGACACAAAGTCTTCAACTTTAGCACAACGTAATCTGAAATATATAAAATGTTCACAAGTTTAATACCAAGTGATATTAACTACATAAGATAAGACCCAATATTTAATATTCAGTTATCAGAGAGATAATCATACTTCAATGTACCCCTCCATAAGAGTACAAATTACAGTTATTTTAATACACTATTTTGTCAAATGTTTGGGCTCAAGAAAAAACCAATGTAATTTCATGTTTTCATGTTCTAGTGATTCATCTTATAACAAATTGAAGTGGCTCAAAAGTTCAAAGATGACATCATATAAATGACTGCAAATTAACATGATCTGGAATTGAATACCATGTAAAAAAAGTCATTTTAATACTTCAATTTTGCACAAGGTGTAACAAACCTTTCTTTTTTCAGCCAAGCAACAAACTGAAAATCTTTTATATTCGCAGCAAAGTAACCCAGATCTTGTAATCTGTTTGTGGAGAGAAGCTTTCGAGCATGTCTATATAACAATGAGTCGATGTAAACTTGATCTGTAGGAGAATTATTCTGCACTGGCCGAGGTGATGGTCTGAAGATATAAAGTTCATAAATCGTACAGCAAAAGTCGTATGGATCCATTTCAGAAGTGTATTATCTCCCGATAAAAATTGAAAAAATATGTCATAATATTACCATCATGGAAACTCTGTATGCTGAATTAACTTATCAAGAGACAAAATATTTATCAAATTTATGATGGCATGTTGCCAAACACATTGACATTACAGTAAGGATTTCGCCTGCATAGTACATCTGTATGCAGTAAATAAGAATAAGTCATTTGCAAGCATTTATAAAAAACTAACATATTATACATTTATACAAAAGAATCTCACTTCTTTTATCACTGATAAAGAAAACAATTAATTCCTATATGCACAAATGTTCACATTTGTATACTCACCTTTTAGTAGACGTATGATTATCAGATTTTGTATGATGCAATTTGATTTTATCAGCTTGTAAATCTCTGACGGCCGTATCGGCGGTGACACTAGAACTTCGAATTCTACTGACATTGCTAACACTGCTAAATGTGAATGAATCACAATCGGTTGAAGACATAGTGGGAGAATTGATATATGACCCTGAATGAACTTTAGCCATATGAAATGCTAATGGTGGAGAGGCGTCTGCATCACTTGGATCTAGAATATAAAGATTCATGTTTTAAATGTTGTAAAAGTTAGAATCAAAGCCGATCTGAATATAACTTTTTTGATGAAATAGACAACTTATCTGATGTCTAGCACCTTATGTTTAAGTCCTATTTATCTTTTAATTCAATATTCGTTGTTCACATTCACTGTTATGTATGTTACCAACTACATATACCAAAATATATACTTTGTCAAAAATAATATTAATGTAAAAAAATACTTGTAAAATTAATTGAATGTAAGCAATCATAATATATACATATGTTTAATTATTTATTAAAGTCTCATTAATATACATTGTACATAATACTAACTACATCAATTATATCGTAAAAAAATGTATACCACTACTCAAATTGAGTTATAAGAGACTATACATTAAAAAATACACACATTACTTAACCATTAAAATAATGACATAACTCTTAAAAACATATTATGTCATACAATATATATATATATTGCACGTACCTACTATCAACACATATAAAACCAAGGAGCAGTTGTTAATCTTTATTGTAAAAACGAATTAAATGAAGATAATAAAAAACTGAATTTCAAAACAGGTACGTTTTACATATAGAAAATGTTCATGAAAACACTGTTCCAATGTTGTCATAACATCATTTTTGGGTTATAACAATTCATGGAATTTTATCAAAATATTAACAATGACACAAGGCCAGCTTTTTGTGCCAATTTGACTTCTCAGGAAGATACCAACTGTAAAAACTGCCAACTTAAACGACCCAAAATATCATCAAAGTTTACAGTACTGTTTGTTGTACAATGATGCTTAAACTCTACACATGGAAAGATATTAGACACATTTACATGTGTAACATCTTACCTATTGCCTTCAGAAACCTGACAAGATCTTGTGCCAATTCCCAATATTTATTTTCAACAGCAGAATCCAGCAATAATGTGGCATGCTGAAAAATAATAAACATAACTGCGCTTATCATATTTGCAGTCACTGTTTTACATCAACTTGACCAAAAATATCTCAGCTGTAAAATAAAAGAGGTCAATACAACTCTAGATGATCTACATAATTTGTTTATTGGCATGGTCACTTGGCAGTTTGGTATTTTAATCCCATTGATTTTCACGACAATACTGCACTCATGTCACACTGAACGGAATTTGATTTTAACATTTGTCATCAGAAATAGACGGCGCTAAACATTAAAGATGCTGAAATATATGAAAGATATTTTGGTAAATTGAAAGATTGTTTTTGATATACTAAATTACGAGTACGACTTTCACAGAATTAGATATTTTGTTTGCCAGTGAATCAAATTGAAATATTGCCAAGCGTTTGTAAATGGGTCATACTTACAGTGCAATTCTGTGTCTGTTGATGTGATATTTTACGAAAACGTACGTCTCCCCCCCCCCCAACACCAAGCTAATGCGACATATATGACAATGCAGACACATCAGGATAGGTTTTTTTAAATTTACTTTGTCAGACGGCCAGATATTATACATGAAAAACAAGGCCATTGCCAAATTTGTCCATTTTTCATCATTAAAGGGACAAAACTTTGCCAAAACAGTTGTTCCCAATATGCACAAGTAGAATTACTTCCATAAAATTTCACTGCAATCCAAGCAGGTGTTATAGAGGAAAAGCATACAAACAGATGGACATCCAGACACAGCATCAATATGTCTCCCCACTCCTTGGGGGTGACATACTTAACACCATACACAATACACGCTTTCGTATGATAAAATATTGATGTTTATAATGGATAATTAAAAACAATTGTACTTAAAGAAAAAATTATTTATTGACAGTTCGAAAACAGACTTGTTAAATGCTGTGACCATGGAAATGTGATTGGGGCGTGAAAAGGCGTGGAATTAAACCAAAGTATATTATTTTTGACCAGATCCAACCTCATTGCTGGGTGAACAGCTTTTACAGATCAAATGTATACAAAAGTCACGCACTTTTGAAGTTGTTAAGGAAAGCTGTGTACTAAAATGTATCAATATTTCATTGTGTGTACCTGTCTACTTGCTATGGGTTTTTCCAAATTCTGCAAAATAATCAGATATGACGCAGCTGTTTCCAATCTACCATTGATAAGGCACTCCTGAAAATAAAGAAACATAATGTGATCTTCATGAAAATGAATAATTTTCAAGTTGTACAGTTACAACGTAATAAATAACTTTGTCTGTGGATATTCATTTATTTACATTTTAAATGTTAAATAAATGATACAGTAATATATTATATTGTATTTTTCTATTTTTAAAGTGGGGTGTGCTTCACGAACATTTTAAGACTGCAACTCAGGCTTAGACTTTAAACAAGAGTTGTTTGTAAAACATCATGCCCCCCTGTGACCTTGACCTTTGATCCCCTGACCCCAAAATCAATAGGGTTCCTTTGCTACTCAAGATGAATGTGTGGACAGTTTTAGGATGATATAGGTAAAGGGGTTCTTGAGTTATTGATCGGAAACGAAAAGGTTACAGACCGACCGACCGACGGACATACCGTCCGACTGACATGTGCAAACCAATATGCTCTCTCTTCTTCGAAGGGGGGCATAAATAGCAACTCACTCTGACCACCCGTTGTTATTGTTGAATCTAATTGAATGAAATTTTGGCTGAATAATTGTTGTTAGCCCTTTTACACTTTAGCCAATTTTTATCAAAATCTGTTTTGTTATAACAATGCAGGGACAAAAAAAAACATTTAACATGTTTAAGTGCAAGTCAGAGTTTCAGAATAATTATGTTTAAGAATAAGCCCCCTGTATAAAACATATACAAGAAAGATTAAAATACCTCACATTAAGGAGGTCTAGTGTACTATGAGTAAAGCACCAGACTCCTTGTCTGTAGGTCAAGGGTTGAAATCCTGCCATGAGCAAATTGTTTGCTGTTTTCACAGCCCCTGCATTAGGCCAGAGTACTGGGCCCATATTCACAAACGTTTTAAGACTGAATCTCAGGCTTAGACTTTAAAATAGTAAATTTTCATTTTGTTCCTGTTATTTTTTCACAATATATTTTGATAAAACATGGCAAGTGTGTAGTTAGTAACAAGAAATATTCAGGCAAGTATGTATCGGTTTAAATATAATGAAAATGAAATGCTTGTAAATTAAATTTTTGCAATTTTGAAGTCTAAGTCTGAGATTCAGTCTTAAAATGTTTGTGAATACGGGCACAGGCTAGAAACGCCAGAACCAGTGATAGAGAGTGATTAACGAAAGTTGTACGAACATGTTTCACCAGAGATGTAAGACAAGTTTAAACCAATACCTCAAATAAATCCTTAGGGCTTCCAACTGTAGTAAAGAGATGGGGCCATAACGCCACCTCTGTTTTTCTCGCACATTGTACAAATGTCTGCAGATATTCAGGGAACTCTTGGATAAATGCTACAACACGAGGCAACAATGGGTCTGGAAAATAGCAACAAGGGTACATTATGTGAGACATAGGAAAACATGATGTATGAGCGGGAAAGCAGTGAACATGAAAATAAAATGTGAAATTGAAAAAGGTAACCACTATACATCAAAGCTAGCAATCAGCTGGAAATACAAGATTACAGCAGAGGGACAGGATGCTCCATGCATGTTCGAAACAGTATAATAGAAGTGTAGGTGATGAAACACTGAATCAAATATTAACCTGTTCTATACAGGAGAATTGAAGAATTATAAAATGTTAAATGGGAAAATAAAGACACAGAAAGTAATCAAGAAAGAAACTTCATACCCGGTATAGGTTCTTTCGAAGTTGCCTCAGCTTCCAACACTTCATGAAGCAAAAGTTCCAATACGTGTGAGAAGTATGACAGCTCCGTACAGCACCTAGCTAACTCTAGAGCCTGAACACCGAGGCTGAAAATATATACATTGCCAAATACTGTACTTCAGGCAGATTCTGTCCCATCATTACTTCTTACAATCATAGTATATAATTCCATCAAATATTTTAATGATTGTTACAATACATTTAGCCTTTGCATGTTTTATCAGTGCACAGTCAGTATCATTAAAGATGAAGTACTGAAATTTTCCCAGCAGATAAATATACTTTCAACTCTGAAATGACAACAAGAAAACTTGGATGCAGATTATGCTGTAATTATATCTCGTTTTGATTGCATTTTGTTATAACTAACATATGACCGACCAATGTAATTTAGATTCTGATAGAAAACATGGCCTACAGCGCCACATGTCCTTAAATTTTACTGGGAGGAATTACATGTTTGCGTACCCAACGTTCAAAGGAAACATATGTTATTATTGTAGACATTACATTGATGACGTACGTGGGAAAATTAGTTTTGCACTAAAACATTTTAACTATGTTTTGTCTGTTATGCAGCTACCGTAACAGTTCCAATACGTGGTCAAAACATTCCTACTGAACCACTTCACTCACATATAAAACAAGCTTGCGCAGTTTTAAGCATTTGTGCATTGAAAACAGATTGAGAAAAATGTAAATATAGAATGAAACTAAAAATGTAGATTTTTTATCAGTGTATAAATTAGACTGGGGCAATTCAAAATGCTGGCTGAGTCCTCTGTGGTAATTTATACATCTATACAATAAAAAGTGCTGTTTTATCCTTAAATAATGCACCAGTAAAAGACATATGTAGCAGTAGAAGACAGAACAGATAAACCATTTAGAGTACAAGCTAATAAATATAGATACTTACTTTCTCTTTAAAAGTTGTTTTAATATATGATGTAGATAAAGCTGACTCTGAAAAGGAAAAGGGGGGAAATTTCAGCAAAGTGTATAAGATAATAAGAAGGAAATAAGAAATAATGAACCCATCAATAACAAACAAAACATACCACAACTCACTTAACAATATAAATGGCTTTAAGGCAGTTTTATCAAATCACATTCAAAATGCTTACACTTACTTATTGGTATTTAACACAATCATAATCACATTAAGTTGAGAGGCTGAGAACAAATACAGTCGGACCTCGTTCATCGTTCACAGGTCCGAAATTTTATTATACATGGTTTCGAATAGCCCATTTCAATTTGACATGCATAAAAAATACATAGGGACCAGATATTTATTACAGATGATACCAAGTATTCGGATAGAAGGTTGTGGAATAAGCAAGGTCTGACTGTACATATATATATACGTAGCATATGAATGACACTGAACTCAAAATGAAAATATGTATTTATTTTGATGTTATTAATTGACTAAAC
Organism: Mactromeris polynyma; assembly: GCA_032209605.1. NCBI lineage: Eukaryota > Metazoa > Mollusca > Bivalvia > Venerida > Mactridae > Mactromeris > Mactromeris polynyma. The sequence continues at coordinate 4,541,425 of JASFXZ010000040.1, forward strand.
ATTGTTACAGACCCCTTTGGCTGAGAAAAGAGGAAACAGGATGTACAAGTCACAAATATAGGCCCTTTATGGATATATGCGTAGAGGAAGAATGACCAAATATACCAAGAATATGATACAAAGAGTCAAAAGCTTTACATGCAGAACAAACTCTCCAAAGTGACCCTTTCTTAAGCAAAAATCTCTCCAGAGTGGCACTCTCTTCAGCAACAACCTCTCTTGAGTGGCCCTGTCTTCAGCAAAAACCTCTCCAGAGTGACCCTCTCTTAAGCAACAACCTCTCCAGAGTGGCCCTCTCTTCAGCAACAACCTCTACGGAGTGACCCTCTCTTAAGCAACAACCTCTCCAGAGTGACCCTCTCTTAAGCAACAACCTCTACAGAGTGACCCTCTCTTGAGCAACAACCTCTCCAGAGTGACCCTCTCTTAAGCAACAACCTCTCCAGAGTGACCCTCTCTTGAGCACAACCTCTCCAGAGTGACCCTCTCTTGAGCAACAACCTCTCTTTAACACTATCATCAATTTCCCATAGTAACAATATCCTACCAGTTCAACCTCTATAGAACAACAACCTCTATATAACAGTGAGAAGATCATCTCCCAAGGGTATTGCTCTGAAGAGGTGGCACTGTATACAGAATTTCATTGTACCATTTCAGACAGGGAAATAATTGTGCCAGCAAACAGCAGTAAGCAGAGTGATACAGTGTACAATATACTTACAGTTCTTTCAATAGAGCAGTAAGGAAGATCGTGCAGATTTCTGTTGGGATTACACAACGACGACGAGCTGTTGTATCTCAACATAGAGGCATCACTAGCTACACCCAATATCACAGCTTCTTCAAATAACACAGCTGAAATATACAATATCAAATTTGGTTAGTTTCTAAGCCATTAAAATTTGTGAAGATTAACATAAAGACCCAGAATAATATATATTATTTCATAATATCATAATTATGCTGACAAGACACAAACTGTATGTAACATCACAAGAATTTATCTTTAGTCATTGTGAATGATCAAATAAAATTTAAAAATATATTTAAAACAGGCATTCTAGTTGAATACATTCATTTATATATAATATTTATAGGAAAATACTAACTAACTTCATCATCATATCAAATAACAAATACCAGACAAAACTGCAGAGAAGTTTCCTACTATATATTATCGCAGCAGTAATTAACATGGCTTTGTCATTTTTTGCATCAGACATTTTTCCACACAATCAAATGTAGCACTTTCTTTAGTTCTGTACTCTTATGTTTTCAAGAAAATGCAACCAAATAACTGTACTCACCTAGAGGGTAAATGTCTGCCCTAAATGGCAGCATAATTCTCTTAGACATAAAATTCTGTGCCTGAGTTTCATTCTTAGGAAATAGTGGCAACCAAACCTGCAGTACGAAACTTAATCATGACACTGGAACATCACGATAAAAGACAGATTCATTTCCATAGCAACAAACAAAACATCATTTTTTAAATGGTATTATACTGTATCTAAATGTCAAATGATCTAGCATAGTAAGGAATACATGTAGAAAATTCCTGGAGAAAATACTTGAATGTCACTTGCTGTCAGAGAATAAAAGACTAAGTAAGTATTTCAGACAATACCCAGCATTGCCAATATTTTTATAGTTCAAGGATAAGACCGACTAAGCAGACTGTGTAGAGGTCTGTAAAATAACAACATGAATAGAGGCTCCTATATGAGTGGTCATTATTTATTGATTTTATTAAACAAATCTTCTAAAAACGATAAGATCGAGGCTTCTATTTATGACATAACAGCAGAAACAGCCGATTTTCTCCAAAACATATACTATGCTCATTTTTTGTTCATTTGTTTAATTAACCAAACACGAAAAATATATTTCCTATGGTTAAAACATCACTAAACATGCATTTATAAAGAATGAACTCATAATGTATTAATCCATATTTGTTGAAGAAAGATGTCTGTACATCATAAAATTTAAAAAAACTTCCAGTTTTTTTAACAATCAGGCTATTTTACCAGTTTTGACTGTAAGTTATATGATAAAAAAAGATTTTTTCAATCGGTTTTACATTGCAATGGCTCTTATTAGAGATGTTTTAGCCAATGCAACAACAATACTGGAAAAAGCCAATTCAAACATTTTATGTTCAGATGAGCCAGATACATCTTTAACCACCTTATAAACAAGCAATGTTTGATGTGTGTAATTCGGTCTTTTCAAATGATTATATCGCATATCATATTCAAATTATCTAGACATTAATTTTTCAATGACATAAAATGTCATACTTCATATAAAATAAATATTTATGAACATCGACATCATTTTAGCGCGTCATGCTTGTTTTGTTGTGACGTCACACTCACGTGAGTTGTTATTTCACCAGTGAAATATCAAAAATAATACATGGGTGTAACATAAGTATACAAACCTTCATTCCCTGCCAGCCACAACTTAACCACAAAGCTTCAGTAAGTTGTAGTTTACCGGCAACAGATCTTGGAGTTGTCCAAAGGTTCTCAACATTAGTAGCAACAACAGAAGGAGATGTAAATGGTATCTAGACAAACATAAATAAGCCAGGATATTATTTGTGAACGCATCATACATAATGCTTTTATAATGTCAATAATTTTCATACTTTAATGAAATTTTTTTCATATTTTAACATCAATAATTTTCATAATTTCATTTTTGATGAATGTCTAATTGTAAATGAAATGTGACTACCAGAAGAAATGTCAAGTTCTTCCTGAAATGAATGTTTCCACCATTCTGGTTCAACCACAAAATTGACATTTATATGTTATAAGAACGGTATCATTTTACCATTTTAGTATCTAACTTGAAAGCATTACTATACAAATCAATTAACAACAATTGACAAAGTGACAACAGTGTAATATTAAGTTTTTTATCATCACTTTCATAAAATGTTCAACCCAGTAAAAGTCATACTTACAGGTTTTTGTTTAAGTGGAGATGACTTTTCCTTCTGTTTTATTTGTGGTCCACTACGATCTCGCTGGAACACAAGCAGTTTACCAGCAACATTCATTAACAGACTGTCTGTATCTTTGGTTGAGTGAGTAGGCTTTTGACCAGCAACAAGGGGTGCTAAAATATATAGATAATTCACTAGCCTAGGTTGCATCAGGAAATGATCATCTGATAACGAAATAAATCCAGGATATATTGATCAATGTTAATCCAACAAAAATATTCAAAGTAATAGCTTCTAATACAACCCTGTGTTGAACCAATTTCTTAGGAAAAACCGAGTCTTAAAACTTGATCAATACAATTTTTACTGCTGGAGTTTGCTTACAAGTGATAAAATTCATGAATACCATAAACCGTTTTTTTTATACTTTTTTTATCATATCCACGTCTCAATGTTTCATCAGACTTTTTCAGGTACAAACAATAAACACAACATGTGCAACATTTTGATGTGGTTTTAATCACAGAGCAATGATAACAATCACACTCTCATCACATGAAGACATATTATGTGTTGAAGGCACAGTCATAGGAGACATAAAAGTGCAGCAACTAAATGACTGAACAATGATCACACTTACCAGCATCCATTCTTAGAGAAGTAAGAACTACACCTGTAACACACACTGGGTGGGGTATATAACTACTTAAACCTACTTCTTGCACTTTTACTATATCCACAGATGGATCTGAAATATAATATAGGAATAAACATACATGTTGATCCTCAGTCTGTGCATGAACTATGTATACAATCAAATGTATGAAGTATTGCACAATGTAGCAGTGTTCTTGAAAATCAAGTTTAACTCAACAATAAATACAACCAAGAGGACTTTTAAATATACTTGCTTAACATCAAAATAAGCCACAAAAGGACAAACCATGTTTAATTTACTATAAGCTAATTCAACTTAAAGTGGAATCCTTATTACAAAATCAACAAATATGAACCTTTTTTGTCTACTTCACTAACTGATTTTCTTTAAATTTAAAATAGAATATAACATACATAGAAATGACATTTACTTACTTGACTGAGTATTATTTCTCTCCAAATTAAATATCATCACATGTGAATCAACACAGAACAATAAGAGGGTATCTTTAGATATATTTATCAACAGAACTTGGGATGGCACTTTTTGTATGTTAGCAAATGTGTTATCTAGTTTACTTTCACGAGGGTAACACCTTATCTGAAAAAATATAAACATATAGAATTATCACTAACTCTGGTCTACCTCTATTGACGTTCAATAATATACAACAATAAACACTATAGCTTGAAATAAGACTTAAATATCATAGGTTAATATCAGTTATAGCACATTTTAACAAAGTCATGTTGTAGGAAACAAACAAGTCTTGAAAATTTATCAAATTTTTTAATTTATTATAGTTTTTGTTCATTCATGACTTTTAAATACAGACAGAAATGTTTACCTCATCCCTATGACCAATGATATTGTAACATGCTACACATATGAAATCCTTCCACCAAGCAATGCCCCCAGATACAACCATGTCTCTTTCCTGAAATTTAAATGAGTCAAAACATGAAGAGATAATTCAGAGAGCCAAACCTGGAATCAAAATGTTCTTGTTTAATTATTCATCAGAAATACATGCTATTTATTTCATTAGCTTAAACATATTTTTTTACATAAATTGAGAGACATGTTATCACAACTTAATCACTATTGATAACCATTTCAAGGATAAATAACCTTTACTCTCACTTAATTCAGGGATTGTGCGGTATGCAGCTCAACCTCAGCCAAGGTGGGTTTCGAACCTACAACCTACGAATTCGAACCTATGACCTTCGGATAAGGAGTCACGGGTCATATCCCACACACACTAGACCTACCTACTTATTGAAGAAACATATACTAGGATAAGAAAAATGGCTCAGTAATCATACCTGAGTTTCATTTCCGAACAACTTCCATTTGCGGTTGAACAATGCATAATGCGCAATACCAGTCTTTCCTGCAACTGCCACACACTGGCCTGCTTTGTCTACACAAGAATACTGAAATAATGAAATAAACAAAACTCATTAATATGAGAATACTTTCATCTTTTAGAATAGTATTACACAAATGGAGGAAAATTACATCAACAAATGAAATCAGCTGAGAACAATATTTACTAAGCTTTATAAAACACAAAAAATATCATATACACCAATAACTTCACAAATGCTATTTTGTGGAAGGATCAAAAGAATCATTCAAGAAAATTATATACAGAAACAATGTTAAAGACTGATACAAAAACTCACCCTAATTGGCCAATTACTGGCCAGGTAACTGTGAGATATAGGTATGATTTGCCATTGCTTACTGCCCACCAGTATATGAGACTCACTGCCACCATATTGACTAGATTTTGAAGTAATGTCACCAGTATTGAGATACAATTTGTCCTCCCCTTGCAAAAACACATGCTCATGATTTGTCTGAAAACGAACATTAATGCAATATTAAAATAAGTAACGCTCTTGTTGACTTCCTCCTGTCACAAAACATTGTTTTACATATTTTGCATAATTGGTTTTCTAACATGTAGAATTATATTCCAAAGACACTTGAATGCCTTAATTAAAATACAATTATCAGACAACAGAAACTAGAGTTACATTTTCAAATGTTTTATTACTAACATACACAATATACAAGTCAGTCAAAATACACAGACTCTCAGTATTATAGTCAATACAACATTACAGCATATATTAAAACATCAACCTGGTAAATAAACACCAGCAGAGAATTAAATTCCATAGCAAGATTTGTTGTACAAAATTTCATTTCAAACTCTACTCAAGTATTCATACCTTTATGACTTTAAAACTTTAAAAAATGATGAAGATTTACTGGTAATTCCACAACTACTGTGACATTAACTCTACCAAACCAACTGCAGTTAAATGCCAATGGAAACTTACCATACACGGGTTGACTGTAAGTGAACTTTTCGCAAACTGTAGTTGTATAATTTCTGTTTTATCTACAGTTGTGTACTGGCCTGTTTCACCTCCTTCGTGTTCTAGAGTACCAATCAGCCATAGCTGATAGCCCTCTAAACCCCATTCCTATTGTCAAATAATAATAACAATAATAAATTCTTTATTTTCAGAAGGTTACATATTAACAATAAATGTGTACACCTTACTTACAATATGACCTTCTTTAAACAAGATAAACAACCAAAACACACGCACACGCACATACAATAAATTGTACAAGAACATCATGTATTAACATCAGGATGTCTGACAATATTTACTTTCAAAATTTCAGTTACTCATTGAAACTCAAATAAAAGAATAAAAAGTCTTTACATCATAAAATGCACTATGCAGCATGTGCATAAAATCAATATGAGTGCATTCTACATCGATTTCAGAAAGGATATTGCAAGTTCTTACTGAGTTATAGACCAAACACTGTATTTTGTTGAGCAGTCAAAATTATTTCAACATACATAGTGCAGAGTCACCCAATGACTATTTATTTTCTACCTAATTTGTTTCAGTTTTGATCACTGGAGGCTATGGTTTGGCAGATATATATGTACACATATATGTACGAATTACAATTAGTAGAATCATAGAAGTGTATAAAATCATTAATACAAACTACTCACCATAGATTTTACAGAAGGTGGAAAAAGTCTGAGATAATCTTTGGTAAAACTGAAAAAGAAACCAAAGCATTTAGCATTGATATTATAACATCTTCACTGGCTTCCAGTATGGATAGATATTTCGGTCCGATGGATACTTTTTTCATAGGAATGAATCTATCCAACGATAGATTCATTATCTTGGTGACTTTTTTAAGAAACAAAGGACGAGATTTAATAAAATGATTAATCTTTTAAGGACATTTTGCTAATAGTAACATATTATATTACAAATTCATTCAAGTTATTATTTGATGTCACATATCATCATTATGTGACGTCATCGCCACACAACTCATCCTACACAGGGAATGTGTCATCACCACACGACTCATCATACACGGGGAATGCAAGTTTTCAAGCACCAGTGTAAATTCGGGAAATTCCGGTCTGGTTTGCAAGTACACAACAAATTAAATATCTGATTAATTAGTCACAGTACCAAGTCTTATAATCTACAGCGATAACAGAGCAATTTCATTAAAAAAAGAAGCTCTTTTGAGGTTTATTTAAAACATAAAAAAAGATTACGGACAGTAGAAGTACAAGTCACATATTTATTGAAAGTCTATAACAGATATTACAAGGACACATATTCTTCCTCCTATAACAATATAATACCTGTAATCTCCTCCTACAGTACATGCAAGAAGAGATCCAAACGCACTCCACAAAGCAAATCCTCCCTTTTTCCACGCCATAGCTAGAGCAGTTCCATCAGGTGTCCATCTCATACATGTCACAGCACCAACAGTATCTCTCATATCTGCAAGTACATCACATGTGTACTCATAATTTGCATAAATATATCTGAGATCCTACAACGTTGTATCAAGTTTCCTTTCTGATAGCAACCATGCTGGAAAGAGTATATCCCTACAAAATTACCTGCCCTTTACCAAGGTGATGTTGTATCCCCGGCCCCTTCGGCCCCCAATAAAAGTGTTATGCACAAAATATAACCAATAACAGCTGCAAGACAGTACAGACAGATACTTTGTAAATACTTCAAAAATTAATATCTTATTTAATAATGATAATGCTGTGATGAATAAAATAATGACATTACCAGGACAGTTTCTACATGACGCTTGAAGCTTGTGTGTGGCCTCCAAGATACCTTCCACTTCATTGATAGAATAAACAACACCATATGCACTGAAATAGGGGTAAAATAAGGTAGACTTGCATAGATAAAAATCAATCGAATAATAGCATGTAAAGCACACCATATTGACTTTGGCAGCAAGCCATTCTCAGAATGTATCCTGTCAAAACATGAGTTGCTGAGTTTATATTGATAACACATGACAGCTGATCATACATGATTTCGATCATAATGTTTTTAGAATTAAGCAGCAAATTATCAGATACATATGCAGTAACTGTTTAAAATTTTATAGCAGAAGTAGCTGAAAGAGAATACTTACCCAGCACAACCGTATGATATAAGTCTATATCTGTGATTTACTGCCTGACATACAGCATCTGTCATATCTGTTGCCCACACTCCAGACGAATTCTGAATTATAAACATCAGTTTGAAGAGACATTTCGACTCAGATAATTAAGTTTACAGTTCATAACAAGAATATATACTGACAACTGACAAAGAACATGGGGTTAACACTGCTCAAATGTAATACAGTGGAAGACATTGAAGAAAAATGACCAAATATTTCACTTGGTGTAAATACAATAAAGACTTTATATACGCTGAGAATAAATGATCGTGTCTATGGTTTGAAGAAACAGTGATAAAACTTCACTAAAACACTACAGTCTAGATGCAGACTACATACAAGAACACCAATACACACGCATGAGAGATGTACTTAGTATCACAGTTTACTACCGTAATAAAATCTAATATACAAGTATAACAGGATAAAGATTGAGTTTCTTGGTTTGTTTTCTGGTTACTGTTTGTCACAGATTTGTAGATAAAAACATTGGAACATGAATTGTATCACAGACAAAGAAAACAATGTCATACACTGTCATTTCCACGGACACCCAGTGACATCATCAAAACAGCTTTCCCTGAGGAGAGAACGATACAATATCCACCAATGATTGGACTGTATTCAATCTGTACCACGTGGCCATCTTCTACCGTCAACTTGGTCCCTGAAAATAGGTGAAATGTTTTAAAATATAAAAATCAAACTCAACATCTGTTTACAAATTGCATCCAGTCAAAAATTTGGAGTATAAAATATTGACAGTAACTGCTAAAACAAAAAGACTGCCACATTAACAATAATTATTTCTGACAGAACTATCATTTAACGGTGACCTGATCATTAACAAAATCTTCGGACACTCGTGCCGTATAACACAATGATATAAAACTGTAGGAGGTTAAGTGGTGTAACTGATGGTCAAGTCTGTATCAATATATAAGGACATATATATACATTGATGATATAACATTATCTGGGCATAAAATTAGAAAAATAAGACTAAACAGACCTTAACGGGTGTTCATTCCACATTTACTTTTATTTGCCCTTCCCTATTCTACACGGAAACCCAAAATCTCCTGAACATAATTTTATTGAACCCCTCTAAGGAATATATTATCCTGGGTGCGACCATTTTTCTAATTTTATAAATAAGTATTCTGACCAATCCATGGAGGAATGTACACTACACAGAGTCCACTGCTAGGTAAACTAACGAGATTTCATAAATTGAATTGATATGTCAAACTACATTTCAATATCGAATTGTCTCGTTTGAATTGATAACATATCGATATCATTTCTATCTACGTCAACCCTTGTGAGATTTGAGAATAAATCAATTCTCCTATTTAGAACTAAGCTCCATGACTGAATGAATAAGTGTAAAGTAACATTCATCACAGGATGACCAATGAATTACATTGTGTTTAAATTGAAAATTTTCTAAGTCACCAGAATACATGGTGTAGAAAAGTCGAAGCTTTAAGTATGGTCAAGTACTTTTTCCCTCACAAAACCTGTCAATTGTCAAATTGTTTATAACTGACATGAACGAGCATTAATCCAAAAATCTGCGACACAATCATTCCAGAAACTCTAAAGGTTCCGTTTTATATTAATCAAATGTTCACATGCTCACCTCTCGATTGAAGCATATCAACAGCAACAGACAGATCTTTGAGACATACTGAAGCCTTTGTGTTTTCTGTTCCACTCCATTGTAGTCGAGTAATATATCCATTCTCTAACGCTATTGCTAACTCTTCTCGTATACTTAGACAACTACAAAATAACCACAGTGAAATGATTGTACTCGTTGTTCATACATACATGTACAAAAGATATCAGGAATAAAAGAGGGAAAAACACTTAAAGGTACATGAACATAGTCATATTGTTTGGACAAAACATCCTGAGTTATAAATATGAGAAAATTAGTGGCAATTGCCTTCCTAAAGATGTACTCTACAACACTGCATTGTCACTTTGCTTACATGTTTCCCAAAACCACACATACATGAGTCTGATACTGGTAAGCCAAGTTAGTGCTAGCATATGAAATACATATATCGGACACATGTTTTGCAGTTCCCAATAACTTTTAAGAAACGTCACAATGCAATGTTTTTGAGTACGTCTGTACAAAGGCATTCACATGCCCTTTTCTAAAAAAAATTACTTGACATATTTTGAAAGAAAATAAGAGTATCTAACGTTATGCCAATAAACAGACAATTATTACATGTACTTATATAAGTACCAGGACAGACTCACAAACAAATACATGTACCTCGTGTGATAGACTATCCATGCTCGGTTGCATGAACGTAGCTCACCAATATACATAAACTCAGACAAAAAATATTCTTGAAGATAATAAACATACCTAGTAATATTTGAAGACAATTGCACATGTTTTGTAAGAGTAATTTTGATAGCAGGAATGCTATTTCCTTCTGATGACCCATGTCCATCATTCAAATAACTCTGAGATCTGAAATAAAAACACCTTCAATTAGCAACAAGTAACATATGAAGATGTAATGACACCAAACTGGTTAGATCACTTTACACTTTTTTACCTATCCACGGATGTTAGCCTTGAGTCTACCTTGAAGACACAACATTTGATTGGCTATTACAAATCAAGGCATCACATCTATCATTCACTCATACCAGCAGTCAACAATGAGCTCAGATATGGATCTAATATACATTTAAGTGTCATTCCATTGAAAGCACTGGTATTCTTGACTATGGCTTGCTATTAATACCTACCTGGAACTCTGCTTTCAGATTTAATTTTTCATGAAAGATCGGGCTTCATTTCCTATTGTATCATCAATTAATTATATACAGTAAAACTTCGAAACCTCAAACAGTTTTGCCTCGAACACAGTAGATACCTCAAAAAGGTTCTTAAATCCCGGCGAAATCCTATCTTAATTCATATTATCTAACAGTAGATCACTCGAACGAGGATAGGTCGAACACTCGAACACAATTCTCGGTCCATAGCTACCATTTCATTCATTGTTCGCCATAGATAGGTCGAACAATACAATAATTCACACCTTTCATTGACCATTTGATATACTTTTGTTTGTTGACGGGTAAAATAGGCGACTCTTGTTATTCACATTGTACTGTATGCATACAAATCTCTTTCTTGTTTTCCTCTAATTTCTTTTTAATTTTTATTACTATGATTAATGATATGACTATTGAACGACGTGCATTCAGTATGATATCACAAAAAAACACACCAAAGCCAGGTGTTCAGCATGTACCGGTGACAGTGAGTTCGTAAATGTACATGTATACCGTGGATGCCTCGAACAATAGATGGCTCAAACTAATTGCTGGGTCCGACGGCAGTTCGAGGTTTTGAAGTTTTACTGTAGATACAATTACACAAACCAGGGGCACAGGCATAAAATGTCATTGCAGAACAAGAATACATACCACACCATCCATTTCAAACTAGTCATGTACATTCAACTATATGTGTACCTACTTAAAGTATTTCAATGATATCTGAATAATATGCAGAAAAATGGAATCCCCAAAAATACCACATAAATAATAAATATTGATATCCAAATACCTGTTTTCTGTTGTGACATAAAGACAATGATGATTTGGCACTGATATATCTAGGTCAATTTTAAACAACACCACATAACAATTGCTGGTCTGAAATAAATATGAAATGGATAATGGTTAGCTATACAAGTCAACAACATATATAAAGACATATACCTAAAAGAAAATAAAAACAACATACAAAGCTAGTAGGGATTATTACCAGCTATCCGTCATAAAATGTATAACTGAAATTTTGCAAAACTCAAGGATACATCAATGACAGTATTATTATGACCATCTGAAAGGTAAATGCACGCTATAAATTAGTAATCGGGTCACTTTCGATAAAGACTTATTTATCATGAGCATTGACCATGAAGATATGCAAATTTTGACAGGTCAATAAAATTATAAAATAAATGTATTAATACTCAAAAACACAGTAGTTAATTTGAATCCTTAACATGTCATCATTGTATAGATAAGGTACAATAGGTCTGTATGAAAGATGTATAATGCTCTACTAGTATCTACCTGTAAGTAGTAAACTAAGAACCTTCTGATAATGATAGTCATTGAAAGTGTATATTAATGACAATTTTACATACAATTACTGCTAAGGCTGAAGAGTCTGGTTTCCATTCTGCTTTGCAATACTTTCCATACACAGCAAGTGTCTTCTCTGTCTGAGTGTAACTCACGATCTGCACAGCAGGCTGCAAAATAATATACCAACATTCTTAATATTCATTAACATACAGTTACGTACAATGTACATCACTAGTGCTTATAAGTCGATTCATTGCTGGAACTCACTGTACATATTCAGTTGTCAATACATTTAAGTTTCCGTTTAATGAATATTAACGAGTCACCAGCTGACCAATGAAATTGTGTGTAATGCTGTGTATTTGAAAATCCTAAATTTAAGTCAGAATACATGTTAACTCGAACAAATGGATTTGAGGCTTTATCCCATCAGTCAAACTGTCTGAGCAGTATTCACTATAGATCCAGTGAAATGACTCATTCAAAATGCATGAGCACAAAATTTACAATGACAGAACATGGATGTCTGATGAAGAAATTGATTTTACGATACATATTTATAAGACATAGCAGAATTATGAAATATATGTATACAACTGCAACATAATTCTAATAGACACAAATTGAGTACTAGATGCGTCCAGTCAAGACGCTCTCCTATAGGCATTTCATTAGAATGCAATTATTTTGGATGTAGAGGCTATATAATTTTGAAGCAAATATTAATTGAATTCTTTGAAGCATCAAATAGGTCTGGGGAAGTTTGAAATACATTACCATGGTCTTAAAATACAATTCATACACTTTGTTGAATCAGTCCCGATAATCTCATTCAAATTTCGACCTATTACTGGTACTATTTTACAGTCTACTGTCACTAGCTATTGTTCACCAATTTCTACATCATAATTTGTAGCTGTTGGTGTAACAAACTTACCATTGTTTACATAACTTTGTTGTTTGCAGTTTAATATCATAGTTTTGTAATAATCAACTAATATAAAAGTAAAACTAGAGTGTGTATTTATTATAGTGTCATCCCTATTTAAAAGGCCAGCCATTTCTACTTATGAGATGCCTCCTTTCAGAGCACATCTACTTCCCGCTTCCTATCATTTAATGTCAGGCACCAAGCAGACAGGAGCATGGTAACCATTATTTAAATAGCTGGCAGCTCACCAACCGGCCATATCAGAACGGACCCCTACCAGGATTCGAACCTTCGACCTCCCGCTCCCAAGGCTGATGCCTTAACCACTCGGCCACGGGAGATGGCAAGTATTTCTAAACCAATTATCCTCCGACAGATAAAGCCCCAGTCACACCGTGCTTGCAACCAGGTTACAACCTAGGTGCGATCGAAAAAAAATGGAACCGCGGGCAAATCGTAGAAAGAGCGCACGACCGGCTATAGCAAAATCAGTCGCAGCAAGGTTGATGGTCATGTTCAAAACTTCTGACCAGCGATTCCAAATAGTAAGAGGTCGCAGACAGGTCAAACATGGTCGTACCAACAGTCGCACATGATCATGGATCATGTAGTCGCAGGATTGATCGTGCTACCGGTCCTGCCACCTGACGATGTGCACCACCGATCGTGCGATGACCTACCACCAGTCTTAAGAGCAATCGCAGTATGCGATCGCAAATGGAGATCGTAGCAAACATTGCCGATTGGTCGTATCTCGACCAAATTGCTACCAATCGCACGATCCAGAAAATGTACGATCCAGTGTGACTGAGGTCAAAGTGATGAACATTTTTGTTTTCCTACGTAATCAAACCCCTCAAGGGTAATTCTACCATAAGCGTATATTTTATATCCCATGGATTTCAGAATAAATTACTATTTCAACTTGCACGCAAATTTGATTGTTTTTTTCAATGATACAAACATTATGAACCTTATAAATATGAAAATGCGATAGTTTTTAGTAGGGTATGAGCATTTTGTACAATATTGCATTGTTTGAGTCAGGCATATGCCAAAATCACAGTGTCCCCTTCGTCACATGAAAGTATGAAACTATCTACAGTTGTAAAGTATATGAGAAAAACACATGAGTTTTCCTCAAAGAACAACTACTAGAATATTAACATGTAAATTTTGAACTGTGTTTGCTAAAAAATCTACAACGCACAGTTTTGGTGTCCTTCAAATATTTGTCCATTCCGTAACGTTTACACATAACGACTTTTTGTCACAACATAAGCATCTCACTGTGACGACACAATTATGCTGTATTATGAAGGAAGGTTGTTTAAATCATGTGATATCATTTTAACTCACTGTAAATAGGTTGTATACAACACCCCTATAATCGATATTTAAGTAAACATGATAATGAAAGAAATAGCAAATTTGAGTTATACAGTCCATATTTATATACTTGAAAATGGTTGTAAACAAGCTGTGAGGTGATCAGCCAATGAAAACATGTTTAGGAAAAAGTTGACCAATAGGTCAAGCAACATTTTAATTGACGTTTCCAATGTAATATTCATGGCAGAAAATAAAGCTTTTGAGTTTTTCATTGCTTACTTTTATTGTTTATACAAAATTTGAGAAAATTTTCATAAAACAATAATTGTATTGAAGTTTTCATTTCACATATTGACAAGATTCAAACAAGTATAAAGGAGTAAAGACACCATGACCATCGCCAGAATAAAATTGAATTATCAGCTAAGGTCTTTGGTCAAAGAATTTATTGATATGGTACCATAATTTTTTTATTATTACGTTTTTATATGCTACAGGCATTTTGGAACTGATGATTTAAGCATTTAGTTGCAATTATTAACATATAATTCTGTACATAAGTCAGCATGAAATCTGAACGGATGAAACAGCAATGATATAAAATGCGTTTTTAGCTTTTTAATACATCAAAACCGTTGCCTAAAGGAAACCTTCTAGCAACACAACATACATGTGATATTAAACAAGCATAAAAAGTTATGCCTGAGGGATAATTAATAAGATGTATAGTATTATAATATATTAATTGATGACAAACGCAAGTAACAGCTGTGTATTGTGAGTTAACTTTACTATCAATCCTAGTAACACTATCATGACTGATTAAATATAAATGTCTGCAAATTAAAATTAACTTAGTTCACAACAGAATGGTGTGGTTGGTCACAGGAAGTTTTGATTCAACCTGCAACGTTAGTGCCATGTTGTTTTGTCTCCAGCATTCGAAGGTTGACAATGGTCGTCTTCTATAAAAGCACTGAATCATTGTCATTGGTTGTGCATCATTATTATCAAAACAGGTGGTGGTATAGTAACTGTCTATCAATTAAACACATGTAAATCAATAAATATGGGCTGTCTCCATTACACATTGCACCTAATTTCTTATTAACATTTAATTAAATATTGAATAACAATTTATAGTTAACACACCATACCATGCTTATCTGCATAAAGACACTATTTTGACACATCATTCTATATTTAAACAATGCTCAAACGGGTAACAAACGCACACACATGGCAGTATTTTATCACCTTCAGGGGGAAATATCGTAGGGGCCCTTTGAGAAATAAACATAGTGTGGAAAATAGTTCACATGAAAAAACATTATAATTCTGTTTCCAAATATTGACATCACCAACTTTCAGTGCCCCATCCATGTGAATTGAAGATTAATATCACATGATTTATGTGAAATCACATTTCAAGGTTTGTAGTTTTATGAGTCAAATTTAGAGGATATACAATTGTTATCTAACAGTATCAAGCCATGATAAGTGTATAAATTGTTAAGACGCCACTACTAAATTATATTTAATAAGTAAGTTTAGTTTACACATTAAAATGGTTGGGACTGACTTCATAAAGTGGTGTATAATGTAACACTTCAACTCTGAACCCAATCTCATTAAAATCAGCTCCAGTCGCACGCTCCTATACTATACACTAACTGGATCTGATGACTGCACAATACATGTCACGTTCTTGTGACCTTTGAGTAGCCAATGAAATCGTCAACTGCAAAATGCTTTGATATAGAGTTATGAATATTCGTCGATCTCCGACAAGCTCCTAAATTCTATTTGAGCGTAGATCACCAAGACGTTTCGATTACATATTTTCGTCAATTTCAATATGGCTGCACCCGTGGACACAATCGTAACTCCTACACGGCAACATTCGTTGGTTGATCAGTCATGTTTGTGTGGTGTTTCGTTTTTGGAAATATTTATTACCGGAAGCGGCAGGAAAGACGTTAAAAAACAGTATAAACAGAAACTCCGAATAAACGATAAAGCCATTTTGAGAAAGACGACGAACACGGTTTTGTAAGGAGAAATTTCATTGGACCACCAACGAGAACCTGGTTACCGTATCTATTATTAGAGAGGTTATTTGAACGTGACCTCTTACAGAGTGTTGTCAAATCCTAACAGTTGAAAGTAATGGAGCTAAAGTTAGGGGCTGATTTCAATGAGATTGACTCTGAACCTTGCTTAATACATCATCTTAATTATAAGTCAAAGTAACATGCTACCCCCATTTCATGCATCCTGCAGCATTTTTTTGGGCCTATTTAGGACTGAAATTAGGCCTTATTCCCCTTTCTGAAGAGTATGTTTTCCCCCTATTCTGCGACAAATTTCCCCTCTCATAGTACTAGATATATTTTTTCAGTCAGAAAACCAGAAACACTGACCAGTAATAAAATCTCATAAAACTGATCTGTAATTTACATGTATGTTCCTCTGAAAGGTAATGAATACAACATTTTGAAATAGAAATGTCACATTTGTATTGATAATTATATCCTCCTTTACCTGTAATGATGCGATTTCCCCTTTCAAAGGGCCCTGAAACCATTCCCTTAAAATGGAATAATAGGGCCATGATAGCCCTATATCATATCGCTCACCTGAATTAACTGCCATATTGGCTAAATTAGACTAATGTGCCAGTACATTGGTCCTGGTCACTTCAAAGCTGTTGTTTACATGAATTATTACAGCTTAGAAACAACTACTACAAATGTGACCCTGATTTTCAAGGAAGGCAATTAATTTTGCATGATATGTAATTACCATCTGATTTATATAACCTTGAAACATGATCACCAAACGACACAGGACTTTAGACAGAAGATGATTACCGACAGGTGGGAATTTGACACGCCAAATGATTCCCGGTCCAGGGAAATAGTCTTTGGCCAGATTTTTAATAGATCTCAGAAATGGGGAAGTAGCATCTCTCTTTGCGGTGATTAAATATCACTTAGACAAAATGCTTAGCTCTTGCGTGAGGCCTAAATTAAAATTAATGTTTGCCCTTAACCGACCGTCCTGAGATTTTGCCGCCGACTCAAAAATATTTATTGCAAAAATCGGATCAAGACTTTTTTATTTTGATACCGTGATCTGATGTCTTTCCGTGATTTAATTTTTTTGTGCTACTTTAGGGGTCCTTTGCAGTCCTTTGTGCTACTTATCACAGGGACCTCGACAAGCATAAGTCAGAAATAAAATTGATGAAAAAGAAAGTGCGGCGCAATCACTGCGTTACTGTCGCCGCTCCTATTAAAAAAGTCAAACATCAGACAATAGTGTTAAGAAATATGCGAGAAAAAGTCGGCAAGAATAATAGATTGCAAGACTTGTTCGAAAAAATAACCAACAAACTAGATTTTCTGGACCATTACTATCATAACGTCCAGAAATGTGTTTCGATCAGTCTTTCGTCTTCCAGTACGGTGACCAATGAATGTATGACCCGTATGATACCATATCAACATTAATTGACTTTGATGCAACTTCGAAATTTAATACATTTGAATTTGAGAGTTTGAAAGGTCTACAACACTGTCACTACTACTCATTAATTTGCATGCACTAATTTACCCAATAAAATAGTTTTCCTACCTACCTACCCACCTCTAAAATCCAGGGTTGGTAAAGGGCAAACAAAGACTTTTTTAATTTTGACCTGGGACTTTGACCCCAAAAAAGACAAAGTGTCTAATTCCCCTAGATCAGACTGTCTCCCACACTGGGGCAAAATATTGATAGGTACTAAACTAATAGCAAGTGATAAGTAATTATTTAATCTACTACAACGCTATCAGAAAGAAATGGCCTAATTATGTTACAGAACTAGATGCAAGGACAACTACGTACCACTGTTTATTGTCAAACCGAAGCTCTGGAATTGTTATTTAAATCTATTTAATGCTATGTTTGACAATTCTAAATTTCACTAAACATAAACTAAACAATCAGACTTAAACAAGATACGTTGTTGTTGTCACATTCCTGTAAAGATTCAGTAGAACCAAGTTGACAAGATACTTGCCTTGCAATACCAAATGCTGATTTCTTCTTCAGAAACAACTGCGAATAACATGCGATCGCAGCTTGCAACAATATGACATGGTTCCCTAAGCTCACAGTAAGGTTGTTTTATGTATTTGGGCCAGCCAACGGGAAAATACATGATTGCTCACTCTTTACACTCTGTTTTCATCGTGTTAGTATGGAATAGTTGTCATTTTGACAGCCATGTTGACTTCCGTAAAATTTGTAACGAGGAATACGATTGGTCGGATTTCCCATCATAAAAGCGAAAAGATAAATTAAAAGTACATAGAAGCGAAAAGACGCACAAAATCTCTGGGATGCGTACAAGGCCACGGACAACGAACTTTTATAATAAAATGTTTTAATGCTATTAATATTCTGCACCGGGAGAAAATATAATAAATGACAAGCACCTTAATAAATGTATTCTCACATCCATCTATGCAGTAACTTCAGATGTACATTGATTCTACGTAAGAATGTCAAATTACCTCAAATGCTAGTCTCACTGCTTTGCTTTTGCTGTATGCCGTTCTCATAATGCTTATTATTTACATGACATATATCTTGACCAGAAACACTTAAATTGACATTGTTGTCTTACTTAAACGCTCTCATATGACAGAAGAATATTTATAATTCATGAAAAAACGTCTATCGTAAATATTATCCTTACAATTGTTTGTTAACTGGAAGCAATACTCACGAACAATGTTTAATGAGAGAGGATGAAATAATCAAGTGGTCAAATAATTATGTTTATTGAACCGCACTACCTGTTCATACAATTCCTTATAGCTCCATCCCCATAGACGTTTGTCCTTACCCCTCCCCTACTCTAGTGTTTGAGTGTGATGATGTTGCCTCGGATTCTCTGTGATGAGGCAATGTCTTGTGAATATTTTGGCGTTACAGCTTCATCCTTTCTTCAAAATGAGAACAATTTTATAGATAACAATTAAAATGCATACAAAATAAAGGTGCTTTAACACCAAATCAACTACGAGAGGCCAATATTTAAACACGAATGTAAAACATAGCACAACAAACAACTTAATTGACATGATTTAAATAATGTAGTCTTGGACGGTACCGCTCAGGTATCGTCTATAGTAGTGTGGCAATTTGAGATACAACAATTGGTTCCCGTTTTCAAAACAGAAAAAAGCCTGAAAGCCGGAAACAAGTCAAAAACGTCCACATCCTAATTACTCCGCAACGAAGTAGTTCACCGAACGAAATAATATCATAAACGTTTTAATAAAATGAAATGTTGAAAAGGTGACCTGATAAAGTGGTTTGTGACATAATTAGCGGTTTTTGTGGAGTTCAGATGGGGTTTACGAAAAAAGTTTGTCTCTCCTATATTTTTTAAAGATGATTCATTCTTTGCTTGGAAAATACTCCCACTACAACATGATAACTCATAAACTATGGCAAGCTAGTGTTGTCATAACTTTATGCCTTGGCATACTGATTTTACTCTAATTTAGTGCTGATATAATTTGATATGTCATTTATAATTAAACTAAATATTCACAAACGTTACATACAACGACAACAACAACTTTATTCAGCATTAAGCAATAAAACATGCTTCTAGCCTACATCAATACAAAATAATATACAGGTAAACAGATGTATAGTGAATAAGATATGATATTTAATTGAGACAAAGGGTAATTTTAATGAGAAGCTTAAGAAAAAAGGAAATAATTCATAAAGGGTCCGATATCCTTGTATTTCATTTAGTTACAATCGTGACAAACATTTCACTTATTTTACAATTCTAAGGTCCTACCATTATTACTGACCATTTTTCTTTATTTCGGTTTGAAAATCTAGCATTTTTAGAACAAGACGGTTTGAAGATCACTGCGAAAAAATGTTTACTATTTTTTCAATAATATTTTATTCTTTTTCGCATTTCGGTCTTAGGTTTTAGTTTTATTGCATATTGCATGCAAACCATCTGACATATTTACACATACTTTGATATTATAAAACTGTTTAGTTACAAAACGGAAACTTGTATGCAACGAGTTGCCAGCTTGGCTACAGAGACGAGTGGTACCGTCCCACAGCACTTTAGTGCTTTGATTAAACAAAGGATGATCAAAATACGTACGTTTACTTTTGTCATATCTTACAATTTAGTGTTGAGTGATTTTCGTCTTTTTATCTTGCAAATTTCATTATTTTTTAAATAAAATGTACGTATATGTAATAATGCGTTTTGTGATACTATTATAAAACTGGGCTATGTCGCAAATAATGTGCAAGCAACACAACAGTGATGTTTCCATGGAGAGACAATGAATCAGGTGTTTCCGTTTAATGTGATAATCATCACCATCAGTGAGTGACAGCAGAGGGAGCTATTTTCATAGATCATGAAAGTTTCAAGTTTGTTGTCGACTGAGCCACTTCCCGATGTCACGAACGTCGCCACACGTACAACTCCAGGAGATGTAGGGCTATGTAATATTGCACATTTTGAAATGTTGAAAGTTACATTATTTCATATTTATAACATAACATATTTTTTGCAAGTAACTGATAAGAAATTGCTACATTTTGAATTTGATGCTGGATATTATATTGTGAATGTAACGTCGTTGCTAAGCGACTTACGTGGCTTGGTGTCCCCGAGTTTTACATTACGATATCCTGAGAAGAAATATGCAATATACTCACTGAGAGAATGACAATGTCAGACAAAAACACATCGCATAATTTAACTCTGGGTTCAAATGTGTAAAAACTCATTTTCATTAGTATGTAATCCTGTCATTAGCTATATTGCGTAAAATATTATATTGTTGCATATGCTATCTGAAATTTGGTCTGTAATCTCCAATGCGACGGGAATCTCAAATGCGACTGGAATCTCCAATGCGCCGATACTCTCCAATGCGCCTGTGATTTTCACATACTGGATACTGAAAGTGATTATATCTATTTACAAAACATCTGTTTGCAAAAATCTTGACATGATTTAAAGTTTAAGAATGAAATAATCACTTGTTAGTTTTTTACATTCAAAGTGAAACGCATATTAATTAATGAAGAAGACAAATTTAATACACTGAATGTCAGACAATTGTGCAAGTGGCGCACTGGAGATTTTTTGTAATTTGTGTACTTTATCTTGAACAATAACAATGTTTTTGTATAAACTGTTTTAAACACTTATCAATTCTTTCTAACATTAATATTTTCATTCATATATCTTTAAATAACACTTAGTTTAATATAAAAGCAGGGACCGTATATGAAGTTATAGTGTGTTCCAGATAAAAGCAAACAGTATGACATCTGAAATTTGCTCTGTAATCTCAAATGCGCCGGGAATCTCCAATGCGCCGATAATCTCCAATGCGCCGATAATCTCCAATTGCGCCGGGAATCTCCAGGGCGCCTGTGATTTTCACATACTGGATCATGTGCAGCTTTCTGGGATAAATATCAAGAATGATCTCCCTTGATTATCGGCTTTTTTAAGCCATATTCTCTAACTTGGATTGTCTCCCTTCCCCACGAAAATGACACCTGTCAAACTAGTCAATAATCAAAGACCTAAATACCAGGTCTTTGCAATAATCAATAATCGATATTGGCTCCATGCTATAACCGAATATACTCGGATTTAACGTCTCTTGATCATTGAATGAAAATGATTATATATCTATCTACAAAACATCTGTTTGTAAAAATATTGAGATGATTTAAAGTTTTAAGAATGAAATCATCACTTGTTAATGTTTACATTTATAGTGAAAAGCATATTAGTGAAGAAGATAAATTTAATACACAGGCTGATTGTTAGTCAATCGTGCGAGTGGCGCATTGGAGACTTTTTGTAATTTGTGTACATGTAGTATCTTGAACAATAACAATGTTTTGTATAAACTGTTTTAAACACTTATCAATTCATTCTAATCTTTTTCATTCATGTTAAATAACACTTAGTTAATATCAAAGACCTATTTTAGGTCTTTGTTAATATATAATAAAATCGGCAGTCTCCACTTGAAACATCACGGACATTGTTTATATGTCCGTGGAAACATTGGCCTGTAATTAATATTACATATTTCATAATACTCATCTGTAATTTATATGTTTGTTACTACTAAAAGGTATTGAAGGTAAGATTTAGAAAAAAAATGTATAATTAGTCTTGCCGCAGTATTAAACAACTTTAAGATGACACGTAAAATAGCCTTTCCGATTTCACGTCTTTTTCCTTTTTCATACGTGTTTGCTCCTTTTCATATTTTTAGTCGGAATTTGGACCAATGAGAGGACTTGTCACAAAAACACTTTCGTTAGCACTTGTAGTTTCACGTCGAAGGAGAAAATCGAAAGTGTTCTGATTTCATTTTCGAAAATAACTTATCTTCCGAAAATCTCGATTAAATACTCGTGCTCAAGAATCAGATTTAACTTAAATAAGAAAGTAATATTAAATTCAATTATTATATTGTATCATACGATATAGTAGCGAGTCAATGTGACATGGATTTTTTATATTAAATTCGGAAATAAACTCTTCTTTACATTCGATTAACAATCAAGCATCATAAGTGCCTTGGCAACTGTTATCGTCTACAAGGTATGGAAATAATTACATTAGCGTAATTTGTCTTATGTTTTGGTATTGAAATAATTATTGTTGAAATATGTATACTTCGTGTTTCATGTCAGTAGATTAAATTCAGATCAATGACTGTCATTTCTTAATAATTACTGTATACACTATAAAGTCCTGATAAATATCCCGGCTTGTTTACCTGGTGTCATTTCAACGGTCCCCATAAGTCCACTATTTCTGTCATATCATAGGCTCATGGTTACTCGCACGGCAATATTTGCGGTATATTTATGTATCGTTCATGTTATCAACTAAAAGTGGTGTATTCAGTAAGTTTCAATGCCTTAATTGATGACCAATTAACACTAATTGGACACAAGTTCTTGCTGCGAACTTAATTAGAAAGTATATTGTTTCTGATGGGTTATGACCACTGAGTTATAGACTGCTCCTATTTTTACCTTTATTGAAGTGACTACAAGTGTATTGGGTGCAACAGTAATGGACCTGGCCATAATATTATAAAGCTTATTGAAACAGAACTTTCCGGCTTGCATTACTTAACAAGGCCGCATATTTTCTTATTGGTTGTGACCACTATGACAGAATAACATATATAAAAATGCTCAGGTGAGCTTTCGATGCTTATTGTTATGATACATCACATTTTGTGCAGAATTGAATGATGAGTGATTTGAATTTTATAATGATATAAAAACTAGTTCAGTTGTTGGTGATTTAAAGAAAATTCTGTTTGACCAATGTCTGTACAAAGTGGATTAGTTTTCTATAATATCTTGGTCGTATCTAAGCTTAAACATTCAGTGACTCTTTGGTAAGTGTTCATGCTTAGCTAAATGGGTGCTTAATGGCGAAAAAAACTCTGAATGGGTTGCTTAAGAATTAGTTCTAGATTTTAACTGTTAAACTGTGATTAGTCAACTTCATTTTAAGATCTGAAAAGCATGACATGAATTTTATATTGTATTTACAGATATTATTATAAAACCATCAGTATGTCGGATCACGATAAAGCACGAGATAAGGCAGCAAGACTGCTGAAGAAACAGGGAAGTGTTTCCTCTCTAACAATTAGTGATGTTATCAAACATGACAACAGACCCCATTACAAGCATGGGTAAGTTAAAGCATTCTTTATTTATCTGTTCCATGTTAACTTTTCCTACTCAGACTTTCATTGAATATTTTTCAATAACAGTGCCTATTCTTTGAGTACAGTATATGTTTTTCAGTAACAGTGCCTGTAATTTGAGTACAGTGCATCTTTTTCAATTACAGTGCCTGTTCTATGAGTGCTGTACATGATTTCAATAACAGTGCCAATTTATGAGTGCTGTACATATTTTTCAATATGAGTGCTTGTTCTATGCAGGACATGTTCTTTAAAATTTGCTGTGCCAGTTCTATGATTGCAACTCAAACTTTTCAATTACAGTGCCATCCCTTTGAATACAGTGCACATTTTTTCAATGACCATGCTAGTTCTACAAGTACAGAACATTTTTTAAATTACTGTACAAGTTCTAAGCTCCTACTGTATATTCTGTTCATTTACAGTTCCAGTTGTATGAATATATATTTTTCAATTACAGTGCCAGTTGTATGAGGATATATTTTTCAATTACAGTGCCAGTTCTATGAGTACAGTGTCGTTTATGGATGAGCCAGGTCATGATGATCATTACAGACCTCCAGTAAAATGTGAAAATACATATCAGTTAGAACCACAGAAGAAATTCCCTGCTGGTAAAGTCAAACATATCATTCGAGATGTTCTAGAGAGCTACTTGGCGGAAGAAAGATATGAGCCTGAATTATGTCGTCAGATGTCTAAGACAATTTCAGAGGTATGGTATGCATTATGTATGAAACGATGTATCTACTGGCCCATATGAGGGTAAACAATTTGAACGGGCTTCATCGAGTGTTGTAGCTACATTGGGTGACACATCTTTGATAACATCAATTGCGATGTACATCCAATTTGAAAATCTTATTTATCATGTTATGCATGGACAAAACTTGTAAAAGATCTACTTGTTAAACAAAATTAAGTTATAGATATTGCAAACTTCTTTTATGACAAATATTGAGGCATACATTGAACTCTTAGATAATGCATATTTATAGATGTTTTTACTATATGAAAAAAAAATCTTGTTTATAAAGGTAAAAAATGAACCAAAAAAATGAGCATAGTATTACTTTAAACCTAGATTGGTGTACTTTGTTGATCTGAGAAACCAATTTGTTCTTATTTTCTGTATTTGTTTAGCAGACCTGCTCACATGACCAACAGTTTCTTTCTAGAACAATCTTCCTTCATAAGAGGTCATCATAAAGTCTATTTTGTCAGATGTTTATGATAACAATATTAAAAGTCAGTGTTTTGTATGTATGATTGTTCAGTGTGTATCAATGAAATGTTGAGCAAATAGTCAAAGCAGGACTCTTGAGTATGAACGTACAGTTTATTCATTAAACCATTGTTTTTTCAGGTTATTAAAGCCAGAGTGAAAGAGATGATGACACCAAGGTTCAAGGTCATATGTCTAGTACACATAGGTCAGCTGAGTAGCCAAGGTCTACGTATTGGAAGTAGATGTTTGTGGGATGATAAATGTGACACTTTTTCTTCATCAGAATTCAGAAATAAGTCAATATTTGCTATAGGAAGTGTTTATGGTGTGTACTATGAGTAGAAGAACTCAACATTGTTCCATTTAGGCCAATGCTGTAACAGAGGAATTATGCCTGCGACTACAAAATGAATCAGATGGAAAACAGCTGTACATATGTCACAGAAGTTTTATCAGCATCATAAATCATTTATTAATATAATCAAATTATGTAACAAAATCCAAAGCAATATGACATTTATAGAGATCATACCACAGCGCTTTTCTCAGGTGTATTTTGCTTCCCTATTTATTAGTGTTCTGTGACTGACTGCTTTGCAAAATGGCTAAAACTTATTACACAAAATGTTTTGTTCGCTATTGGGAGGAAAGTTTCCTTTATCACTTGATTGTTCACCAGATATATTTCAATCACAGATGAAAAAATCACAGTATTTATTGATTTACCTTGTATCCGTGTACTACTGTATTCCTATGCAACAACACAGCATTGTATTTTCATGTACCTTAATCAAAGATTTTATTTAATTATTCAGTTTAAATGCTGGTTTGTACATAATACATGTATTGCTATTTGAATCCTTAGTGTCAAGTACATTATAGCTGCATTTGTTTATCTAAAGAGGAGTTTGAAAATTTTGTTTGTTTTTGTGGTAAGAGATGTTATAATAAATTGTATAAACTGCACATGCTGCATCACCTACAAGTTCATGATGTCATAAAATATTAATTACTATTTTTGAGTTGCTATGGGATTTACACCCTCTTCTGTAGGTGACGTCATTTCAAGAAAACGCAACATGTGACGTCACTATTTGCAAGCAGGAAATAGTATTTACTCCATATGGTCACTTCATTTTCATATGGGGCAAATATTGCTTACTGTCAGTAAATGGTGACATCATATGTGACGTTTTCTTGAAATGATGTCATTTAAATAAGAGGTTGGAAATCGTATAGTGGCGCTCATTTGTGAATATTAATTTTTGGTAATCAAATCAGTATAAGAGTTTTACATATTTAGAGTGTTCAGATAGAGTTTAGCTTGTTGTTTCCTGTTATCTTATCATTGAATCATAGTCATGAATCATATTTTTTAATGTTGAACACTAATTCAGCATGTATGTTTTTCATTTGTTTAGACATAAGCATTTCACTCGTCACTGTCATCTGTGAACTTGTATGTTCCATACAGAATTCATGTTAAACTTTAATGAAAATTTAAAAATGGTTTTGTAAAAAAAAATGCATTGTTTAATATTATGCAAATTCATCATGTAGCAAAACAGAATTCATGTTAAACTTTAGTTATACAAATATAAGTTTTTTATTGAAAATTTAAAAAATGGTTCTGTAAAAAAACGCATTGTTTAATATTATGCAAATTCATCATGTAGCAAAATAGAATTCATGTTAAACTTTAGTTATACAAATATATTGTGTTGATGTGCAGTGGTCATGTTAGTACATGTATTTCAGTGT
This sequence comes from Mactromeris polynyma, assembly GCA_032209605.1. NCBI lineage: Eukaryota > Metazoa > Mollusca > Bivalvia > Venerida > Mactridae > Mactromeris > Mactromeris polynyma. The sequence continues at coordinate 4,568,824 of JASFXZ010000040.1, forward strand.
TTGTTCAAAATCAAAGATATATCAGTATTTCACCAAATTTATCCAAAGATTCTTAGGATGGTAGATTATACCTTGCCTATTTTACACTTTATTGTTGTTGCTATTCTTTTTTATATTTAGCTGATAATCAAATTATCCACGTTTTTATTTTTCATTGCTATTGTCACCTGTCAGGGGTTTCCCTCAATTTTTTCTAATAGGGATCCCAGGACCCCCAAATCATTAATTTTGGGAGTCCCTGATCATTTTTTAGGGACCCACACTTATTATTATTGTCTTTTCTTGATGAAATCGTCTTGATGAAAATTGAAGGTCAATTCATGGACAATTTAAATGTACTAGTATTTCAAAAAGATCAGCAAACAATGCATGTAGTAAGGCTTACATTTGAGACTAGTTAAGTTATAGAACTACATGATTTTATATCTAGTAATTTTCTGTTAATGATAAATGTATAGCACATTGATATTGGGTATTTCTAAAGCACATGTTTTGCTTTGCTTGAGAAATTCCTTAGTCAGTGAACTATGTCTGCAAGTTTGGCTGCTGCAGTAAGATTTTAATACCTATGTTCTTTCAGCTTTCTGTAATTATGTTGATTGTTTGGTTAATAAGAACTTAACTTAAGAATTTTTCTCTCATTGTATATATATCAATATTCTAGCTCTCTACATTTTTGTCTATTTTCTGTGTGGAAATCTATGTCTGTGTTTATACGCTATAGTTTTGATCATTTATGCATTAATATTAAATGTACTTTATCATTTTTGTATTGTTAGCTCACCTGAGTAAAATGTTCAATATCGAGCAATGATGATCTTTTTGCAGTCTTTGTAGATTGCCCATTTGCCTACATTGTCATTGTTAACACTATAGAGATTGTTACAGTTATCTTAATTCAACTTACTTTGTTACTTCCATGGTGTCTCTGAGTTTTTTTAAGTTAAAGGAATAAAACTTGATTGATCTTGTATGGCATTGCTTTGATGACTTTTATAAAAAGGGTAAAAGAAGCTAAAACTTTTGAGTTGTAAGCTATCATGTAATTTTGGTGACATTTTTCTTCAAGGAAATCCGACACCAGCATGAATAATCAAACCTTTGAACTAATTGTATGATTATAGGTATGATAGGGTATGGTTTAGTTTGTTATGCTCAGATGAGTAACGTATAGTCTTGGGAGCTTTCATGTCTTTCTTACATCTTTATATATGATTTATACACTGTTTCATTTTTATTCATACTTGGTGTTTGTTTCATTTACATTATAATGCATTCAAAGTGTCTTATTTCTGATATTTGCCTTATTTATTATATTTAGAGATATTTTACACTTATTATATAAAGTTGTTATTACCTTTCTATGCCTTATACTTCGCTTATGTTTTAGAGTGTGTCCTATGAAATATATATTGACTGTGCCTGATTCATTCTTGTTTCATAGTCATAAATTGTACCGTTTTCAGGTGTCCGTGTATTTTGCAATACTTATGTCACATTATACAATCTACCAGGTTTTTATTACACCAATTGCAATGATACAATCACAAATTAGTTCTTTACTAGCCATGATCCCTTATCTCCATGGTCACCAGGTATTATTTGTTTATAAATTGCATGTTCATGAAGACTTTGAAGTTTGATATTAAAAATGACTCCTGGTTTATCTCCAATAATTATTGATACTAGGTTTCAAAATATTTTAAATGGTCATTAAGTCATAACTGAGATTGTATTCAATTATACAGTGTTCATGGAATTTAACCATGATGAATGTCAACAATTACTTTTTCAGTGCTGATAAATACGGTTTATTTCGGTGCACAACCTGTATATTATAATTGTTCATGTTATGTATATATGATGTAAAAACTTATTAAAAGTTATTTTCTTTGGAAATTTGATTTATTGCTTTTGCACCAGTCTTGAGTACACTAATTAGATAATTTTGGTAACTCATTGTTTTGGTTGTGTCAATGGTCAGTGGTTCGAACCTTAAAAGGGAAAGTACTGATTCTAAAAATGTTAAAAATGAAAAATAAATAGAAGCCAATTTTTCTTTTTTTTTCACAAAAAGAATATTAGTTAATACAAGTTATTAAATGAAAAAACCCCATATATCTGCCTTCAACACCTTTACAGAGTCTTTGGTCTTAATACCTTTAACGTGCCATCCATAAACCATTGCTCTGCCATTTTAAGTATCTGTAACTGCTCGTCTGTGGCAAATACCATATTGTGTCGGCTACCATCAACTCCAACATCAACCCTGTAAAAGATTATGTTGGGCTCAAACCAATGACCCCCTAAATTTAGAACAGTGCTCTACAGACTTGAAACCGTGCAACCACACACCACTACCTTATTTCCATATATATAAAACAATGTATGCAAAGGGTGGCAAAATTGAAACAAGCAGTCATCAAACACAAAATGGATACTTTCATTTTGACTTTATGAAATAGTGATAAGCAAACATGCATGTACACTAAGCAATAATGTTTATAAATTCTGATGTGTTGATTTTGAATATTAATAAAGGTAAAAAAGGTTTCAAAATCAGGAAGAGTTTGGCAGTGGTTAATTTTTTAACTGATAAAGGGAGATAACCACTGTCCAGAAACTTGAATAGTGGCCGCACTTTTTTTTAAATGGCCGTATAATACACACTTATGTTTCCGGCTTATGACTTCCGGTTGAATAAATTTGTGTTTTTTTCGATACTGCTTTATCGATCCGAGAATATTCCGAGACAGGAATATGTCGGAAGAAGACGGGCAATCGGAACCTCGCCGTGTCAAGATGAGTTCCAAGGAAGCGAAACCGAATTTCAAAGATCCACTCATGAATGTAGCGGATGAGAGCGATGATGGAGAGGTTTGTGTCGGGAGGGTTGCGTCAACTGTGGAAGTTAGATCATTATTAATATTTTCAAAACACTTCAGAATGTTTATTTTGTGGTTGTTATTTATTTAATAATTGAATTTTGATAGAAAATAGGTATGTCACTTTAAATTAATTGAATGAGTTAAAGCTTATCTCAATGTTGTTTTTGGTTTAGGCAGTGGCTACGGGTACGTGTCCGTACCTCAGGAATCGGATTCAAGGGGTACGGTCCCGTACTCGTAGATATCCTACATAGGATAGATATTACACATACTCAGATCAAATTAGTGAAAGATATTAAAACAAATATCAGTATATACGCTATATAAATGTTTATATTTTGTCATTAATTATACGATGAAACAGCCATTTTGGTTGATACTAAAACCGTCTTATTAAAATTTAAACGATTATTTGCGATCATTAATCCGAGATGACAACAATATTCCGCAACACAACACTTGTTTTAGTATCAACCAAAATGGCGGTTTCGTCTTATTAAACAATTATTTGCAATCATTAATCCAACACTGACATTAATTTTAATTTGCAATGGCAAACTGATAAAACACACTTTAATGCACGTGTTTGCAATATGTCAAGACAATACTTAGTTTTATGCAACAAATTATTGTAATGACATAATTGCAATTAAATATTCAGCTCACGGTTTTTCCGAGACGACAACGATAATCCGCAACACAACACTTGTTTTAGTATCAACCAAAATATGGCAGTTTCATCATATAATTAACGACAAACAAAATACAAACATTTATATAGCGTATATACTGATATTTGTTTTAATATGTTTCACTTATATGATCCGAGTATGTGTATTTATAAAACTCCCGTACCCGTAGTCTATCCTATGAAGGATATCTACGAGTACGGGACTCCCGTACCCGATTATAGAGGTACGGACCCGTAGCCACTGCCTTGGGGTTAATGTTTGGACATGTCTACATTATCAGTTCATGGTCTTCATGGTGCCGTCTACATCATGTACATGGCAAAACAAAACACTTGCAATTCTCAGACAAAGCATATCTCATTTTCATATAGTTTAATAGTAGGCAGGCCGTGTTGCCAATCACTGTGACCCGATGTTTACTCGCTCATCATTGCCTGAAGTTAACTCTCCCAACACTACCCGATGTTAACATTCCCGACACTAGCCGATGCTAACTCTCCCAACACTACCCGTTGTTAACATTCCCAACACCACCCAATGTTATTGTCAACTCTCCTTACAATACCTGATATTAACATTCCCAACACTACCCGATATTAACATTCCCAACGCTGTGGATGTTAATGCTCCCAACACTATGCGATGTTAACTCTCCCAACACTGTGCGATATTAACTCTCCCAACAATACCCAATATTAACAATCCCAACACTACCCGCTATTAACATTCCCAACACAACCCGATGTTAACTCTCCCAACACTACAGTATGTTAACTCTCCTCACACTTTCTGATGTTAACATTACCAACACTAGCTGATGTTAACATTCCCAACACTACATGATGTTAACTATCCCAACACTACCCGATGTTAACATTCCCAACACTCCCTGATGTTAACATTCCCAACACTACAGTATGTTAACTATCCCAACACTACCCGATGTTAACTCTCCCAACACTACCTGATGTTAACATTCCCAACACTACCCGATGTTAACTATCCCAACAATACCCGTTGTTAAAGTTCCCAATGCTACCCAATGTTATATCTCCCAACACTACTCGATGTTAACTATCCCAACAATACCCAATGTTGAAGTTCCAAACGCTACCCGATGTTAACTCTCCCAACACTACCCGACGTTAACTCTCCCAACACTACCCGACGTTAACTCTCCCAACACTACCCGACGTTAACTCTCCCAAAACTACCCGATGTTAACATTCCCACCATACCCGATGTTAACTCTCCCAACATTACCCTATATAAACTCTTCCAGCACTACCCGATGTTAAATCTCCTAACACTCTGATGTTAACACTCCCAACACTACCAACAGGGTTCATGTTCTTTTTATATCAGTTACAGTAATCATGTTTTTTAATTATTCCAGCTTGAGAGTCTTGATCTAGATGCTTCAGGCAGATCTGATCTGAGCATTTCTAGAAGTTCAAGTTTAATTGCAAATTTGAGTGGTTATGATGATGATGATGGAACAGCACATGACATGATGATCATTGTTGACGATCCTGAAAAACACAGTGGAACAATGGAGTCGTATGTTACATTTCGAATTACACTGAAGGTATGAAGTTTCATCATTTTACATTTATAAACAACTTTAATTGTGATTATTATGTAGGTTTCAAAAGTTATTTGGAGTCTTGGCATTAACTATTGATACTACTGATCTAGTACTTGTTCCAGTATCTGGCTGATAAGTTAAACATGTATGTCCGCGAATAATGAATCATTGATTAACAACTGACCATTAATTTGATAATAAATCAGTAAGAATATTTTTCGACTTTACAACATCATGTTCAAAGATTGATCATCGAGTGATGGTTGATTGAATAATACACAATATTCCTGGCAGGTTGAAACTTGATTAGTACTCTGTCTACTTTTACAGACTACAAGAAGTGAATTTGACAACAGTGAATATCAAGTAAGAAGAAGATACAATGATTTTCTGTGGCTTCGACAACGACTTGAAGAAACATACCTTACCCATCTTGTACCTGTAAGTGGATTTCATTAGTCATCTTATCATATCAATATACTGAAAATAATTTATTCCCTGAACTGATTATCAAATTTGTTCACTTAACTCGGTTTAAAACATTAGAAAATATATTTAAAACTCATGTAAGAACAACGTAATTTTTATTTGATGTTAATGATTTAATATTGTTTTGTCCCCCATAAAATAGGTGACAAATGGTTATGAAACTCTGTTAATAATTTGTCTTAAAAATTCATTATTTTATTTTCAAGCCTCTTCCAGAAAAGCACACATTGAGACGACTTGACAGATTTAGTCCTGAGTTTCTTCGTGTGAGAGGCATGGCCCTTCAGAAGTTTCTCACAAGGCTAGCTGATCATCCTGTATTATCGTTTGACAAAGATTTCCAAGTTTTCCTAACCGCCAAAGCATGGGTAAGCTAACCTTCGAATGGTCGTAGATAAATGTATACTTGCTGTAACATACTGGTATATCACGTAAAATGCAATCATTTTTTGAAATGTATCATGTTGTCAATATTTTATTTCACTATGCAATAAGTCTAGTTACAGATTTAATTTTACATGATATCTTTAATTTAAAACCTAATTACAAGAATTCCTTGTATTGTTGTGTTCTCTTTTGAAATGTTTTTTTAGATCTGTGTGAGTCACTTATTTGTGTAGTATAAACAGTCTAGATTGGCCCTCTCTTGAGCAAACACTCTCTGTTGAACAACTGTATCAGTTTTTCCTGTTGTAAGAATTGACAACTAATTCAGTCCTTTCTAAGCAGAACCCTCTGAACATCAGCCAATATTTGCATTTCCTGAAGAGTGTTGCTCTATAGTTGTTGCACAGGACCTCATAGTTTCTGACTATTGTACACAAGTGCAAATGATAGATTGTATGTGTATCCAACAGGAGTTCCAAGCTCACAAGAAACAAGCTACTGGACTATTGGGTCGTGTGAGTGATTCAATACATAATTTGGGTGCTTCCTATATGATGAAAAACAGAATTCCTGAGTTCACAGTTATGCATGAGTATATACAGGCCTTTGGTGAAAAATTATCTAGTATAGACAGAATTACTCAGAGAATATCGAAAGAACAGGGTGGTAGGTAGTTTATATTGACATGCCTTCTTTTGAAACATGGAAACTCATCAGTTAATATTATGGTTGTACCGATGCCTTTTTAGTCAAATGTAACAAAAAAGTTTGATATAAATGTTCATGAATTTAAATTTATTTCTATACCAACTAGTGCATTGTTTCTGCTTGAATCATTTCACATATGAGCGCCGCTATACGATTTCCAACCTCTTCTTTAAGTGACGTCATTACCTGAAAATGTCACATGTGACGTCACCATGTACTGACAGTAGATCCCATAGCAGCGCTCATGTCTTCTTCCAACATATCAAAATATTTCAAATGAAATCCTGTAGACTATTGTTTCTTCATGTAGTATTTGATATGATGTAATTACTTCAATATTATATACTAGTTGCTACACTTGTAACATCTCAGCCACAGTTCTATTAGCTGATTGCAGTAAGGCCTGCAAAGTTATGGAATTCGAACGAAATTGATTTCAATTAGCATTCATTTGTCTGTGGATATCTGACCTGTTAAATGATACCCCATAACTATTTCGTTTTCTGTAGATTTTCATGCAGATTTACAAGAATGGGGACCTATATATACACTATGGGCTAACTCTGAAGATCAGCTTGCAAATTCTCTCCTTACTATGTCTAAAGCTGTAGATACTGGTTGTGTGGCTCTAAAAGAGTTGGTAAGTTGTTAACTAACCTGTCTTCTGTCAATTATATTGATCTGCACCATAGATATATCCTTTCTACACTTTCCATGTAGTATCTCAATATACATTTATTAGTGGATGGGTAAGGGTTTAGGCATGTAATAATGCTTTCAAAATCCAATATTGTGAAGATCTTTAGATTTGTTTAACAAAACACTTACTTTGTATTATGATATTGAAACGTAGCTATTGGAATGACATACATCATATTTGCATGACCTTGTATAGTTGTGATTCTCTACTCCTTTAAGAAACTTTGATTAGTTGGTTACTTTGTTTATTGTATACTAGATCTCTGTACATGTATCAATATTTTACTTTAATACATTTGAAGTTTGAAATTTGGTTAAAATGATGGTTAAGGAAGTTTGAGATGAATTTTGGATGCATATTGAACAAAGTTTGTCACTAGAATTGCTGATACACTTTGTAGCAAACTTTATTCAAGTCCTTTTCGTACTTTCAGATTGATGCTACTGATGATCATTTTAGTCAGCCTTTGAAAGAATACATTCTTTATTCAGAGTCTATTAAGGTAAGAGTCTGCACAGATTTTTGTCAAGGGTCAAATTGTAATGATGGTTCTTTAACAATGCAATGTATCCATTCTCAGTTGTGAATATTTCATTGTTATGAGATTTTCAAGACCAACTTTATGCAGTAGATTCTCTTTTTGTCCATATGTAGGTAAACTTTTGCATACATGTTCCTCGTACATAATCTATCAAAATGTTCAAACAGAGCTGTTATCACTGCCTGTTTGGTGGTTCCTTCAAATTGTTTATACATATATTGTATATCAGATTAATTGTGTATACATGTATTGTAATATGTTATCTAATGGTTATGATGATGGTTTGGTTGATATTTACAATTTAGAACAAAAATTGTCTTTGTGAAATATGATTGCTATGGATATACAAATGTATTGACACTACCTTGTTCATAGTCATGTAAAGAATTAATTTAGGTATATAATTGTTTCAGGCTGTGCTCAGAAGACGTGATGCAATCCAGTCAGAGTATGAAATGACGCTAGATGAGCTCAATAAAAGGAAAGATGAGAGAGAACAGGTAATTGTTTAATTTGTATTTGATAATTACAGTTTTGCGCAACATACTAACATTGATTTAAATCCGATGCTACAGAAGCTGGACATTTGTGGAAGAGATGCATTAACCCTGTTTTGTTTTGGAAGAGAAGCGAATTCCTTTTTAGTGCAGCTAAGATAAAATTAGCTGGCTATTAGCATAAATACTAAAACATATAATGAAACATATAATGAGCTCACCTGGGACATTTCTTCAGAACTACTTGATGAAATTGAGCCAATTTTGGCATAAAGCATCCTCTGATGGTAGGATTTCAAAATTATACACATGATGACCAGACCCTGATCCCTGAAGGATCACAGCCAGGGTTCCCTGACCCCCCAAGGATCACAGCCAGGGTTCCCTGACCCCCCAAGGATCACAGCCAGGGTTCCCTGACCCCCCAAGGATCACAGCCAGGGTTCCCTGACCCCCCAAGGATCACAGTCAGGGTTCCCTGACCCCCCAAGGATCACAGCCAGGGGTCCTTGGTTGTAATTACACATTCAAACATTTTTTTCTCCACAACAATGTGTTGGAATTCTTACAAATATGTATGGTTACACCCGTTAGTGGTAGGAATGATTTAGTTGTCCTGATCCTCATGTGCTTGTTTCATGTCATTAAAAAATAATTTGTGTCTCATTTCTTCTCATAATTAGCTATTCCATGATACCATAGCTCCCACCAGTTCAATAATTATGTATTTTTTTATTAATTCATTAACCTGTTCTACCTAAGGTTCGTTTGGTAAGTGTATTTGTCTAGATAGTTCATCAAAGTTTCATTTTCTGTTGCACCAATACACTAAATTTTATGGCATGATATTTTTGTGTATTTTAATGTTTACAGTATAGGGAACCTTGCATGTCTTTAGCTCATTTTCTGGGAAAAGGGAAGAGCTGTTGTTGTATCTTGATCGTCATTGTCAGTATCATTTTTTGCATCTACAAAATGTGAAATATTACGTTCAGTTCTGAGAAAATACAAGTCCTAGGGATAAAGTAACCTACAGACGAGCGTTGGCATCTGCTTGCGATCCTCTTGTTAGTCATTATCTCACTTAGCCATTGGCAATTGGTAGTTTGGTACCAAACTGTGTAATGCATTTGCTTCAGGACATTTTTTTGCTTAAGTTTTATTGAGATTTAGGCACAGTTTATAGGAAATTATTATTTCTTCTTTTGTTTTATTAATTATTCATGTGCTGTTGTGTATGTATCATGCTTTAATTAATGTTTGCTTTGTTGAAAAAAGGAACTTTTCAGTATTTGTGAAATAAAATTTAAATATCAGGAGATATTGATACTATGAATGTTTTAATAGAATACAACTAGCTTTAATTTATACCATAACTTATGTGATTGTATTTACCCATTTACCAGGCATAAGAATTTTCCGCTGATATGCAGGGACGCTCGCAGGGACTGTTTTTGAGACAATTTAAGCTATCTTAGATGTATAAAAAGCCAGGAGCTTCAGCAGCCCCTGGACCCCTTGCCAAATTTTCAGCTGATCTAGAAATTTTGCATTCTCATGCCTGATTTACACCAATGTTGTTTTAATGTTTGTATTAAACTATCAATGTGTTAACAACATCTGTAACATGGATGTTTACCATCTTAAATGCTATCAAAAGCATTTTTCAAAATTATGTTTTATTTGTGTTAGCTGAAGATTTCTGATCAAACATATTCCCTCGGAGCTTTCCTTGGTAAGGATCCAGATGAAGTTAAACAACAAAAACAAGAAAAATTAGAACAACAAATATCTGATGTAAGTATACTATTCATATGCTGTAAACCTGGAATTGTTTGCATATGGAAGGTTTTGTGTTTTTATTGAGCGTACATTTTTGCAGCTATTCATGAAATTACATCAACCCCATTGTGTTACATCAAGGTGGTCAAGTTTTAGCAGCTATTGTTTTCATGGATAAATTCCAGCTGTAAAAAACAGTGACTTAGAATGTGCAACATAATTCCTAGGTTTATGGTTGTAATGATAAAGCTTTTTGTTCTGGTGCTGTACTAAAATATGTTCATTTCAGACACAGTAGTGAGTTGAACTAATTAATGTCTCAAGCCTTTATACACATTTATGGATTAACTCTATACACTCTATAGTAGATTTGAACATGAAGAATGACTTTTTTATGATATTTTACATTCTGGTCAATGCACACAAGATTCTGTTAAGTATTTTTTAAGATCAAAAGTATTTTTAGGAAGGAGAGAAAGTATACTAGCTTATGCTATCGATTTTTTTCTCAAAATTATATCAATAAAAATATAAAAAACTAATTGTTTCTGTTGTTGTTATTTTGGAATAAAAACTTAAATTTATGTTTTTTTGAAAAAATCTCAATAGCATGAGATAGATTTGATTATTATCTTTGTATTCATGTGTTTCTTTTGCAAAATTAACGTTTGTGCAATTGATTGACCGGACCAACATGTACAATTTGACAGTACCAAAAATTCAAATTACTTCATTATTTTCAACATTTTTACACAATTATAGAAGTATTAGTTGAAGGATGGTATAACAATAAAACAGTGTACATTTCACCTTGCTATAATATGTACATTGTAGTTTCAAAAATATTGCTAAAAAGCAATTATGGCTATTGTCTAGGTAATATATCGCCTTGACAAGTATTTGTTTGTTCTACAGTCCCACACATATCACTGATGGAGTACAATTGACATATGATTAATAATTCAGGTTCCTCAATTGCTTCATATTCCCCACATTAAGTCAGAGAAACTTGCAATTGTTGTCTGACAGAAATAAATGCATGGTGGCTTGTTAACTTGCAGGATATTTAGTCAAGGACCTTGCAAAAACATTCAGGACTTGATTTATATTTGTCAGACATGTTAGATGGTCCTGCAACTTTGGGAAGCTTAATCGTTAATCAATGGTCTCTGAGATCATATTCCTTGTCTGATAACCGCAGTCTGTATTGCTTGAATTGTTGCGTAGTGCATCTGTTACAATGCTTCATTCCAGCATTTTATTGTGAATCTGATGTTTCCACTATTGTTATTTAGCTTACAACTAATGTGGAAAGCATGAACGACAAATCTGTAGTGGCAGATAGTGACTTGAGGGCAGACATGGAGCGATGGCATAAAAATAAACACAAAGATATGCGTGAATTATATGTAGATATGGCCGACAGAAATGTGAAATATTATGAAAAGGTAATTAATTCTACCATTTATTTTGTTACAATGGTCTTGATATTGTCATTTAATCTGTACAGATATCTCCAGAAGCCATATTGGCTTGTAATTAATACCCGTTTGTCCATTGGCTTGTAATTTTGCTACACAAAGAATTTAAGTGCTAGACTGTTTTTTCCATGATTACAATTGTTGTGCAGAACAGTGTGTTACATTGTGTCTATGACGTTCCAGTGATTTTATTTGATGAAAGTTGTTTATTTTTCATCAGTTGTAATGTGTTTAGATGTGTTATGCTTCCTGCATTCCTTACCAGTTCTCATGCATAATTGAGGAATTTTGAAGTTGGTGAGATTTGATCACGCAGCCTCCACATCAGGGGTCCACTGCCGTATGTTTTGACCACATTGCCCTTCTGGCTTTAAAGTTTACATGTATTGATAAAATATGATTCACTTACAAAATTAATCATATTACGTATCATATCAAGTCTAGGCGCAGTGGTCGAGGGATTGAGTTCCTGTCTCCTGATCCGAAGGTCGTGAGTTTGAGCCCCATGATGAATCGAGTTTGATCACCAACTTCACAATGAATCCCTAAATTTGGCGGGAGTACTGGTTGGTAGCCAGGAAGTAGTTATTGAGTGATTAGTATAAGTTGTAAGAACTTCTTTCATAAAAAAATTTAAAATAAATAAGTTTAAACTAAACTTACCAGGTCTTGTCATAAGTCATATCTTTTACAGTGTTTAAAAAAGTGGGAAGATGCAATACGATCGATACAGTGCAGGGACTTGCCTACTGACACCTGTGATATAAAATACGATGGTAAAGGTGATAATAAAGATCAAGTATCCATGAAACATACTGAAAGTACAGAAACGGACAAATCTGAATCCGACTTGAGCTAAAATTGATGGACATGTGACATTGTTTCCATTTTTAAAACATTTGTCCATCATTTTTAGATGGACCTTTCACCAGTGTGTTTATGTTTATAAATAAACAAGACCTACTATGTTTGATCTCTTACTGATTATGTTGATGTTTTGTCCTGAAAAGGACGATTAGACTTGTTTCATCATTTTTACATTTCTAGTCTTCGTGTTCAATTGTGCTTGGTCGATTGGTTCCTATGCTTTTTATTGCCCATGTCCATTGAAATATTGCTTTTGATTAAACTTTGTATATCAGCAAATGTTCCCATATCACACATTATCATGGCAATTTGGTGTGTCAGGAATTCTCACCTATATAGTCACTTTTGTCACATTTGTATAAATCTCCATTGAGTATTTGAAGAAGTTATATCATTACTGTAAGTATTTATCGACCAGTAAATGCCACTGGAATGAATGTTTAACCACTCTACATTAAGGCTTCTAACTTTGTGAATGTAAAACTGTTGTTATCAGCTTGTTGGATCTTGCAATCAATTCATAATCATTTTGTTTCACGTTACGAGTAGTTTTGCTGCAGATAAAATAGAAGTATGAACAAATTATGCTTGAGAAATAGTCTCGATTCGATGCAAATGTCTTCATTTACGAAATGTTTATGCAATCAGTATATAGAGGAAATATTGTCCGTAATATGTTTAAATGATCAATGTATGATTTTCATGTTTTATAGCTTATTTAAGCCTAGCATTGAAAAATGTGTGTATTTTTCAGTTCAGAATGTAAAAGTTGGTGTAAAGAAATACTCCGGTTTCTACTGTGAGATTACATAGTCTGTTGTACTCTATCCACATATTTCCTGTTTAGTTTGATCAGAATTTTGCAATTGTTGAAACTATCATGTTTCTATAGAAGATTTATTTATTTGTCCTTAGCTTGCAAGTCTAGTCTCACTTCTGAAGTGACTTAACTACTCAAGGTTGATTGAAATAGTCACATTACTGTACGATACGGGACCAGTGCAATATTGCAATTTGTTGTAGATAATTATTGTGATAAAGTTGTTTACATTTTAATATATTTAGCTACCGAAATGGTTGTGTACAGATGGTCCAAGGTCATTATCTATTTATGTATATTTTGCATTACCCTATATAACTGTTGTTATGGTTGTAAATGTTATATCACAGCCTAAATGTGAACATGGCTATTCTTTATAAATGTCAGATATCTTCCTATTTGTCGACATTTAAGAATGTTATGTGTACAATTGATATATGCTACTTCTTATGTGTATTGCTCTGACTTGTTAATAATTAGCTTACTTTAAACACCTTCCGAGAAGAGAAAGGGTTTCCTGTTTTATTTGGTTGTTGTTGGTCTCTCATATCTCTCATACACTGTAAAACTGGGCTTGTTTGTATTTCTGAGGACACTATGTGTGTTTTCTGCTGTATTGAAGTTTTACAATTTGTAATAATATCAAGTTTGTTTAAATAAAAGTTATGTATGTAGCATATTGTTGTTTGGCTTACGTATTTACTCTGGAAAAAGCAGTTACTGTATTGCACATTTTTATCTTATCAGAGTCAAAGGTTCATTGCCTCCTATTTTATGAGAGCGACAATGATTTCTTTGTAGCTGACAAACCAATCCTGTTCAAACCACTGGAATGACCTACTTTATGTACACAAGTTGCCATGGTAAACAGGAGGACATTTAATCTGACAACCTTGTTTTATGATATCAAGGAAGCCATAAATTGTGCATCCAGTAATAACTTGTTGTCAGATATATACAATATGATTGCTTGTAATCATCATTGTATGGGAAATACGATCCAGTCCAAGTAATAGGGCATTTAGAACAACTTGTAAACATTGTTACTGTTCCCTGATAAAATAAAGCAATTATAAAACTTGTCATAATATGAGCCATCCTGATGAGCTGATAGAGTAGGGCCACTCTTGTCCAAGGCATGTACAAGAATTATGTTCACTTTATGTGATGACCAAAACCTTGACAAGGGCTTATTAGCCAAAATATCAATTTCCAAATTGTTGTTTTACATGTGGATATTGATCGAATTGGATGACTAAAAGACAAGACACAACTATACTTCCATCACAATATATATAGATTACACATACTGCTCATAATGTGTTGAGTTCAAGTCACATTTACAGACCCCAGCACCACATCTGTGTTCCATCAGCCAAAAACCATTCATCATAACAACCACCACATTGATTGGTTCTGAAAACAGTATTAACTAATAATGCGCAATGCTCAAATATATTTGTGCAAATCCTGCATGTGTATTCACAAATCTGTGGTATAGTATTTCTGAAAAGCCCATTGTCCGAAAAATATTCTTAAAGCCTTATTTACCTCTAATGGCCGTTTGCGGGAGGAAACGCTCCTGAATATTAATACTCTCGGTGCACTGCAATCGGAGAACCAAAATAGCATGAACTAGAACTTGTCCACACTTCCACCAATCTATAATGCATGATTCTACCACAAAATACACAATGTTTGCCATCTCCTACCTTTGTATCGAGATAATATGAAACATTTGTGAATATCAAATTTTGTGAAAGTCATGTAGGTGGTAGTATTCCTTTTGAAGCGAATTCCGTTACTCAGGTGCCAGTGTATGTGTGCATTAATATTAATAAGTAAGTCCATCTGTCAAATAAGTTATTGATGGAACATGTGGAAAGCCAACTCAATTAGCAATTAATTAACAAGCAATTTTATCATACGACAACATGATATAACAGTCCATGTATGACAGAATAATTAGAAGTCATAGAGAAAAGTAGGCTACTCATATATAGAGAATATCTTACATGCATGTTGGGTGGTTATGTTTTTGTAGGGGGCATATTTGTTCTCGCACACGGGGGTCAATGTCACAATCTGTCCAGGGCCTGTCGCTCGGACATTGTTCTGTGCACATCCAGCCGTCTCATTACCAGGGGCACACTATCTTATTCTAATATTGATTGTATCTTAATTTTGCTTAATTTTACATGCCTTTGTATTTAATTTGTTTGTTGGATTGTAATGTTAATATTATATCCTCCCTTTTATTTTCTTATTCATGCTGAATGTGTCTGTTGATCATTTAAAAAGCCTGATTGATGATTTTTAACTGTGTTACCACACATTTTTATGTTATACTTCTATTATTTGATTATTTTTTTACCAAAACAGAAATAGGTTGTTATATTCATGCATTTATATAAGAAATCTTTGTTAGATTAACAGATGCATTTCCAGGTGATCTCTCATAATTAGTCATATCTTATTCATCTTCCACAGGTCAAACTATTGTTGTTATTAAATATACCTTTTGTTATCCATGTTATGTTATACAACCGACTTTAAATAAAATCTTGTGACTGTGCCTGTATGTACATGATGTATTTATGACCTTCAGCAGGATTTCTTTTGTCTGTTGGAAACATTTACTAATTTTATGTGTGAATGATGTGTGTATGTATTGTATTTGTGAATATTTGGTTATGCGTCTGTATGTATGTGTAGTATTTATGCATCGTTCTCTCTTCTTTATTGTCAGGCTATTGTATGTGTATGTGTTTTATGTATGTGACCTGATTTTCTGTGCATATTTTGTATGCAATTGATTATGATTAATGCAACATGTACTTAATTTTTGTGTGTTCGTCTTTAATTGTCTGTGCTTTATATTTATTCTTCTGTATGTATTATTTATGTATCATTGTTTGTTATCTATACCTATGAAATAAATATAAAAGTTTAATGTTTTTTGTTTTGTTTAAATTTAGAATACCCGTTAAAAAAAAATTGTGTTAAAATTGAGATGAATGGATAACAAAAATGTTAAACTCAAAACAGTTTGGGATGGAATTAGCTCCACTGCACCGTGAATTTCAATAATGTTTTCAAATTACTATTTTAACTTTTATAGTGATGATCAATTATTTCAAAAAGAGGACGAATCAACATCTAAAAGGCTAGTACATAATGCCACAATAATTATTGGCCAAGTTGGACCGTTCCGAAATGGTAACTGGGCCGAGTTGACCATGAATCTGCGTGACAGAGTAATATCAAGTTGAATGCCATGACCAAAAAGAGTAGTGACTGTTTATTTCTATATAGAGGCAAAGAAAGATAAGATCCACTCTAAAATACCGTTTTGAAACAAAGGGGCGTTACTCATGTCAATATGGTGACCATTCTGAAAGTGGGGAACATAACTACCTTACTTGGCTTCCAATCCAAACAAGAGTAACCTTTTTTGTGATGGTGGACATTTCCAGTGAGAATTACCTCCCCTTATGTCAAAATGGAGGCAATTTTAAGATGGGGAAGTGTTGATCATGCCAGCCATTTTAATACAGGGGATGTCACTCTTACTGCACTAATTCTCGAATTTTATGTAAAGGGACATTACTGTTGTTGATAATGGCGGTCATTTAGTCAACAGGGGAGATTACTTTACCTTGCTTGGTCGCCATTCAAAGAGCAGTAGCCTTCCTGGTTCAAATTAGCAGACATTTCCAGTAAGAGTGACCTCCCCTTTTTGATAATAGCAGCAATTTATAATCAGGGGACATCATTCCCATCTTATTAAGCCTCCATTTTGAAATTAAGAAAATTTGGTGGCCATATTGCAGATAGGGACATCACTCTATATTGCTTGGTCGCCACTTCATATAAGAGTAACCTCCCCTGCTTTCAAATGTAAGAATGACCTCCCCTTCTTCCAAATGGCGGCAATTTTGAAACAGGGACGTCACTCTCATCATATTTAGCCTCCATTTTAAAATTCAGGGACACTACTCTTGTCAGTAATGGCGGTCATTTTTTGATAGTCACTCCAAATAAGAGTAACCTCCCTTTGCTTTCAAAATGACGGAAATTTACAGAAAGAGTAACCTCCCCTCATTTAAAAATGGTGGATATTCGGGAAAATGGCAGCCATTTTGACATCTGGAGACATCACTCTTTTCTTATTTTGCCTCCGTTTTGAAATAAAGGACATTACTCTTTCTGATAATAGCAGCCATTTTTAAACAGGGGCATAACTCTACCTTCAATGGTGACCATTCGAAACAGGAGTAGCCTCATCGATTTCAAAATGGCGGAAATTTACAGTAAGAGTGACCTCCCCCGATTTCAAAATGGCGGATATTTACAGCAAGAATGACCTCCCCTAATTTCAAAATGGCGGGAAAAACTAGTTGATGTATTTCAGATATTTTGTTCTGCTTAACACGTGCTCTATCTGAAATAGAAGAAATCGTGTTAATACACTTTTTAAGAGTAGTACATTGTAGAACATAAGATGTATGAATGACATATTGGGTCAGGTTTCTGAGCATAAATCATAAGCGAATAGTTCACATTGTCTGAAAAACTGTCAACCAAAACGTGCCATGTCAGATTGAAAATAGATAATAACGTCATTTTCTTGAAGCTAGGCTTTGCGTCCAGAAAATAAATAATTATTCTGCAAAACAGTACTCTGTTTGATAAACCCTGCTGTTTTGAGGTTAGTATGTCAATGGTTAACGTCCACTTGGCCTTGAAAAGTATAACCATTTCCTAGCACAAACTTGGGAATGTTTGGGCTTAACCTTGTTTTAAGCGTATGTTGTTCTTAACCTGTTTCATTTTTCTAACCTGGCTGTCACAAAAATGATGGCTATTTTTTTAAATTACTGCCAGATGCTTCTCAATAACACATACTTTTATACCTGTATGAAAATCTGAAAAAGGTTCATTTGAATTTCAATTTTTCTTAATGCATTTAATGGAGTATACAATCTTTATCTAAATTTGCTTTCTATATGAAGACCCTTAAGCTTATATGGTAAAAAAATAAAATAAAATACAACGCAATTATAAGGCAAAAATGTTCCATTAGTCAAAATATAGTTCCGCCTTTCTTGTCAACAGAAAAGGTTCACAAGTTCGTCAGAAATAGTTAACATGTATTCCAAGAATCAAAGCAATGTCTTCAATACCATAGTGGAAATCTAAAAGAAATAAGGAGTTATTCTAACACCATATAGTGAGTAAGACAGATCTCATTATAATGTTATTCAATATTATTCTACTGGACTAACCTGTGATGTCTGCTTTTATCAAAGACATAAAAATGTGATTGTCAAATATATATGACCTTTAGAGTGCTGTAGTGCAGAAAGTTTCCAAACAGCAAGGCCTAATGTGTATGCTTAAATGTCTATAGTGACGTGCGCAGTATCAAGGTTTGTTGTCGCTATAATACTAGGATGAATTAGGAGCATTAGGGGTCCTTGGTTGTAATTACACATTCAATCATTTTTTTCTCCAAAACAATGTGTTGGAATTCTTACAAATATGTATGGTTACACCCGTTAGTGGTAGGAATGATTTAGTTGTCCTGATCCTCATGTGCTTGTTTCATGTCATTAAAAAATAATTTGTGTCTCATTTCTTCTCATAATTAGCTATTCCATGATACCATAGCTCCCACCAGTTCAATAATTATGTATTTTTTTATTAATTCATTAACTATTCTACCTAAGGTTCGTTTGGTAAGTGTATTTGTCTAGATAGTTCATTAAAGTTTCATTTTCTGTTGCACCAATACACTATAAATTTTATGGCATGATATTTTTGTGTATTTTAATGTTTACAGTAAAGGGAACCTTGCATGTCTTTAGCTCATTTTCTGGGAAAAGGAATGAGCTGTTGTTGTATCTTGATCGTCATTGTCATATCATTTTTTGCATCTACAAAATGTTAAATATTACGTTCAGCTCTGAGAAAATACAAGTCCAGACTGTCCTACGGATAAAGTAACCTACAGACGAGCATCGGCATCTGCTTGCGATCCTCTTGTTAGTCATTATCTCACTTAGGCATTGTCAATTGGTAGTTTGGTACCAAACTGTGTAATGCATTTGCTTCAGGACATTTTTTTTGCTTAAGTTTTATTGAGATTTAGGCACATTTTATAGGAAATTATTATTTCTTCTTTTGTTTTATTAATTATTCATGTGCTGTTGTGTATGTATCATGCTTTAATTAATGTTTGCTTGGTTGAAAAAAGGAACTTTTCAGTATTTGTGAAATAAAATTTAAATATCAGGAGATATTGATACTATGAATGTTTTAATAGAATACAACTAGCTTTAATTTATACCATAACTTATGTGATTGTATTTACCAGGCATGAGAATTTTTCGCTGATATGCAGAAATCTGCGGATTTGACGCTTGCAAGGACTGTTTTTGAGACAATTTAAGCTATCTTAGATGTTTAAAAGCGAGTAGCTTCAGCAGCCCCCTGGACCCCTTGCCAAATTTTCAGCTGATTATGAAATTTTGCATTCTCATGCCTGATTTACGCCAATGTTGTTTTAATGTTTGTATTAAAAAATCAATGTGTTAACAACATCTGTAACATGGATGTTTACCATCTTAAATGCTATCAAAAGCATTTTTCAAAATTATGCTTTATTTGTGTTAGCTGAAGATTTCTGATCAAACATATTCCCTCGGAGCTTTCCTTGGTAAGGATCCAGATGAAGTTAAACAACAAAAACAAGAAAAATTAGAACAACAAATATCTGATGTAAGTATACTATTCATATGCTGTAAACCTGGAATTGTTTGCATATGGAAGGTTTTGTGTTTTTATAAAGCGTACATTTTTGCAGCTATTCACGAAATTCAACCCCATTGTGTTACATCAAGGTGGTCAAGTTTTAGCAGCTATTGTTTTCATGGATAAATTCCAGCTGTAAAAAACAGTGACTTTAAATGTGCAACATAATTCCTAGGTTTATGGTTGTAATGATAAAGCTTTTTGTTCTGGTGCTGTACTAAAATATGTTCATTTCAGACACAGTAGTGAGTTGAACTAATTAATGTCTCAAGCCTTTATACACATTTATGGATTAACTCTATACACTCTATAGTAGATTTGAACATGAAGAATGACTTTTTTATGATATTTTACATTCTGGTCAATGCACACAAGATTCTGTTAAGTATTTTTTAAGATCAAAAGTATTTTTGGAAAGGAGAGAAAGTATACTAGCTTATGCTATCGATTTTTTTCTCAAAATTATATCAATAAAAATATAAAAAAACTAATTGTTTCTGTTGTTGTTATTTTGGAATAAAAACTTAAATTTATGTTTTTTTGAAAAAATCTCAATAGCATGAGATAGATTTGATTATTATCTTTGTATTCATGTGTTTCTTTTGCAAAATTAACGTTTGTGCAATTGATTGACCGGACCAACATGTACAATTTGACAGTACCAAAAATTCAAATTACTTCATTATTTTCAACATTTTTACACAATTATAGAAGTATTAGTTGAAGGATGGTATAACGATAAAACAGTGTACATTTCACCTTGCTATAATAGGTACATTGTAGTTTCAAAAATATTGCTAAAAAGCAATTATGGCTATTGTCTAGGTAATATATCGCCTTGACAAGTATTTGTTTGTTCTACAGTCCCACACATATCACTGATGGAGTACAATTGACATATGATTAATAATTCAGGTTCCTCAATTGCTTCATATTCCCCACATTAAGTCAGAGAAACTTGCAATTGTTGTCTGACAGAAATAAATGCATGGTGGCTTGTTAACTTGCAGGATATTTAGTCAAGGACCTTGCAAAAACATTCAGGACTTGATTTATATTTGTCAGACATGTTAGATGGTCCTGCAACTTTGGGAAGCTTAATCGTTAATCAATGGTCTCTGAGATCATATTCCTTGTCTGATAACCGCAGTCTGTATTGCTTGAATTGTTGCGTAGTGCATCTGTTACAATGCTTCATTCCAGCATTTTATTGTGAATCTGATGTTTCCACTATTGTTATTTAGCTTACAACTAATGTGGAAAGCATGAACGACAAATCTGTAGTGGCAGATAGTGACTTGAGGGCAGACATGGAGCGATGGCATAAAAATAAACACAAAGATATGCGGGAATTATATGTAGATATGGCCGACAGAAATGTGAAATATTATGAAAAGGTAATTAATTCTACCATTTATTTTGTTACAATGGTCTTGATATTGTCATTTAATCAGTACAGATATCTCCAGAAGCCATATTGGCTTGTAATTAATACCTGTTTGTCCATTGGCTTGTAATTTTGCTACACAAAGAATTAAAGCGCTAGACTGTTTTTTCCATGATTACAATTGTTGTGCAGAACAGTGTGTTACATTGTGTCTATGACGTTCTAGTGATTTTATTTGTTGAAAGTTATTTATTTTTCATCAGTTGTAATGTGTTTAGATGTGTTATGCTTCCTGCAGTCCTTACCAGTTCTCATGCGTAATTGAGGAATTTTGAAGTTGTTGAGATTTGATCACGCAGCCTCCACATCAGGGGTCCACTGCCGTATGTTTTGACCACATTGCCCTTCTGGCTTTAAAGTTTACATGTATTGATAAAATATGATTCATTTACAAAATTAATCATATTACGTAATTATCAAGTCTAGGCGCAGTGGTCGAGGGATCGAGTACCTGTCTCCTGATCCGAAGGTCGTGAGTTTGAGCCCCATGATGAGTCGAGTTTGATCACCAACTTCACAATCCCTAAATTTGGCGGGAGTACTGGTTGGTAGCCAGGAAGTAGTCATTGAGTGATTAGTATAAGTTGTAAGAACTTCTTTCATAAAAAAATTTAAAATAAATAAGTTTAAACTAAACTTACAAAGTCTTGTCATAAGTCATATCTTTTACAGTGTTTAAAAAAGTGGGAAGATGCAATACGATCGATACAGTGCAGGGACCTGCCTACTGACACCTGTGATATAAAATACGATGGTAAAGGTGATAATAAAGATCAAGTATCCATGAAACATACTGAAAGTACTGAAACGGACAAATCTGAATCCGACTTGAGCTAAAATTGATGGACATGTGACATTGTTTCCATTTTTAAAACATTTGTCCATCATTTTTAGATGGACCTTTCACCAGTGTGTTTATGTTTATAAATAAACAAGACCTACTATGTTTGATCTCTTACTGATTATGTTGATGTTTTGTCCTGAAAAGGACGATTAGACTTGTTTCATCATTTTTACATTTCTAGTCTTCGTGTTCAATTGTGCTTGGTCGATTGGTTCCTATGCTTTTTATTGCCCATGTCCATTGAAATATTGCTTTTGATTAAACTTTGTATATCAGCAAATGTTCCCATATCACACATTATCATGGCAATTTGGTGTGTCAGGAATTCTCACCTATATAGTCACTTTTGTCACATTTGTATAAATCTCCATTGAGTATTTGAAGAAGTTATATCATTACTGTAAGTATTTATCGACCAGTAAATGCCACTGGAATGAATGTTTAACCACTCTACATTAAGGCTTCTAACTTTGTGAATGTAAAACTGTTGTTATCAGCTTGTTGGATCTTGCAATCAATTCATAATCATTTTGTTTCACGTTACGAGTAGTTTTGCTGCAGATAAAATAGAAGTATGAACAAATTATGCTTGAGAAATAGTCTCGATTCGATGCAAATGTCTTCATTTACGAAATGTTTATGCAATCAGTATATAGAGGAAATATTGTCCGTAATATGTTTAAATGATCAATGTATGATTTTCATGTTTTATAGCTTATTTAAGCCTAGCATTGAAAAATGTGTGTATTTTTCAGTTCAGAATGTAAAAGTTGGTGTAAAGAAATACTCCGGTTTCTACTGTGAGATTACATAGTCTGTTGTACTCTATCCACATATTTCCTGTTTAGTTTGATCAGAATTTTGCAATTGTTGAAACTATCATGTTTCTATAGAAGATTTATTTATTTGTCCTTAGCTTGCAAGTCTAGTCTCACTTCTGAAGTGACTTAACTACTCAAGGTTGATTGAAATAGTCACATTACTGTACGATACGGGACCAGTGCAATATTGCAATTTGTTGTAGATAATTATTGTGATAAAGTTGTTTACATTTTAATATATTTAGCTACCGAAATGGTTGTGTACAGATGGTCCAAGGTCATTATCTATTTATGTATATTTTGCATTACCCTATATAACTGTTGTTATGGTTGTAAATGTTATATCACAGCCTAAATGTGAACATGGCTATTCTTTATAAATGTCAGATATCTTCCTATTTGTCGACATTTAAGAATGTTATGTGTACAATTGATATATGCTACTTCTTATGTGTATTGCTCTGACTTGTTAATAATTAGCTTACTTTAAACACCTTCCGAGAAGAGAAAGGGTTTCCTGTTTTATTTGGTTGTTGTTGGTCTCTCATATCTCTCATACACTGTAAAACTGGGCTTGTTTGTATTTCTGAGGACACTATGTGTGTTTTCTGCTGTATTGAAGTTTTACAATTTGTAATAATATCAAGTTTGTTTAAATAAAAGTTATGTATGTAGCATATTGTTGTTTGGCTTACGTATTTACTCTGGAAAAAGCAGTTACTGTATTGCACATTTTTATCTTATCAGAGTCAAAGGTTCATTGCCTCCTATTTTATGAGAGCGACAATGATTTCTTTGTAGCTGACAAACCAATCCTGTTCAAACCACTGGAATGACCTACTTTATGTACACAAGTTGCCATGGTAAACAGGAGGACATTTAATCTGACAACCTTGTTTTATGATATCAAGGAAGCCATAAATTGTGCATCCAGTAATAACTTGTTGTCAGATATATACAATATGATTGCTTGTAATCATCATTGTATGGGAAATACGATCCAGTCCAAGTAATAGGGCATTTAGAACAACTTGTAAACATTGTTACTGTTCCCTGATAAAATAAAGCAATTATAAAACTTGTCATAATATGAGCCATCCTGATGAGCTGATAGAGTAGGGCCACTCTTGTCCAAGGCATGTACAAGAATTATGTTCACTTTATGTGATGACCAAAACCTTGACAAGGGCTTATTAGCCAAAATATCAATTTCCAAATTGTTGTTTTACATGTGGATATTGATCGAATTGGATGACTAAAAGACAAGACACAACTATACTTCCATCACAATATATATAGATTACACATACTGCTCATAATGTGTTGAGTTCAAGTCACATTTACAGACCCCAGCACCACATCTGTGTTCCATCAGCCAAAAACCATTCATCATAACAACCACCACATTGATTGGTTCTGAAAACAGTATTAACTAATAATGCGCAATGCTCAAATATATTTGTGCAAATCCTGCATGTGTATTCACAAATCTGTGGTATAGTATTTCTGAAAAGCCCATTGTCCGAAAAATATTCTTAAAGCCTTATTTACCTCTAATGGCCGTTTGCGGGAGGAAACGCTCCTGAATATTAATACTCTCGGTGCACTGCAATCGGAGAACCAAAATAGCATGAACTAGAACTTGTCCACACTTCCACCAATCTATAATGCATGATTCTACCACAAAATACACAATGTTTGCCATCTCCTACCTTTGTATCGAGATAATATGAAACATTTGTGAATATCAAATTTTGTGAAAGTCATGTAGGTGGTAGTATTCCTTTTGAAGCGAATTCCGTTACTCAGGTGCCAGTGTATGTGTGCATTAATATTAATAAGTAAGTCCATCTGTCAAATAAGTTATTGATGGAACATGTGGAAAGCCAACTCAATTAGCAATTAATTAACAAGCAATTTTATCATACGACAACATGATATAACAGTCCATGTATGACAGAATAATTAGAAGTCATAGAGAAAAGTAGGCTACTCATATATAGAGAATATCTTACATGCATGTTGGGTGGTTATGTTTTTGTAGGGGGCATATTTGTTCTCGCACACGGGGGTCAATGTCACAATCTGTCCAGGGCCTGTCGCTCGGACATTGTTCTGTGCACATCCAGCCGTCTCATTACCAGGGGCACACTATCTTATTCTAATATTGATTGTATCTTAATTTTGCTTAATTTTACATGCCTTTGTATTTAATTTGTTTGTTGGATTGTAATGTTAATATTATATCCTCCCTTTTATTTTCTTATTCATGCTGAATGTGTCTGTTGATCATTTAAAAAGCCTGATTGATGATTTTTAACTGTGTTACCACACATTTTTATGTTATACTTCTATTATTTGATTATTTTTTTACCAAAACAGAAATAGGTTGTTATATTCATGCATTTATATAAGAAATCTTTGTTAGATTAACAGATGCATTTCCAGGTGATCTCTCATAATTAGTCATATCTTATTCATCTTCCACAGGTCAAACTATTGTTGTTATTAAATATACCTTTTGTTATCCATGTTATGTTATACAACCGACTTTAAATAAAATCTTGTGACTGTGCCTGTATGTACATGATGTATTTATGACCTTCAGCAGGATTTCTTTTGTCTGTTGGAAACATTTACTAATTTTATGTGTGAATGATGTGTGTATGTATTGTATTTGTGAATATTTGGTTATGCGTCTGTATGTATGTGTAGTATTTATGCATCGTTCTCTCTTCTTTATTGTCAGGCTATTGTATGTGTATGTGTTTTATGTATGTGACCTGATTTTCTGTGCATATTTTGTATGCAATTGATTATGATTAATGCAACATGTACTTAATTTTTGTGTGTTCGTCTTTAATTGTCTGTGCTTTATATTTATTCTTCTGTATGTATTATTTATGTATCATTGTTTGTTATCTATACCTATGAAATAAATATAAAAGTTTAATGTTTTTTGTTTTGTTTAAATTTAGAATACCCGTTAAAAAAAAATTGTGTTAAAATTGAGATGAATGGATAACAAAAATGTTAAACTCAAAACAGTTTGGGATGGAATTAGCTCCACTGCACCGTGAATTTCAATAATGTTTTCAAATTACTATTTTAACTTTTATAGTGATGATCAATTATTTCAAAAAGAGGACGAATCAACATCTAAAAGGCTAGTACATAATGCCACAATAATTATTGGCCAAGTTGGACCGTTCCGAAATGGTAACTGGGCCGAGTTGACCATGAATCTGCGTGACAGAGTAATATCAAGTTGAATGCCATGACCAAAAAGAGTAGTGACTGTTTATTTCTATATAGAGGCAAAGAAAGATAAGATCCACTCTAAAATACCGTTTTGAAACAAAGGGGCGTTACTCATGTCAATATGGTGACCATTCTGAAAGTGGGGAACATAACTACCTTACTTGGCTTCCAATCCAAACAAGAGTAACCTTTTTTGTGATGGTGGACATTTCCAGTGAGAATTACCTCCCCTTATGTCAAAATGGAGGCAATTTTAAGATGGGGAAGTGTTGATCATGCCAGCCATTTTAATACAGGGGATGTCACTCTTACTGCACTAATTCTCGAATTTTATGTAAAGGGACATTACTGTTGTTGATAATGGCGGTCATTTAGTCAACAGGGGAGATTACTTTACCTTGCTTGGTCGCCATTCAAAGAGCAGTAGCCTTCCTGGTTCAAATTAGCAGACATTTCCAGTAAGAGTGACCTCCCCTTTTTGATAATAGCAGCAATTTATAATCAGGGGACATCATTCCCATCTTATTAAGCCTCCATTTTGAAATTAAGAAAATTTGGTGGCCATATTGCAGATAGGGACATCACTCTATATTGCTTGGTCGCCACTTCATATAAGAGTAACCTCCCCTGCTTTCAAATGTAAGAATGACCTCCCCTTCTTCCAAATGGCGGCAATTTTGAAACAGGGACGTCACTCTCATCATATTTAGCCTCCATTTTAAAATTCAGGGACACTACTCTTGTCAGTAATGGCGGTCATTTTTTGATAGTCACTCCAAATAAGAGTAACCTCCCTTTGCTTTCAAAATGACGGAAATTTACAGAAAGAGTAACCTCCCCTCATTTAAAAATGGTGGATATTCGGGAAAATGGCAGCCATTTTGACATCTGGAGACATCACTCTTTTCTTATTTTGCCTCCGTTTTGAAATAAAGGACATTACTCTTTCTGATAATAGCAGCCATTTTTAAACAGGGGCATAACTCTACCTTCAATGGTGACCATTCGAAACAGGAGTAGCCTCATCGATTTCAAAATGGCGGAAATTTACAGTAAGAGTGACCTCCCCCGATTTCAAAATGGCGGATATTTACAGCAAGAATGACCTCCCCTAATTTCAAAATGGCGGGAAAAACTAGTTGATGTATTTCAGATATTTTGTTCTGCTTAACACGTGCTCTATCTGAAATAGAAGAAATCGTGTTAATACACTTTTTAAGAGTAGTACATTGTAGAACATAAGATGTATGAATGACATATTGGGTCAGGTTTCTGAGCATAAATCATAAGCGAATAGTTCACATTGTCTGAAAAACTGTCAACCAAAACGTGCCATGTCAGATTGAAAATAGATAATAACGTCATTTTCTTGAAGCTAGGCTTTGCGTCCAGAAAATAAATAATTATTCTGCAAAACAGTACTCTGTTTGATAAACCCTGCTGTTTTGAGGTTAGTATGTCAATGGTTAACGTCCACTTGGCCTTGAAAAGTATAACCATTTCCTAGCACAAACTTGGGAATGTTTGGGCTTAACCTTGTTTTAAGCGTATGTTGTTCTTAACCTGTTTCATTTTTCTAACCTGGCTGTCACAAAAATGATGGCTATTTTTTTAAATTACTGCCAGATGCTTCTCAATAACACATACTTTTATACCTGTATGAAAATCTGAAAAAGGTTCATTTGAATTTCAATTTTTCTTAATGCATTTAATGGAGTATACAATCTTTATCTAAATTTGCTTTCTATATGAAGACCCTTAAGCTTATATGGTAAAAAAATAAAATAAAATACAACGCAATTATAAGGCAAAAATGTTCCATTAGTCAAAATATAGTTCCGCCTTTCTTGTCAACAGAAAAGGTTCACAAGTTCGTCAGAAATAGTTAACATGTATTCCAAGAATCAAAGCAATGTCTTCAATACCATAGTGGAAATCTAAAAGAAATAAGGAGTTATTCTAACACCATATAGTGAGTAAGACAGATCTCATTATAATGTTATTCAATATTATTCTACTGGACTAACCTGTGATGTCTGCTTTTATCAAAGACATAAAAATGTGATTGTCAAATATATATGACCTTTAGAGTGCTGTAGTGCAGAAAGTTTCCAAACAGCAAGACCTAATGTGTATGCTTAAATGTCTATAGTGACGTGCGCAGTATCAAGGTTTGTTGTCGCTATAATACTAGGATGAATTAGGAGCATTAGAAATGTTAACTGTTGTTTCATGAAAACAGATAAATTTTCACGACAATAAAGGGCCTATTTACATGCATTGTTTTTATTTCTGACCGATATGACAGATTAAAGCACTAACACGCAAATTTTCATATTAAAATATTTGTCTTTCACAGTTGTATTGCTAATTTGTTCTTCTCAGAAGAGTTTTGTTCACTTTTAATATTCTGTAGTTCATAGTATAAATCATATAATATTTAAGTGAAGGGTTTCTTTAAAAATACTAGGAATGTATAGACACAGTGCCTCAAATTATCTATTAAAACTGAACTAGAGAGAGGTTCTATTGTACACTTCGTCTCGTTTTCAAATAACTGGGACCGGCAATTTGGTACCCGCAAATACCGAGAGGAGACCGGCAAATAGTACGGCCCATATGGTATTGGTTCAGGTAGATTTACATACTTGCTTTTGTATTGCAGTATTCATTTCCAAAGAGTGAGATCCTGTTCAAAATGAACACAAGTACTAGTATTCGTTTCCAAAGTGCAAAGTTCTAAGAGTAAAGTTTACAAATATAATAACGTACATACATGTATTACATACACGTATATTTACTTTTTAAAAAGTAATTACTTAGCAAATTGGTAGATTAATAAATAAATAAATAAATAACAGAAGAGAGTTGATAGTTGATACTGACGGGGAGAATTCGGATTATTATAAGAAATATACGTGCGATCTCAATTCAAAACTGTTATATATAGATAATGATAATATTCTTATTGCACAGTTACTTTCGCTGTTTAAGAGTTCTGCAAATTTTAAAGCATTTAAATTTTTCCAGTAATATTTATTAATGCACCGTTTTCTTTAGTTATGATACTCCGGATATTCTAAAACAAAGTGAAATTCGTCTTCCAAGGTGTCACAAGATTTACATTTACGGTCATGAAATGGTACTTTAACTGGTTTTTACCTTTATTCGGACTCAACTTCTAGTCGATGCGCCGAAACCCGTTAGATATGATCTAAATTTTGAACTTGAAATAATGTCCAAATAATGCTGAAATCGGAAGTCCGCCAGTAAGTTATTTGTTTTAGCTCTATACTTTTTTCTGTATCTGACTATTCCAGTTTTTAATAAATACATCTCCGAGTCTTTTTTTAAATATCTCTAAAATACATTTACATTCCCAACACCTTGAAAGTGCCACGCGTAGTTAAGACCTAAACATGCATTTAACAGAGTTTGCCCAAGATTTCTTTTCAGGTCATATTTCTAAATTATTCAACATCATTCTGTATAGAAGTTTTACTTATTTACAATCATCACATTTGAGTATTTTAAACCAAAATTTTATTATATTTACCTGCCCCTCGTTAATCAGAGGTGTTTTACCTAATGACCCGTATATAAATTATTTTGGGTTTGAATCCGTACATCCAAAATTTGCTTACAGAATTGTAAATCTTTCAATTCTTCTCACTTTTATTGAACCCCCAAATTTCACTTCCGTATCCCAGAATGGGTGAGATAAATTTATCAAATAAATCTTTGGAAATTTTACTAAATAGCTATTAATTTTGAAAATTGCCTTAAGGCCTAGGGCTTGCCATTCAATGCTTCATATGTTGCTGCATGTGACCCACCAGTAGTAAAAGCAATGCCGAGATAGGTGAATTGTCTGACAATGTTCGTGTTCTCTATATAGACCGATTACGTGTACATGTATATGTAATAATTATATTTAAATAATCTATGAATATTCCTAGTGCATTGAAGATTCGCGGTGCAGTGGAGACTTCCGGCCAAACGGAGATGAACTTTGTGAAATTTATTTTGGCATCCGTTATAATCACAATATGATAATTAACTAATTTTATACATATTTCTATGAGAACATTTTCCCGTTCCATATCGTCTGATTTGCAATTTGTGCCACCAAGTTTTTATATAACACACACGTTGTTTTTATCAAATTATCTGACTCTAATTATCTGTGCAAATGGAAACAGTTATCAATGTTGAAATTAATCTTATTCACATCTCTGATTTGTGCATAGAATAGACTAGTTTAACAAGGAATAGGTTTTTAGTCAACACAATGTAGAACAGGAACAGAAGAGATTGTACATAGCTATCACAAAATGTTAGACGTAAAATGTACACGTTGTACATGTATATAGATATTGTATTTGTACTTTTGTAGCCATCACCACCATGAGCTAGAAGCCACTAACGACACAATTACATGTCAATTCAACAGCTTTTCCGACGCCACCAGGAGGCGCCATTGAATATCTGGAATACGGTGACTTCCCCAGTCACGTATATGAGGGTATGAATAGTTTTGCGCGAATGAATATCTTTTGATTTATTAATCGCGTTTCGAAAATGTTTTCCTGTACCATTCTAGTGAAAGTCCGTTGGTAAATCGTGAGACGAAAGTTGATATTCATCATTTTCTTTATTTCTTAATGTATTCCTGACCAATGATTTACAAAAATTCTTAAATTGAAATTTTACTTAAGTCAACTTTATTCACATGGTGAGAGAGTACTGTCAGAAATAGTTTCACGATTGATACTAGTCCTAACGTATATAAGACACGTTTACATAACCGCACATATAGTTGGCTTTGTGTTCTATAATACAACGATGAGTTCTTGAATATTTATGACTAGAACAGATCACAATTGAGATATTTAGTTTTTTGTGTTTGTAAAAGTCAGTAGATCATTGCTTAATAAACATTTCTCAACGTGAAACAATTAATCTGAATAAACATACTATTTTACCTGGGTTCCGCTTAAACCCAAGCATTTCTACATACATTGTACGTGCAAGGGCTTGGCGTCTGTATCTGGTGCTTCAAAATTCAGAATTTGTATACTTGTCGTGTAATCTTGTTTGTCCGCATCAACTATACAGTTTTATGTATTAATCGTGAACTGAATATGATAAACACATGTACGAAAAATATTGGAAACAGTGTTTAAGTTTAGCCCCGAAGCAGAACGAACGAAATAATACTTCGATTCGAAAACACACCAAAATAGCAATATTTTTAAATCGTTTTAGTGCTTTTTATTTCCATTCATGTTTGCAATACATTCATAAACATTAGGTTAAAACAATGTCATTTCTGTCTAAACTCAGTCCCGATTTTAGATAGAAATTTTGACAAATCAGTCAAGAAGAACTCCGCTAAAAGTCGTACGGTGTGGCCAGATTCCAAACCTCGGCTTCAAAGTGGTCGTTCGTACCCAAGCTTCTTCGCCCTTTTCCATGTACACGATGCCTGTATTTCCGCCAGTTATTCTATGTCCTTTGCCGGCAACAGCTGTTAGTCTCAAAGTGCCATTGACAATAAGACATACGTGTGCATCATACCGCTCTGTTGACTGTACGTTGAAGCTCATCAGGTAGGTTCCAGACTGAGGGGCCTTGAATATCCCGGTAAGGGGGTCATAACCTTCACCGTAGTTGTACTTGACTTCATCAAATACGAGAAGGACATTTCCAGGATAAAAGTAACGAGTTCTGGTCAGTCTTGCCGTGAAACCAATTTTTTTCTCTGAAATTCAAAATGTGTAGATTTTATTAAGAAAATACATATTGAAAATGGAAGAGTTAATGTGACATAGTTATCATAGTAACTCTTTGCAACAATAGAGAATACTCTTTGTCAAAAAAGTAATTTGGTAAATTCTTATTTAATAATTGTGTAGCTGCCACAATCATGTTGTTGTATTGTGACAACGTCGGCAGAACGTTTAGCTTTTGATGACAACACTGTCACATTTGTAAGTTCTCTACACCCGTCGGTGTTATCTTTCTTTTTTTGCAAATTTTAATTGTTCAGATAGCGCCTAACGATATTGACATAATGCATCCATCACATGACGATCATTAAATAGCCCGGTGACGCGGGTAAACAAAATATCATTTAATTGTAAAAGTGTGGGTACCATACCATGTTTCTCAATTAAACTGTCGACAAAAGTTCTTAGAGCATCAACATCGTTGGTTATGTTTTTCAAGCCCTCTGCTTGATAGTCTGAAATAGATTTTAGAAATCCTCTTAAACCGGCGAAAATTTAAGGAAGTATATCACCTAGATTATAATAATACAACACGTATAAACGAAAAGATATTGAAACTTTTAAAATGTGATTATCCACCAAAGAAAAAATAACGGTGCAGTAAATATTCACACTTCGAAGTTTACATTGCAAATATTAAAGAAACTCTTGGATAAAATGTTTACGAATAAGTACACTGGCAGCATTGACAATGAAGCAATATAATGTTGATACCTCGACATATACTGTATAATTCATGTAGATTTGTTTTACGGTTGATACAGACTGAAACATGTCGTAAAAATATTTATTGAACAAGCAAATGACGAAGTATATCATTATGTATATTGTATTCAATTTCCATCATTTGTGAAACAAGTCATTACATATTATACCTATCACTACCTCCTGGGTTTCCAGCTAGCAATCGCTTGAATGAAGATAAAGAAGATAAAAAAGCTTCATTTAACGTCGCATATGTTCAGCAAGTAACATGAGCTACAAAACTCTTGTCCGCCACCAAGGTATCCACTAACAGATAGTTACCTGGGTTTATTTATCTCCTGTACCATTTATATACCGAGTGCCTAGTGAGGGAGCTACCAGCACTATTTTCATTGCCTTGGTATGACGCGGCCAGGGATCGAAACCACGACCTCCCGCTCTCAAAGCGGATACTAATTGAGGTACTCAGGCGGAAATGATTAAACGTGGCTATAACAGGTGAGTGCAATAAAGACCATGAAACAACTACACACGTGGGCAAAACTGTACACAAATTGCAATACCTTAATGAACATCCTTTGTAAAATACACGGACAGTTAATCGATACTTACCTTCGTTATTTTCAATTTCCAAGACCTTTTCCATCGTATTCCCGACATCAGACTGCAAGTCCTCGAATTCCTGTGCTTTCTCTAAAGTTTCTTTGGTCAAGTCTGTTAACATCTGTTCGAGGCGCCGACTCTTTTTCTCCGTTGTCGTGGCTACTAGCATGCACATCTTGCACGTATTAATTGAATTGTCTGACTCTGGGATTGTGTTGGAAAGTCCTTCCTGTTCTTCGGTGTCGTTCTTGATCGAAATATGGTCACTGACATAACGTCCAATACTTTCAAGTTCTCTTTCATACCGATCGACAAAATCTCGCGAAGCTTGTTTGTCTGCGGAGAACTCTTTTTGCACAAGATATTTGATGTATTCCATAACGCCGCGACTCTCATTCATGTTGTTTTTTTCAGCAAACTCGCTAAAGATAACATTCATTCGTTCACTCATATCGTTAAATTCTTCAGCTATGTCGTTGATCTGTGCATTGAAGGTTGCCAAGTTCTTCTCTACGATGGACTTAAGTTCAGATGTGTCCGTTTCTAGATGGTCAATCCTATCTGATAGCACAGAAAATGCCGATTCGACATTAATTTCGGCGGCTTGAACTCCAGCATGAAATAAAATCAATAAAACAAGATAAAAGTACGAAATGTTCAACATGGTGACTATTTCAACAGTACTGTTTAATATAACTGTGGTTCCTTCGACAACCTTTCGTTAACTTACACTTTTTCTCATCGACCACATTCCAAACATCTTCAAGCACTTAGTACTGCATTAAAGCGGTCATATTGAAGTATAAACCATAACGTGAGTCATGAAATGCTTGCTAATTTGTGTCACTGCCTCTCTGTCTCTGTACCCTTTTCATACAGATTGTTTGCTTATATATTCTGATAAAGCATAAACATGCGGACTAATTGATTCTCTTTTTTCAGCAATTCAGTTTCAGTGAATATTGTGTAAAAGTTGTTATGAACAATCACATGCAGTCCGCGCGCGTGTCCGTGCGTGACAGCGTTTTCCTATGCGCACGCACGAGCGCGTGTGTGGGTTTATACGATTTTAGAGCTTCGTAGTACATGTATTTAATATCACCTCAAGTCAGATATTTGTAAAACCAGAGACGAGGTGGCTTTAAAACATCAAGTTGAATATAAGCGAATAGCTTAAGTACATGTAAAAGTACTTCCACTTATGCGAATTTTTATATTCGAGTAACAAAAGCTGTAACGAGCAAATATTAACTATATTAATATACTGGTATCCGGCCGAACACTCGGAAATAACTACAACAAACTATGCGAACGAAGTGGATTTCTGACATACACAAACAATCGGTAAAGCAAGAATTGACTTGCCAGTGTCAAATATTATCCGCTACTACATTCCAATTATTATGTCTCGCTTCTCCGAGGGAGACATATTGTTTTTGCCATCGGCGTCTGTCTGTCTGTCCGTCCGTCCACTTTAAGCTTGTCCGCGCTTTATCTCCAATTCTGAATGGATTTCAGCCAAACTTCATAGGATTGATCAACATCAAGTGTAGTTGTGCATCTTCTTTTTTTGTTCCGCTCGGATAATTTTTCACTGAGTTATGGCCCTTTGATGTTTTATGCATATGAAGTTTGACCGCGCTTCATCTCCTATTCTACTGGTTGGATTTCAGCCAAACTTCATAGGATTGATCAACATCAAGTGTCGTTGTGCATCTTCGTTGTTTTGTTCCGCACAGATAATTTTTCACTGACTTATGGCCCTTTGAACTTTTTATACATATACAGTGCATGGTGAACTCATCAAACACTATCTTTCTTGTTTGCTTGATATGTTATTCTAACATCTTGTATCAGTATTACAATTACTGACAAACTGCCATCTGGGAGACATATGTTTTTATTAAAAAACAACCATCTATGTCTGTTAAGATTCATTGCTTAATTTATTATTCTACCAGACTAGCTAATAAGTAAAGGAAACCCGACAGGTATGGACTTTACAATAATGACACACACTCAGTAATACTACCAATGAACGGATTCCTCTGTGTAGGCCTTCTCGTACAAAATAAGCATTGAAAAATCAAAATATGCCATATGAGATTTAAAATAAAGAAGAAAAATTATAGTAGGCCTACTGTTAAAAAATATTACACAATGTTAAATATTTCTGAATTGTTTTAATAGTTAGTGTATTAGGCTAAATAATAATTATACCAGGGAATTGTTAGAGAGCTGTTTTGTGCGCAAGGCCTACACGTACATTATACCCAAGTTTTACGTGTATACATCTTACATTGATTTTCACTAAAGTGTGTACGTCGTACTTTAGCAGTTGGATGCTTCGTGTCAATATTGCCATTCCGCATACATGTAGCATCATGGATAACTTGTTTGGTTTAGCTTTACGGAAAGCCTATAATTTGGTGAAAGTGAAGAATTAAATAAAAGTCTAGAACAACCGATGGAGCGTGGTAAGAAGTTAATATGCTCATTTAATTGAAATGTTACGTATTCAAATTAGTGATATAGTCATTACGAGCGACTACATGAGATTGTCACGAATTATTTCCCTTTATCCTATCTAGAGTTTTCTCCCTTTGCGCCTTCTATAGGTGGAACAAAGGGAAGGAACTCAGGACAATCTCTTGTGCGTGCGACAGATGATTGCAGTTTACTCCACTCATTCGGATTTCTTCAGTTTCTAATATAAAAAGTCACCTTTCAGATCAACTACTGTCTCGAAATAGTGTTATACTTTCATCTGAAAGCGACAGAAATTACTCATCAACGCATAGATGTTAACGTGTACTGCACCAGCGGTTCCAGATTATTGGGGCGCGCCCCCTAAATTCCAAAACATTACTTGTATGTCTGAGTATACATACGAAAATATACAGAGATCTTTAATCATAAGATTTTCAAATAAGCGATTCTGATTTATTGTAGCATTAAATTCTACCATGATGATGATTATACACAAAAAATAAAACAGTCATTGTCGTTTTATAAGGCTTGAGCAAAACCAAAAAATGACCAAAAAGTTACGCCCCCCCCCCCCCCCCCGTCAGACCAAATCCTGTATTCGCCCCAGTACTCAGGTAGGTTGGGACCCCCTTTCCCCCATCTGGAGCCGTACATCAGCATAATTATGTACGAAAGTCTGCATTAGATAAAATTTGACATTAATATAGGTAAGTTCCGATTTCTCCAAACATGCAATTACTGAGTATAACAAATTATCAGCAACAATTCAGCGGCATAAACAATATATACTTTAATCTAGACTAGAACTTTAGAACATCTTCTAAGTGTATATTATAAAATATATTTATAAATACACATATTTATAAACGTGCGTGAGCTCCTTGCGATTAGGATGAACTTAGTCCTATCTGCCCCACGTTGTTTAAAGGTATTACTTAAATAGTGCGAACTGGCCTACTTCAATTAAATATTGGAACGGCAAAACGTGCGGAATGACGTCACATAATCGTACATGACGTCACAATTTTTGGAGAACGTCTGAAGAAGATAATACTGCTGTTGAAAATCTAATTTTTTTTATTAAACTCAACATGGAAGAACGAAGGCTATTGCGTTTATTCGCAATAGGCCTACTGGTAAGTTTTCGATTG
Organism: Mactromeris polynyma; assembly: GCA_032209605.1. Lineage (NCBI taxonomy): Eukaryota > Metazoa > Mollusca > Bivalvia > Venerida > Mactridae > Mactromeris > Mactromeris polynyma. Next base: position 4,606,194 of record JASFXZ010000040.1, read on the forward strand.
AAACAAAATCTCCAAGATCAAAGGCCTTCGCAAAATCGAACAATATTAAAATGAAAGCCTACGTCGCCAACATGGCGGATGTAGCACGCGAGCGGAATCAGGACGCAATTCTTGGAATTTCAAGCGCTTTTAAACGAAAAGCACTGTTCAAAACTTAAAATTGACCAGAAGAAAGCACCGTCCTAAGAGGCGTACATGTAATAGAAATTTTATGTGAAAGCAAATTAACAACGAGGCGCGAAGCGCCAGGTATCTGGGACAGAAATGGGATGAGGCCATTGGCATTGAGGGTTGTCTGGTATATTTCGCTCCAAATTCAGGAGTCTATATAGATATAGGGATTCACCATGATAATTTCAGAATGTAAACACTATTTTCGCCATAATTTTGGCGCATTTAGAGATTTTCATTTAAACAAAAACGGAATAAAACAATCAAATATAACTCTTGTCCCCACGGTTTCAGTGTATCTATGCCAATGGCGGACATTTTCGGCATTGCATATTTGAAAATGAAGATGGAAAAATTTCTCAGTGGAAATCAGGCCTGGTGGAAATAGGTGCATAAGTCATGAAAAGTGATGCGAATTGTTGGAAATTGATTAGTTCAGTTGTTTTTAAATATGACATATGTTTTATCAGTAATTTTCTTAAAAATAATTTTACTGCCTGTGCCTTTTCAATTGGGAAGAAAGGCGCGATAAATCCCAAATTTGTGAAAATAAGGTAATTGTTGTTTTGCTTATAAAAATAACTTTCTAGCTGTGGCTGGTGTTTGTTATAATATATCTGAGGTGATTATAAGAGCAAAGATTTTTTTATAAAAGATTAAATACACAAAAACCTGACTAAATAAAAAGACGTTCAGTCAGAGAGGGGGGGGATGAATGAACAAAGAATATTAGAGGAACAATTATTAGAGTCAGTGTACCCGATTTCGCACAGGACGCGGCTTCGCACACCTGCTGTTTTCTCAATGATTTCCAATAAAAACAAAGCTGTTTTGTTACTGTCTCTGAAGCTGACCGTGCGCGTATTCTTTTGATGCATGCAACGCATTAAGGGAAGCAGACGACCATAAACACAAAACAAATATTGGTCAGTAGGTAAGAAGGTAAATGCCCATTTACTTGTGTTTAACTAATATAATTACATGAAAATATAGCACAGCTGAAGAAAAAGTATCAAAAAGTATAAATTCTTCATCAAATTATGGAAACTTTCTATCATTTTCCGTAAATGAAATGGTTTTATTCTCCCAACTCAGAACTGTCAATTTAAACTCGACTTGATTCATCTCTTTTTTCTTGTTCAAATATTTAACCGAGTTAATTATATCAGAAATCTACTTTTTTATGACACAAACGGATATTGCAAATCAAATTGTTCAAAATAAAATGTAATCTAGAACGTTACTTTGAAGATGTTATGTTTTCTTAAAAAATGTATAAAATACAAAATTGCTGTGATGGTACATGTTTCATTTACATGTCTACAAGCGAGTGTATGGTATAATTTGGCATTCAAGTGTTAAATTGCTTGTACTTGAACATATTTTTATTAAAACATCACAAATTTAGAACAGTTCACAATTTTTCATCCAAAACGATGTTTGAATTGTTAATATACTTGAATAGTGCAAATGTGTGCGAAATCGGGTACACTGACTCTACCTTCTTTTCCCAAATTTACGATTTATCACTCCTATTTACCCAATTGAAAGGGACAGGCAGTAAGTAAAAAAAGGTTAGTTTTTCCCTATGTACTGAATAGTGAAAAAAGGCGCAGTGGTCAAGTGGTAGAGCGCCTGACTCCTGATCCGAAGGTCGTGAGTTCGAGCCCTGTGATGAGCGGGGTTTTATCATGAACTTCACAATCACTAAAAGTTGGCGCGAGTACTGGTTGGTAGCCAGGAAGCAGTCATCGAGAGTGATTAGCTATAAGTTGTAAGAACTTGTTTCAACCTAATCGATGTAAAATAAATAAGTTAAAAGTTAAGTTAAGAAAAAAGCTTGTGTGTGCAACTACTCGTACACATTAGTACTAATTTTATATCAGGCATGATAATTTTCAATGGATTTAACACTCCCAAGAGCTGTTTTTGAGACAATTTAAGCCATCTTATATTGTTAAAAGTCAGGAGCTTCAGCGGCCCCCTGGACCCCTTGCCGAATTTTCAGCTGATTTTGAAATTTTCATGCCTGATATATTGGCTTCAAATTTTCAGAGCTTAACAACTTTTATTTGTTGATGATCTTAAACTAATAATTTTAACATTTCTTTAAATATATATTCATGTACATAATTTGGATTACAAATACCGGTAATCATTTTAGTTACCGTTTTACACTGCTTCTCTTTTCAATACACAGTAATGGCTTGATTAGATAGACATCCAAAGTACTAGAAGGCATAATCAGTATGCAATTCTCATCATTTAGTCATGCAGTAAACATGGCAGATACATGAAAAGAAATGAACATTGTATGTATACATTTTTTTCTATTATAGGTAGTCATTGCATCACAGGTGACCTCTGCTTGGCATGGTTTTGGGAATGCCAAGTTCCATTGTTGGCTTTTGACAGCCGGCCAAAGTAATCCTACCACACTTGATGATGATGAATGTTCGAGTAAGTTTTTTAATGCAAAAACTGTTGCTGTAAATCGGGGGTGTCACTAATTCTTGAAAAAAGAGAAATGGCCAACAATAGGTGGGGGTTGAGGGGACAATAGATTATAATTAAGCTGGGTGTTGATGCTTAAGTTACTGGGTAATTTTACTGACTTTAGACACCCCTGATAAACAGTATTTTTTGTTGGAGGAATGCATCTATGCATGTTTTTCAGAAGACCAGGAGTGTAATACTTTCTTTAGACGGAATTAAATTTTGATTATGTACATTTTGTAGTTAATGTATGTAAAAAACTGTTAAAAATATTTGATAAGAATGATATCCTTGTCAATGAAAATATTTATGATATTAAGTTCGCTTTGCCACTAATGTTATGTAGATGCTCTCCATTTAATTATATTAAGATTATTGTTTGAGAGCTAGTTGATATAAATGCGTGTATTTAAACAAACATAGCATGAAAGCATTTATATTATCACACTTGAATAAATTCAGAAGCAAATTCAAGCAATTGGAGGCTGATCTTAAGTTTTATATTCTTAGAACCTAGTAATGAACCATCCATTTCAACCAATATTTAGTTATCATCTTTACATTTGTTGTTGTTATGCCATCACCATTTGAAGATGAAGATTGGCAAAAGTGCATGAAGTGTTACCCTCGCTGTCAAACCATGTGTACATGCATAATATTGGTTTCCAATCAATAACTCTTGAAAGGATGGATGGATTCAATTCGTATTGGGCACATACGCTTAAGATAATAAAATACAGGTCAATTTGATTTCAGTTACAATCCAACAATTATTAGGAGTTATGGCCCTTTTTATCTTAAAAGCCCATATAGGGGGCACCCCTGTCCTATGGACATATCTTAATAACATTCATGCTTCATCATTTCAATATGTTATTTTTGGAATCTAATTCTGTTGCAGGTGCTTTTGAAATGAGATGGATTGTGCCCCCAGAAGAGGAAATCAAAGCCCAAGACAATTTTACTATCACATACGAACTAATCGTTAAAGATGCGTTTTACCCATGGGCTTTTAGCAAGGGATTTTTTACATCAGTTGGTCCAGGAAATCTGGCGTAAGATATTTTCAAATGACACAAAATAAGATTTAATTAAGAAGCCAATGAGCAAGGTTTACAATGCTGAATTATAGCTCATTGTTTAGCATGAAGTGCAAATGTTTGCTGTTACTAGTTATGCTTAGCAAGACCTCTAGAGAAGAAATTGAAAAAAGCATCAGAATCACTTTTAATATCAATTTTTTATGCTTGGCAATTGAAATTTGTCAAGATTAGAGTACCACTTATTTCTTATTTCTGTTTAAGCTCTACTGTCAAAAGGCCAGGGAGCTTATGTCATGGGAAATTGTCCACTGTGTGTCCGTGCGTGTATCAGTTTATTAAATTTTCATTCAACCTACATGTAATCCTAAACTCTTGGCCAATTTTGACTAAACTTAACAGGAATGTTCCTTGAGTGGTCCTCTTTCAAAGTTGTTCAAATGTTTATGGTCTGTTGCATAAATAGGTTGCAGGAGCTAAAAATAGACCTTGGGTCACATGTTTTCTATATAGACTTGCATGTGAAAATCTTCTTCTCCCTTCACTGCATGGCCCAGGGTTTTGATATTTGGTATGAAGCATTGTTAATTGGTCTCTTGTCAAGATTGCTCACATGTTTTCTAGAGAGTTATATAGGGAATAATTTTGAAAAATGTTTATCAAAGGTCCATGATTGTGCACATTGTAGTCAGTCAGAGCATCAGGCCCTCTTGTTAATGAAAACTATGTTGGTTACCATTTTGGTTAAATTTTAGCGAATTTGTAAAATAAAATGGGAAAAAGTATGTTTGAAAAGTCCTTAAATTTAATGATGACGTTTTTTAATGGACTGTGTATTCTATAAAACAACCAAATTCGACTGTTCACCACCCAATATTTGTGAAAACAAATTGTCTTTTAAGAATACATGATGAATTTACACATGTACAATATAAAGTTGCTTCCAGTAATTGATTAATTGTAAAAAAATATGTATTTAATTGTTAAAATGTTTTTGGTTCACTTTTCCAGAGATGCTGCAGAGTCTAAAACATGGTGTGAAACAACAGTATGTCCAGCTTCAAGTGGTGATGCTAAGAAGGATAATTGTTGCATTTACCACGTCAACGTTCATTCTTGCCCACAAACTGACTCTGGTGTGTGTGGACCTTGGTTGAAGCATGATGGAGACACATACACACATTCTGCTGTGAATGGTAAGTTCGTTCTGAAAAAAGAAACAACTACACAATAATAGTTAATGCTGCGTGTATTCAGTTAAAAGATTTTTGAATAATTGTTATCACAAGTTATCTATCACATGAAATTACAGTTTACATGATCTTCCGGTGGTTTGAGTTACATCCTGAGGTCTTTTTCCCTGGTATAACAATTTTAGAAAATCAAACTAAGTCTCTATATATATGAAGCATTTATTATCTCAAAATACTGATTGAAAATTCCCAAAATTTCCCAAACATTGGTTTAGTTGAACAGGAATGCCATCATTAACATTGATCAAGTCAGTTTTCCGGTCAGTATATAACAAGTTGAAAATCAATTTACGGCACCTTTAAAGTTTAGATTGTTGTTGATGTATATTATATTGTTTTTTATGTATATTTTGTTTACAGTCATAATATGGTTTTCCAATTTAATTTCTTTGAAAAAACATTTGATTAGGCTGGGGCAAAATTTGAAGAAACAAAGGCCCTTACTAACTGATTTATTATACATGTGCCAGATAAAGAAAACATAACAAAATTCTAATTTTGTTCTACATTTTTGTATAGTGGGACCGGTTGACCAAGGAAATTGGACCAGTGTGATTCCAGGAGTGGCTGTTGAAGGACTGACTGATTTGATTGCCCATTTCAAAATAGCCGGAATGCAAGTTGCTTTGCGGGCAGTGACCAAGATTCTCCCTAGAACCGGTATGTGTGTTTCCGCTTAGATCTTGGTAAAATGTAAAAATGACTATGATAGATTTATTGCAAGATTATCATCCTTAAAAGAAAGGGTGTAGTTAGATGAACACTTGCCTATCCATCCTTTCATGCTACAAATCTGTGTTGCTTCTATCTCAGAAAGTACATAACTTTGGAGTACAAAACTTTATAGCAATATTACTCACTGTGCATATGTTTTAGTTTATCTTGGATTCAATGAATAAGAGCTGCGTTATGTCACTGGATTAACATTGTTACATAATATTTTCACTAAAAATCATGGATTTACACTTAAAAATCCATTCAAACTATTCATTTCACTGACAGAAAATGTCATCACTTCTATACTTGACTTGGAGAAGTGACCATTTAAAATTATTTATCAGTGATAGTACCATCCAATGGCTATATTTTTTATGGTATGATAATCTATATCTCTCTCACAGTATGCAAACTTACAATCTAATGTGGTAATAGTGAGAAACCACCGGTATCCTGACACTTTTTACGCCCGTTTGAAAAACAGGACTTATTATGGGAACACCCGTTGCGGGCGGGTGGCGTCCACATGTTGTCTGCTCTCTTAGTCAAAGAGTTTTCATCTGATCATTACCAAACTTGGTGAAAATATTTGTGGGCATAATATCTCAGCCAAATAATATCTCAGCCAAGTTCGATAACAAGCTACATCGCCTCAGGCACTTCGGAATTATGGCCCTTGAATTATCCAATATTGGCCAAATAAGCCTTGACTGCTCTCTAAGTCAAAGAGTTTTCATCCGATCTTTACCAAACTTGGTGAAAATGTTTGTGGGCATAATATCTCGGCCAAGTACGATAACCAGCCATAGCGCTCAAGTCACTCCGGAATTATCACCCTTTGATTTTAGAAAATTACCTAAAATTTGACTTGTTTTAACTCTGACTTATGACGGGCATATTTTGTGACACGTTGCCACTCTTGTTAAGTTTACTTTCAAGTGGACAAGAAGCCTTGAGAAAGAATTTATGTTATTTCTGAAAATTGACATCTACATTTCTGATGATAGGCTTGCCTGAATTCAGTTACAGCAGTCAAGATCTTTATTTAAACTCTTCAGTCTGTCAATTCTTTTACATCATTGAGTTACAAGCATTGGTGTTGTAACAAAAATTGCATATCTGTAATGTTTGATGATGGAAGGCCCTCTTTCGGATAATGATGAAACATGTCGAGTGGTATATTAATAAAATAAGGATCTGGAGGGAATGATCATTCAGCAGTTGATATTTATTATGACCTATGATAATAGTATCCAAGATGAACTGTTGAATAAGTGTTCTCAAAAACATAACAATTCAATGAATCGAGTGTAGAACTGGTAGCAACTTGAATTGTAAATTGTTATATTTAATTGTCTGTCAAATAAATCGATTAAATTCCAACGGCCTATTCATATTTCTCTCAGTAATTCTGTTAGATTTGAGTTTCACAAACCATTTAAAATTTATAAAAGACCCGCATGTATGAAAAGATCTTCCAATGAACTTGCTTGTATTTTATTAATAAAATTGTCACTGATTTTTGATTGAAATACTGTGTTCTGTTATTCAGTAATACTTGGTAAAGTTTTGTTTATATGTTGTGCTAACTTTTTGCAATGACTTAACAAATTGCTTGTTTATCCAGTATGTGGTGATTCCAAATGCGAGACAATTGAAGGAGAAACATGTGAAACTTGTCCAGCTGATTGTGGTAAATGTCCTCTCAAAGTCTGGGAGATATCACTGATTGCTGTGGCTGCAATTGTCTTTTTTGGAACTATCTCTGGCATTTATGGGGTTAGTTCTGTCAGTTCTGAATGAATTACTGTATATATATTTGATGTTTCTTTAAGCACCCATGTATCTGTTGTGGGTAGTAAGTTTAAGTTTTGTATAAAAATGTTTATCTAACATTAATTGTGAAATAAGTTATTGTCGTTTATCTTCATCACTCACAATTAATGCTTCATGGGTTACTAGTTTGTGATTTAGGCATTGGTTGAAGTTCAACCTCCACACAAGCCAGGATTCTAACACCAGGTTTATAGTTCAACCTCCACACAAGCCAGGATTCTAACACCCGCTTTGTAGTTCAACCTCCACACAAGCCAGGATTCTAACACCCGCTTTATAGTTCAACCTCCACACAAGCCAGGATTCTAACACCCGCTTTATAGTTCAACCTCCACACAAGCCAGGATCCTAACACCCGCTTTATAGTTCAACCTCCACACAAGCCAGGATTCTAACACCCGCTTTATAGTTCAACCTCCACACAAGCCAGGATTCTAACACCTGGATTAGGAGTAAGAAGCTTGACAACACATAATGCCCTCTGAAAAATGGCTTTAATTTAAAACTTTGTGTACGAAGAATTTTTCTATTGAATACAAATGTCTGTTTTGCTGGAATATGTCTGTTTTGCTGGAATATGTCTGTTTATACTAACATTGCTTTTTGTTTGGTTTACAGTACTTTGCTTGGCAGAGGAGGAAGCTTCTTTGGGATGAAAAGTGGATTATTCCAATGGAAGAAATACAGATTGGTAATAATATGCTGTTTTTAAGATGTCTTTAAGTGATTTATAAACCAGGTTTTCTAAGAAAACCAGGTTATTTATAGAATGGTGTGTGTCGTTGGGCGGGCAGGTTGGAGTCAAAATAGGGGTTTCCGGCGAATAACTTAATTCTGTGGATTATATTGTAACCAAACTTAGTGTATACTAGCTCGCTTGGGATTACTTTTGTTTTTTTTCCTCCAAAGGTAAAGGTCACCGTTACTAAAAATAGAAATTTGGTTTCCGGCAAATAACTTGAATTGCGTTGATCATATTGTAACCAAACTTGGTGTATAGTAAGAACATGTCAACAGCTCGCTTGGGATTGCTTTTGAGTTTGGTCTGCCAAAGGTCAAGGTCACCGTTACTAAATATAGAAATTTGGTTTCCGACAAATTACTTTTGTTTCCTTCATCATATTGACATCAAACTTGGTGTATAATAAGTACTTTTGGAGAGCTCAATTGGGATAGCTTTTGTTTTTTCAAAGGTCAAGGTCACCGTTATCAAAAATAGAAATTTGATTTCCGGCAAATAACTTTAGTTTCGTTCATCATATTGATATCAAACTTGGTGTAAAGTAAGAACATGTGGAGAGCTAGCTTGGGATTTTCTTTTGGACTCATTTCGTCAAAGATCTAGGTCACCGTTACTAAAAATAGAAATTTGCATTCCGGCTTATAACTTTAGTTTCGTTGATCATATTGACATCAAACTTGGTGTATAGTAAGAACATGTGGATAACTCGCTTGGGATTGCTTTTGGGTTTGTTCCGTCCAAGGTCAAGGTCACTTAAAATTTAAAAATCAGTTTCCACTTAATATCTTTGCTATGCGTGGGAGTATTGACATTAAACTTGGTGTATAGTTGTTGCATATATATATAATATATGTAAGTTTGAGTGTGTGTATGCATGTATCACCTCTGGCACCTTTGCAGCATAGATGATCATTATGTATCCATTATACAAATAGTGCCTTGGTTACAAATAATTAGGTTTAAAACCTGGTTTGTGGGCATTGCCCATTTCTTGTATTTTGCTTTAGTATCAAGTTGGATTTAAAACATTTTTTTTTTAGATATTCCCTCTAGTCATTATGATAATTTATCTTTAAAGCATACACTTAATAAATGTGCATTAGCTTTGGTCGTCAGACATTATTAAGATCCATCAAGTTAATATCTTGACTAACATTTACTACTGTGCATTGTTCTAGATGATGCTTTACGTGGTGCGTTTGGTAGTATGATTGGCAGTGCTGTCGAATTAAACAAGAAAGCCAGTGAAGGTGGTGTCAGTGTGATGCAAACAGGGGGAAAACAAGTGTTTGCAAAAACAGCCACTTAGTATGTTTGTTCTATATTATATCTATCCCTGGAAGTAACTCCCCTTTTGTCATTTAATTGTGTTCGGTTCCACCTTCATCCACTATCGCAAAGTTCTCATGGCTAGTAGAATATAGTGGTAATGTGTTGAATTTTGACACCATTTTTCAACAGCATGACACATCTTATATATGGCAGTCAGTTGGCGTACCTAGCTAGTCTTTCTGGGTCCAAACCAGAACTGACCTGTTCTTCCACACCAAACTGAATCAGAGGTGAAGGACAAATGACTTGAGGTGATACCCCTCACCCAGGGATTCATACCTACACTCTTCAGTTTGGTAGTTGAGTGTTCCTCTCACTGAGATAAGGCAGGCTGCACCAGTCTGAGATTGCTTAATACTTACTGATTTTGCATCTTATGACTACATGTTGAAGATAATTTTACTATGATATTTATTTTAATATCAGGGTTTTGAGTCTTTTCACCAAAAAATGCAGGTATTTTGTTTAAAGACAATATTTAGTCATTGTATGATATTATTAAGCCAACTGATTATTCTTCTGAGCCAAACATTTCAGTGTTTATATGTTTATCTTGCAATCAACTTGCATAAAAATCCAAAGAACATAAAAGTCTTACATTTTGTTATTAGATCTATGCACTGTTCCAATCTTTTTCTGTTTGTAGCAATGCCAATGTTTGTTTTAAACATTTTTGCAAATGAATCATAGATACCGGTACATGGTTCATATACTGTTATATATTCTATATTTTCAGTGATGGTAGGACTTGTGCTGTAAGACCAATCATCAAACAAGAATTTAATCTGACCAAACTTATCCGTATTGAAGTAAGAGAAGTCAGGTGAAAAAACTTTTGATAGTATAGTCTAACCTGCCATTCTGAACACCTTAAAGCTACTTTTTGTCTTACTTGACTGTTTAGAACTCCTCCACACAGTGTTATAAACAATAATTTAACTTAAATAGCAACCTCCTGTCAAACATCGGACAAATAACCTTTTAATTTTCAGCTTTTACAATCGATAACTGTTCAACCAGTTAATCCGCTAACAGTAGTTTTATCTATAAATGTATCATTAATACATGTATTACAAAGTAAGATACAATGTACATTAAAAGCAATATGCTTTCATTCACATCGCAACATTGTCAATTATAGTAATTCTTAGTTACAAAGACCATCTGTCTTAAGATACCACTTTTCTGTCTCTCCTGAGGGGTCTCTGACTCTCATTAGGCGCATTTTATTTTAATTTCCGTTTCATAGAAATATATCGTGTAATATGTTCAGACCGCTTGGTACAAAATCACTCATCACTTGGTTAAAACCAACAAACTCCTGTTTTGGGGCTTTTCTTTTTATGTACAATTCTTTCTGCTTACAGAGAGTGCGACAACGCAAACCTGTGCAAATTTGTGGGTTCATGTTTAGATCTAACATTGATGTGTGTAGTAAATGAATACTGTGCCAAAGGATCTCTTAGTGACGTACTGTTGAATGAAGAAGTACCTTTAAACTGGGCATTCAGGTAATTTCAAATCAGCTGTCCAAATAGCAAATAGTCTCAACCATATTTCTTATGTTGAAAAACATACATACAATGAAACCAAGTAATAGTTCCTGGCGTACCACCGTTAGTCCTGAAGAGAGTCAGTCTTAGTTTTTAGGTGGTCTGATTAATAAGGTTAAATATAGAGACAGAATTTAAAACTGGTTGTTAATGAGTTGGTTTTTTTGAGAAGGTTTACTGTATTTGCATGAAGATTGAGATTTGGTTTTGTATCAGAAGAATGCACAGTCTTCCATGATTCTCAGAGTGCTTAGAAAAATATTTATTAGATTAGTTATGCAGAAATTTAAATCAAATATATTGTAAAGGTCAAATGAAGGCCTTTAACGTGTTCCATAATTGGCTATAATTGAGGCTTTAAAATTATGTAGGTGATAATTTGTTCAAGATCATTTGAGGAAATGAAGGAAATCATTTTTGAAGTGGATTTTTTTTTTAAATGGTACCAATTGATAGACTGTGATCAATTTTCATTGAGAAGAATTTAATGACATCTCAGGATTGCAAGGAACATAGCCCAGAGTGCATTTCTGCCCACATGAACGATTTGATTAACACTATTATTTTGATCCATTGAAGGTTTTCATTCGAAGGAGATATTGCCAGAGGAATGGCATATCTGCATTCCCGCAAAATCATACATGGACGTCTGAAAGCTAACAACTGCGTTGTAGATGATAGATGGACGGTGAAGATTTCAGGTAAATTCATGATTGTTTGTGTACAGAAAACTTATTGTGCTCATGTTGCATTTAATTTGGAAGTAATGGCCACATTTTATATATATTAAGGTAATTAAAGCGAGATGAAACAGTTACTCTGAGTTTTATAAATAGCTGAATCTTAGTGCTGTGTAATAAGGGTTTGGTGCAAAGCTATTATAATTGGTTTGTTACCTAATCAAAGTTTTCTATAGTTAAGAACTAAAGCCTTGATATGTTGCTGCATTGTGGACTGATACATATTTCATCACGGTTTAACTGGCTGTCACTGTCATGCACCTTTAGTCGGTGAAAGGGTAAAATGATACTGGAGATTGAAATGCCATCGTGGATATATATACAAATATAATGACAAGTTTTATGAAGTAGTTTCTGTCGAATTTCTGTGTACGTGTAGATTGTAGTGAACGTTAGAAAAGATTCACAAAGTCCTTCTGTTTGTATTTCTTTTTATTCGCACACTTAAACAATGTCTGGAAATCCAGTCATATAAAGTTATAAATATTAATCTAAAGTTATGGTTCTCCAATATGTATATCAAGCTGGTACTCCAGTGAATATTAAAATAAAATAACCTAAATGCAAATTCTGGTACTCCAGTTAAATGTAAAGTAAAGGTACTCCTTTGAATGAATTCTTATTTCTGTCTAGCATATAAAGTTACAAGTATTTATACAATCCTAAAACAAAGATAATAAGGAAGCCAGACCTTAAGGGCTTTGGTGATAAATAAACATTTCAGATATAACAATAGATGTGTGACCTTAAGGGTTTTGATAATAAATTAACAGTTCAGTATAACAATAGATGTGTGATGACAATTAATCGGAGGAAATATGTTATCAATGAATTTAGAAATGAGGTGTTAATAACAGAACAATAGCTTCGCAGTCAAAGTTGGCAGACAGCAACAGGTGTCAAACTATACAACATAATTAAAATTGATGGTAAGAGAAAAGTCTTAATTTTCACTGCATAAAAGATGGTGGAGAATCCGGGTACTTAACAACGATTAGTGGAGTAGGATTCTGTGTACCAAGCGAGTATTCCCCAATTCTCAAAGATTGTAGCTGAACTGACGGAAATGAACTATTCCAGGAGAGTTTGTGCTGTTGTTCCTGAACCACGTAATATGTATCAACATTATGGTACAGAAAGTTGCTGGTCACCTGCTGTACATTTCGTAAGTTACAGCAGATTATTGGCTTGTCAACAGCAACTCAAACAAGAACGCGATAGGAACAGGATGGCAGCATTTCTCAACAAGAAAGATCTACAAAACCTTCCTTTTTACAACTTGGAGAACCAAGAACTCAGAAAACTGTGTTTTAACTCAACAAAGACACCGGCATCCAAACTCAACATGAAAGAAGTTACGAAAACACTAACTCAATTGAAATCAACCATTGAAGGACAAAATGCATCAATTGCATTTCTACAAATTGAAAATAGGGACCTGAAATCATTTAGGACAAAAACAGAGTGTGATAATGATCAATTAAAGAAGGAAAATAAATCTATTTCACAGAAACTGAAAAAGAAAATAAATTATGCTAATCAACTAAATGAGGACTTGCAAAAAGCTGCAATTAAGATAGAGAATATTACTCAAAAGGCATGGGTTGAAAATACCAATGCGTTTAGACAATTAGCAGCTAACCAGATTTCATATTCTAACCTAGAGAAGAACTTCAAACAAAGCAACGATGAACTAAACTCAACTAAACTAGAGCTAGAATCAACCAAATACGAACTCAAATCTGCTGTTGAGCAAGTGAATTCTTTAACAACTGCAGGATCTTCAAAGAAGGAAAAAAACAGCCAGTTTAAGGTCAACAAGGACATTATCAGAGCATGTGCTTATGAACTTGGAGAGCAAAATGGCAAACTTATGCAGATGTATGATCATTTCGATGAGGATTTCAATCCAGAACCATTCAGGTGTACAAAATGTGGCAGCAATGAATACCACCCACCAGACTGCTGTGATGCTGAGGATGTTACCTGTGCATGTTGTAGGAAAAGGGGACATTTTACCATTTGGTGTAGGAAATTGTTGAGACTGGTTCCAAAATGATACAAAAGTGCGAATTAGTCATTTTAAGTTTGGAGACCAAACTTTTTGTAGCAGGGAGGAATTATTATGCAGTGAAAATTAAGACTTTTCTCTTACCATCAATTTTAATTATGTTGTATAGTTTGACACCTGTTGCTGTCTGCCAACTTTGACTGCGAAGCTATTGTTCTGTTATTAACACCTCATTTCTAAATTCATTGATAACATATTTCCTCCGATTAATTGTCATCACACATCTATTGTTATACTGAACTGTTAATTTATTATCAAAACCCTTAAAGGTCACACATCTATTGTTATATCTGAAATGTTTATTTATCACCAAAGCCCATAAGGTCTGGCTTCCTAATTATCTTTGTTTTAGGTGTGTATAAATACATGTAACTTTATATGCTAGACAGAAATAAGAATTCATTCAAAGGAGTACCTTTACTTTACATTTAACTGGAGTACCAGAATTTGCATTTAGGTTATTTTATTTTAATATTCACTGGAGTACCAGCTTGATGTACATATTGGAGAACCATAACTTTAGATTTATATTTAGAACTTTATATGACTGGATTTCCAGACATTGTTTAAGTGTGCGAATAAAAAGAAATACAAACAGAAGGACTTTGTGAATCTTTTCTAACGTTCACTACAATCTACACGTACACAGAAAATCGACAGAAACTACTTCATAAACAAGCATGGGTGTCAATAAGAAACAGAGCTAATAAAATTACCCAGTAACTTCAGCATCATCACCCAGCTACTTTTCTTGTATGAATGATAATAATTAAAGGGTCAGTACTCCCAGTCCCCTGCCTACTTCTATCGATTTCCCTTCTACTTCTACCCCTGAACAAAACTTTTTTGTAGATTATGGTTTAAGAACATTGCGTGCAAATGAAGTTGTTGATCCAAATGACTTGGAGGAAATTGGATATCGCAATAAGCGTGCAGCTGTTTACATGGCACCAGAATTTGCTGATGTTGAGAACTATGAGATGTATGATGCCACAATGCCGGGAGATGTCTATGCTTTTGCCATCATCATGATTGAAATTGCCTTAAGAAATGATCCATATGGGGTATACTATATTTTAATTGCATATATACAGACAGTGCCTCATCTCCAGAGAAACACTCATTTTGTCTGTTGTTGAGAGTTCATTGCATAACTTGGTAGTAATTGAGAGAGAAACACTCATTTTGTCTGTTGTTGAGAGTTCATGCACAACTTGGTAGTAATTGAGAGAAGTTGTTGTTTAAGAGATGGTAGCTCTGAAGAGACTGCCCTGTTGAAAATATATTCATGGAAGTAAATAAGCATGTACGGCTCAAGAATGCATTTACATGCCAGTAGATTTGAAAAAGGCGTTTCTTACAGCCTGATATTTATCTGAATATGCAAGCAAGAATACTGCACTGGTAACTTAGTAGTTGATTTTGATAGGTTATTCTCCGTTTTGTGTTCAGAGTTCTACCTAACAAAATTGACAGAACCTGGAAGAAAAATGTTGTTGAATGTTTGTTTTTCATGAGTCCTGAATACCATTATTCATTCTATATTGGAGCATTATATCATTTAGGATGAAGATTGCTTCTCACTGCCTCCAACATGGAAACCACCACTACCAGATTTTGATCCTGATAATTTCGACAACAAAGATGACGTATGTCCAAGTCCAGAACCATACATACTAGTAAGCACTTTTAAATTGTTCAACATTTTTGTTTTACAGAAAGCAAATTGCACAAATTTGCTTCTTAGAATGCCTGAAATTCATTCAGAAAAAACTGGCAATTCATGCCTTTTAAACTAAAAGAAAAATGTTCAGACATTTTAATACTGGTTTCAAATACATGATATTTTGTTAAAGTGCAAGAACTGTGGTCAAGAACCTGGCAGAAAGCTACATTATCTGTTTAAATTTACAGGTACCATTACTGACATGAGCATTTCTCATCAGGGACATTCACCAATTACTGGTGAATATCTCTTTGTTTCTATTTACTTAAATAGTATTACCTTTGTTTAAATTACTTTGGTAATATATGCAGTAAGTATCAGTACTATACCATGGTAGTTGGCTGCTTGAGAATAAAAGAAACATTTTGACTGCTCTGTCATTCGAAAAATGGTGAAGAGGCATAAAGTGTTACCCTGTCTGTCTGTTCTTCCATTCATGCAAACATTGGTTTCCTATCCATAACTCTTGAAGGATAAGTGGATTCAATTCTTTTTGGGCACATACGTACAGGATAATAAAAGACACGTCTAGTTCGATTTCATTTACAATTTGTCAATGTTTGGAGGCGTTATGGCCCTTTTTGTACTAAAAAATGGTTTTCCAGTTAATATTGCTTCAAAATTATTTGGCTTTTGCAAAGTATTTACATTCTACTGAAAGCCCATAGTGGAAGCATCACATTTCATATGGACGCATCTGGTTTTAACATGATCTTTTTCTCCCAAAAAATAAACAGTTGATTGAAGCATGCTGGCATAATAATCCTGAAGAAAGACCAACCTTTGATAAGGTTCGTGCCACTGTAAAGAAGGTCAATCCAAGCAAACTCAGTGCTGTTGATCTCATGATGGCCATGGTAAGTCTGTGATTAAAATTTCTGTAAAGTGACTATAGTGTATATTGATTCCACATTTTCATTTATTTGAAATAGTGACTGTGTGCAGTTTCTGTCTCAAAATATTTTCTCTCTAGATGAGACTTTTTATGAAAACAATATTGTAAATATTGTAAAAACTACTCTGAAGACAAACATTGCAAGAATATTGGCACAAATTTGTTGAATATGATTTATTTCAATGATTTGTTGAAAGTTGTATGGGTAATTTATAAAGCTTAATTTAGGATTGACATTTATATATATTTTAGTTACTACTTATATACCATGTGTAATGTTCCTTTCCCATGCCAAATGTCCATTTGTATTTCTAAATATCAAATTTACTTTAATATTTTACTGAAGATGGTAGTTACATTAGAATTTTTGGAAACCATTTTTCTTTAAATCTCTCAGTTCTCCGAATTTGATGTTATGTTTACAGATGTTTATAATTGAGATATTAATTGAAATTGAAACCATGCAATGAATTTGTTCTAGTTTCCGATTGTTCCTATATGTTAATTGTTGCTGTAAAGATTGCTTAACATCGATTGATGTGAAATGTGTTTTATTTGTACAGATGGAGAAGTACTCAAACCATTTGGAATCCATTGTTGCTGAAAGAACTTCTGATCTTGTGGCAGAGAAAGCCAAAACTGACCGCCTCTTGTACAGTAAGTGCTTGAATTAACAGTTTGCCTTTGGCACTGTTTAACCACACTGAGAAACAAGTTTTTAACCTCAACACATTTTATTAAACACTGCAAACTGCAGTGAAAATAATTGCTCAGGTCAGCATTTTTTTCTGATGGAAAATAATTTGTTTGTTTTTTGCATAATTTCTTATTTTTAAGCAAGCAATGCAGACGTATTACTACTCTCCTTTAGCATCGGGCGCTTTAGTTTCGTTTATCATATTGACATCAATCTTGGTGTATAGTAAGAACATGTAGAGAGAAGCTGCTTGGGCTTGCTTTTGGACTTGTTCTGTCCAAGGTCTAAGTCACTAAAATTTAAAAATCAGTTTCCACTTTTATCTTCGCTATGCGTGGGTGTATTGACATCAAACTTGGTGTATAGTTGTTGCATATGTATATAATATGTCTAAGTGTGAGTGTGTGTATGCATGTATCACCTACGGCACCTTTACAGAATTGATGATCATCATGTATTCATTATACAAATAGAGCATTGGTTACAAATAACTAGGTTGAAAACCTGGTTTGTGGGCATTGCCCATTTCTTTTCTTTTTTATATTTTAGGTATGTTGCCTAGAGCTGTGGCTGATGACTTAAGACAAGGAAAAGCTATTGAAGCTAAATACCATGATGTTTGCACCATCTACTTCAGGTAATAAATCATAAAAATGGGTTATATTATTCACTATAGAAAGGAATGTTATATATCTACATTGTTTTGAATAGAAAATATGAGACTGCAGAATTTGTATGCATACACTATCCATGAAAATCTTATTTGAATATAGGCAAAGCTGTATTGGATATCAGTTATGTCATATTTGTAAGCATTCTGAATAACAATTTCATTTTATGATACTATTTCAGTGACATTGTTGGTTTCACAAACATTTCTGGCAAAAGTAAGCCTATTGAAGTGGTAGGATTGCTGAACAAACTGTACATTACATTTGATGACATCATTGATAAGTATGATGTATACAAGGTGGAAACAATTGGTGATGCTTGTAAGTATTCAAAAATAACCTAAACACAGTCTAATGTCTGTGAATGGTCAAACTTTTCCACATGGCATATGTCAACGTTTACAAATAAACCTAACTCAGAGCAATTTTACTTCCATCTTTTCTCCAAATATTTGTAAAATGATAATGTACATTGTTGCTTACTGCAGTCCAAGATACAGACATTTTTGGAGGTAGCAGATTTATCTTTATTCTAGTTTGCAGAATTTCATAAACATGCAACACTTTTTGCAGCAATACTTTTACATCATTATGAAGATAGTTATATGCCCCGAGATGGAGGCTCATAATAATTACATAGAATGTTTATAAGGTAGTCACTTCATCTGTCCACAACACTTCATATTCTTATTGTAACTTTTAAACAAATGAAGGGAATTCTATGAAGCATTACAGCTCTGTACCTCCACGGGTACAGACATGGGCAGTATTCTACTCCTGGGGCATTTGTCACTTACAGTCTGGTGACATCTCTTGTTTTCAGATATGGTTGTGTCTGGAATTCCGATATTTACTGAGCATCATGCTAGGGAAGTATCTGACATGGCTATAGATCTAGTAAAAGCTTGCCAGTGCTTTATCATTCCACATATGCCTGAGGAACCTTTAAAAATCAGAATTGGTTTACATACAGGTATCTGCCATTACATGTTTTAAATCTACAAATGTTTACCCTGCCTGTAACTGCTATTACTATTTTACTCTTCATACACTCATAATTATAGCACAGCTTGTTTTATCCAATACCAGACCTGTGTCAATGAATTTTATTCATGTGCGGATAAAATACTATACTTTTATTAACAAAACATAAGTTTGTGAATCAGAAATGAATAACATTTCATGCTATGCTCCAAAATTATAAGTACCAGTTTGCATTACAGTATGAACTCATTTCCTACGGTCATTACCATAGTTGATTGTCATGCGTTTTCTCGATTACTATACCCCTTATATTGTATACTATGTATTTATTACCTTGTTCAATCTTCTGTGGTTCTTACTTGTATTTCAGAATTTCAGAAAGTTTTGTGTAATTCTTTTCTTTAATATTAATAGGACCAGCTTGTGCTGGAGTGGTTGGTATCAAGATGCCCAGGTATTGTTTGTTTGGTGATACTGTGAACACTTCAAGCAGAATGGAATCCAACAGTGAAGGTATGCTCTTCAATTTTCACACTATATCAGCATTGTTTGTAAATGAGCACTGCTGTGGGATTTCCAACCTCTTCTGTAAGTGACGTCATTTCAAGAAAACATCACATGTGATGTCACTATTTGCAAGCAGGAAACAATATTTATTTCATATGCCATATGGGGCATATATTGCTTACTGTCCGTATATGGTGACATCATATGTAAAGTCTCCAGGAAATGATGTCATTTATAGAAGAGGTTGTGGAAATCGAAGAGTGGCGCTCAGATGAGATTTTCTTACCTTTGTTAGATACTATATTTGCTTTGATATTTTTGTGGAAATCAAGAGATTTTTATTTGCCTTCGGCAGCCATGCATTACAATCCTGTTTGGTAGCAGTCTGAGGAAGCCATATGAAACTGCTTTGACAAATAATTATTTGGAATACAACAAAGTCAGCAGTATCTGTCTCAAGTGCATTTTGTTGTGTAGATGAAGTTTTACACTGGTTTTGAACAATTTTGCTGTTATGTACGGCTTGACTTTAAGGTAGTGTTTGTGGGTTACCAACCAGTACTAACCTTTCTGCAAGCAACTGGCAACTACCCAACATGAGAGACCAAGGACAGATGACTTTGGATGCATTATCTTCAGTCAAATTGTCATTGAGAACATCCACCTCACTGAGGGTTTGATCCTACATCCTCCAGGATGGCTGTCAAGTGCTCTTCAGACTTGGCATTGGTTTGACTTGAGATACTTCAAAGTGAACTGTATTTGTCTTTTGTTTAATTTATATGTGCTTGATTGTTACTTATAATTTTGTTTGTATTTTTAGCTTACAAAATCCACATTAGTAACTTCACATACAAAGAGTTGGTAGGATATGGAAAATACAATTTGGAACAAAGAGGAACTATTGCTGTCAAGGTAAACATAAAAATCCATCAATTGGTTCATGTGACTCTGATTTTTCACAACAGATCTCTTTATGCTTATAGTTTATTTGGAACTGTGCATTTAATTCTGGTTTGGAATCTACCATGGTGACTCCAGATAAGGAGTTTTGTTTGAACAGACAAATCAATAATTTCATTGTGCAGGAAAGTATAAATGTGCATGCTTGGTCGGGCAGTATTTACAATGTAAAAAGTAATGTTCAATGTTCATATGATTATAATGTTCCGACCTGATGAGAAAGGTGACTGCCTGAAAAGAATGTCAAAGTTCATCAGTAGTGTAATAATGTATGAATACTTAAGGTAAGGCCACCCTTATGAGAATGTAAATTTCAAATAGTTAGGAACACATTGGTCTACGTGTTAAGCCTCTTACCTTACATGCGAAAGGTCCTGGGTTCAAATCCCCGCTAGGCCCAAAAATATTTCTTCGCTTTTTTCATGACGTTTCTTGTTTTACGGACTGTTTTTGGCAAGAAAACTGATTTGGTTTCTAAAAATTGCCATATTTCTCCAAAGTTTGATAATTCTGCATGGTAAAATTTAATACATGCATATTACAAGATATTATCAAAGCAAAACTGGACAGTAAAAGTTTTTCATTTTATTATGTATGATTATGCTACCTTGAAAGTTGGTATTTCTTATTGTGACTTAAAAAGTTACGTCATTTACAGGAGGGTGTATGCATATGAAGGACCACCTATATTTTTCACAGCGCATATTATTTTCAATATCACTTTTTAAGAAGGAAAACACAAACAATAAAATAGGCTCATTTTGAACTAAAAAAAATAATTTGTGCATGAAGAACACGAGTGGAATTTGTGACCCCTCAAAAGCAAGTCGGTTTAATCTTAAAACTTGAAAATCTTTAAAATAGTATAGTAAAACTTTGTAATATTTTGCATTTAGTTGTCTCATGTGATCCAGAAACTCATGGAAACAGTTTAGTTAAGTGTTTTGATGATGAGTATTAGAGTAGTCCTACCTTAACAGTACTATGATTACATGTTAAAATGATCTTGTGTTTTATCAATTACTGACAAATCAAAATTTGCGAAATGATAAAAGAATTCTGTAAATGTTTTCAGGGTAAAGGAGACATGTTGACCTGGTGGTTACATGGACATGATCCAGCCTGGGTAGAAGAGAATGCAGCGCCACCTGCCATGACACTGAAAGAAGGTAGTGGTGTAATAGCTGTCAGAGAAAGTGATATGAGGCAAAATAACAGTTAGAAATCATAAGATCTACATGTTGAGTTATATGTGGGTGTACATTTTATACAATCAAGTATCATGATTGCTGAGGTAGATGTAGATGTTGAGTTTGTACTGGATTGATTTTTAAAATTTAATTTCCTTGTAGTTTTGTGTGTTGATTGTAAAACTGCCAGTGTTTTTAGTATTGTTAAATGTATCGAGGTTACGATGTCCTTTCTATGACAAGGAAAGAATTCAAATAGTGCAGTTTATTAGTTGAACAGTCTAGTCATCAATAAATGTGGACACTTATCTTTGTGAAATTTCAAAATGGAGTTAAACCTCAATAATAAAATCACCCTTGGGACCCTTGAAAACTGGTCTTAATATTGAGGTGGTCTTAATATCGAGGTTGAAGAGCGGAATAGTAAAAAAGGACTTGAAAAGTGCAGTCTTAATTTTGAGGTGGTCTTTAAGTGAGGTTTTAATGTATTTCACCTTTGAAAACATACAATTCTCAATAAATGATAATTTCATTGTTTTCTTTCAAATGTGTAGTATTTAGTTGTTTATTTTTCTATACAAATTGTATGTGTCTTAATACATATTTGACATTGCTTAAAATTCATTTCTGTGAAAGGCATTGTAGAAGTTCGGTGCGATTGTTGTTTATAAAACCATTTTATTTTATGATGTTATAAATTAGACTTATGCAAAATTTATTCCAATTGCTGGTGACTACTTGTTTATGATAATGACTAAGGGAAATCAAATTCAAATGATTCATACTATTCTTCCCAACGATAATGTGTCGGTTACAAACACAATTATAAACAGAACACGGAAGAGTCAATGTGAAACTCAGACTGCACAGGTTTTTATTTTCAATAAATACTTTCTATGTGACCATATAAACCAGAAAAAAGGTTTATTGTCATTTTCTGTAGGGAAACTATTTCATCATGTTTATTGATTCAATATATCAAATGTAAAGTGTTGTTTTGTCAGTTTACATGAAAAGTTCAATTTTTTTCGCTGGAAACATGTTACCATTTTGGGGGTTGGGGGAACTATGGGCAATACTCACTGTTAAGTATATATAGAATGTTTGAACTTGACTTGGTTGACTTGGTTGAAAAGAACATTTGTCTTGGTAGAAAAGAACATTTGTTTTATGTCTCTGACATGCTTGTTAGAATTGGACTGTGAATATACAGAAATAAAATGCATGTCTCTTTTCCTCTTGTTGGTTGATTTTATAGCAATGTGACACGAAATTGCATCAAATGCAATAATAGTACATTGGGCAAATAGTCTGTCAAAAGTTTAGGCAGTGCCTGATCAGTTGTACTGGAAGTTGTTCTGTCTGTTATTTGATACCTATCAAAAGGTTTATGCTGGTAATTTGCCAAATATGTTTGACAAAAAATGAAATGAATATTTAAGTCTTCAAAAAGAGATGGGTAGTTTTTTTTGTAGAAAATGATTGGTGTGTGATGCTGAAGCTTTGAATGTATCAACTGCAACAACTTATACATATACACAATTGTGAAAAAATAGTATTTAGGCCATACCAAATCGAATCTATGTTTAGGTTCATTTCAAAAACCTACCTACCAGTGCAGGAAAAACTGTCGATAAAAACAATTAAAACTATCTGAGTAATCTCTTACATTTTTCGTGACAAAAACAAAGAATTTGAACAACAAAATACAATGTACCAGTATACAAAACCACAAGGTGTACGAAGTAGAAGACTAGATTATTCATAAAAACCTTTTGTGAAAACTGTTTTTCAGTTAGACTTTCTAAATGATAGTTGTAAGACTGGTTAAAATTCTATCCAAATTTTAGCAACAAATGTATTATTTGCAAATGTAATGTTTATATAAGGTGGAAAATTCTTCAAACTTATGTATTGATTTTTATAGAAAGAATACAAATGTGAAAAGTTAAAAGGCTGAATAAGTACTACTTTCCATCATAAGTGTCATTTTTGTTTTAGATGCATATCGGAATCTACAGGAAACAAGAAATATATTGTTTGGCCCCTCTGAAATACGTATGATCTACGTTTATTATGTACGAGTATTCTTAATGACATCAATCGATATGATAAAACAGAAAAACTCCGATTTGTTAGAATTTCTGATTAGGTCACAGAAAATCTCTACTTTCGTGCTTGATGTCTAAAAAATACTAATTTTGGTTCAGAAACGCGTCAATACAAAACTAATTGAAAACAGTTTTGTGAAATGAAATCCAATTTAACAATTCTCTCAGAACACGTGCACCATAGAGGTGTACAAGACACTTATTCTAATCGCGTACTGGTGCTTTACACATCAATGTGTTTCTTTAACTTGCTTTAAAAGTATGTGAATGAATACCCGATGGAAGTCACCAGATGTTGCAAGTTTTTCATACATTTGTTACTTGATTTATATTTTTAACTACATTTAACATCCTCATTGTCAGTGTGAGAAAGTCAAAGTTAATGGGTCAATATTTTGAACAATAAAATCAATTTTTTTAGACTGGGGCGTTAGTCCCATGTCTTTATTAGACTGGGGCGTTAGCCCCATGTCTTTAGTAACCGTAATTTTGGAAACAGCCGTATCAGAGTTAGACGGTTTTGATACCACTCTATGTATCACTGCGCATGATTTGCATAAACCAATCAAATGTCTAATTTATTGTGACGTCACAAACCGCCGTACTACTTTTTCCTTTGACTTTTTGATGGATTTGCATATTGCCTGTGAATGTAAATATAATTTTTTAGGAAATTTAAATTGGGAAAAGTAATTTTGACCCCCGGGCATATTTTTTTGACCCCCGGGCATATTTAGTTTTGACCCCCGGGCAAATTTAGTTTTAACCCCCGGGCAAATTTAGTTTTGACCCCCGGGCATATTTTGTTTTGACCCCCGGGCAAATTCAGTTTTGACCCCCGGGCATACTTTTTTGACCCCCGGGCAAATTTTGTTTTGACCCTCGGGCATTGACCCCCGGGCAGGTTTCTGTTTGGAAAAAATAGATATTGAATTTGAGCTCTTTTAAAAAAATTCGTTTCCAACCGTATCGATTGTGGACAAAAATAAAGAAAATACTAACGAATTGGGGTGGAAATTCGAACCAGTTTTTAGAGTGGTGTACGAACAATCGATCAATATGAAGTAAACGGTCGAAACGGTACGGATCGGACGGGTTTCACAACATCCATTGCTGTTTACGCTCAACGATTGTCTGCACATTCGCTTGTTGGACATTTAAACTTTGTGTTGTCAAAAAGGCATTTCAGGCGTTAATGTTAAAGTAAATCATGAATTTTAAATGTTATTTATCGAAATACGCCAATTATTTGCCCATTTGCTAATTTTTAGAATTGGTAATCCATTAGGTAGCCAGCACGATAAAATTCAACGAACATGTAATGCTTGCAAACCTGTCGGACTGGCAATCAAATGATTGATAACAAGATTAGTTAAATAAATAAACGTTAATATCAACTCGCCCGCACACACATTGATTAGACGTGAAGGCGGTAAACTAAAACCGGTCCTATCATAGTCCAGGTTGAACTGTAGTCATACATGCATGTTTTGAAATTAACATTGATTGACACTGCAATACTTGTACAATGTAGGGTTGACAAGTCTTTACAGAAAACACAAACAAAATGTGTCTGCCCCAGTCTTTCTGCGCTTTCAGCGCTTTGATTTCAATACGTTTTGCTCTAATGTTGTTGACACTTGTCATTGTTTAGACAAGGGGGTGATTCATCTAATACATAAGTTCGTCTAATGTTAAACGATAGGAGAATAATTAAAATCACTTGAGGGATAAAAGTGCAAGTACACGAAATAGCAACAAGCAAATTTACTTCATCAGTGTTCATACTTGGTTTTGTAAATACTATCTTGTTCATTGTATAGCTAAACAGTGTCTGAGTCTTCATAACCTCATAGGGGTTCGTAACAATAAGTTTGGTAAGCTTTGGATCCGATGAGACATTAATGAATTGACAAACTACTTTGCACCAATCCCTGTGAATCACTATGTGTACATCTTCGTCTTCACACACTGTTGGGTATCTGATGGATGAAAATAGGTTTTGATGAGCACCATTGTTCCAACCTATCACTAATTTCCAACTTTGTGTTGGGTTAAGTGCTAATTTCCATGGTTTAAGCGTGTTGATCCTTTTCTGCATCATTCCGTTATTGTCCTGCAGATCATTGGAAAGTGAATTACACTCTGACATTTGGCAGTTATAAGTTTATGCTTTAAACGTGCACTATCTAGTGTTTGTTTCATTGGCATTTCAACATAATTGATAATTCGGGAGCTTTAAGACCAGACTATTTGTAGAAGCTTAATTTGCAATTAGTTAACGATATGCCTTTCGATCAAGTTTTCATTTCGTGTCTACATGCGTGTTGAACTGTCAACTTTCTAATCTCGATTAAACATATACCATGTTGTGGTTCTTAAAGTCGATGTTTGATTTGGAATTATATTATCAACTGGACCAGTTTCTAATTCTATTCATCGATTAAAGATTTGTTTCTCTTGTATCAGCGTAGATTAGAGCAGTGCGGATGAAAATTTGCATATTAAGGTAAAGGTTACACAGTTTGCTTGTTTTACAAATATGATCCATATACGTGATTATAAATGATGTATTACAACGAAACATTAAACATTGACTTTGCATAAACTAACATTTACTCTCAAAAAGTACTTGTTTGAGAGTATATTGTTCTTTAAACAAAGTGAGTCATTCTGATGTCAAAGACGGATTGTGTAAAATCAAATACATAGTGTAGTGTTTTAGTCTATTTGGATGAATAGAAATAAAGTACTTACATTGACTGTGTGATATATAGCTTGATTTTAAATATAACAAGTTTGATTGTGAAATTAAGTGCACAAAAATGGCTCGAATTCACACAATGGAGGATGATATAACATATGAACGTGTAAGAAATCTTCCACGTCGTACACGTGTTTGCAGTGTTCACAGACAATTATCATGGGCGTGTCAAAAAGAAATCCAGTTGTACGAGAAAGATTCTAAAGTAACAACAAACAATCTTAAACGATCTAAAACAGCCATGCAAAGTCGTTATCGTGAATTGGCGAAAGTGCAAACCAATATGAGACAAAGCACTTCCGATGCTTCCAGGAGAAGAGTCAGCTGCCCTGCAGTATTGTCACACCGCAGAGATTCTAAAGAAGCAAATGCAGACCCTTATTTGAAATCCAGTATAATATCGAACTCTGAGAGCCAAGAAGATAAAGACACAAGTGTCGCCGATAAGCCTAAGTCAGAAAGTGGACTAACACATTTGCCTCGTTCTATAAGCATGTATGGAACGCTTGTTTCAGACAAGGGAAGCTTGAATGCTGAGCAACGTAAACAGGCAACGGTGCAGTTCAACAGACAGCAAACACTATCAACTTAGTGTGTGGTAGTAAAATACATGATGACTTATTTGATAACAGTGAATGAAATGGTGCAAAAAGTTTGTTTTGTATTAAGTCAATTAGTAAAACGTAGGCCTAGTGTGTGCGCGTATTGGAAGCATTTGTGCCGAACATTTGGTTGATTTTATTTTGTAGTCTCTTTATTTTCTTCGCAAAACTCCCACCTTTTTGAGAAATGCTTCTTACATTTTTGTAAACATTGGTATCGATCTGAATTATGTGTTATAAAGTTTAATCATAATCATTGATATTTAACACTACATTGTGGATTCAGACTTAGTAAGATTCTCACAAAACAACATCGCAATATGTGTCTCTGCACAAAATGTTAAATATGAAGCAGGCATCAGAACGCATATCCTCAGCTTGGTAGACTGTGTCTGAATGTACGATGCTGTTGAAAATATTGATAGATGTACTATAGAGTATATGGACGTGTGCATGGTATGGTTTTACATCAACGCTCAGTGTTGGTTGATTGTTGATTGTATTTCCCTGTATTATACATGAATAAGATGCATTATCACGCAATCTGGCTTTTGTATTGGATTTCAACTTTTGTAATTTTAAATTCACAGTTACAAATGTCTATATGCATTATATTATTGCCTTCATTTGTATACATTCCTTGATATAAATCAAAAACCACGTAAGATAAATGTTATATGTATACTATGTTTCGATTGTATGACTATGTACATTATACACTGTAATCCTCGATACTGTTCGCCGACAATATGTTACATAATAAACATTGCCAAGTCCTTGTTTCATATTGTTTATCTTCAAATGTTATTTCTATGCAGTTGAAAACAAGAACACCTTTTCACATTTAACAACTTTTATTACACGAATTTGGACTATCTCCATAATGTACACAAATATCTGTTAGATAACACAGAGTTCTATTTCGTATCATAATAAAGTATACGATACGATATCAAAAACATATCAAGTAATGCATGTACAAATACAATGGTACAAAGTTAGGTAAGACTTAAAAACGTGAGAGCATTAACTGCTCTTATATTGTCCGACAGCCATTTGGTTTGTATAAAGTCATCAAAAACAAAGCTGTATTATACAGAACACAATTCAACTATACTATACACGAGGATCAGCGAACAACTTGGATACACGTGTTCAATGTCTTATCTGCTTACTTGGTAATTAATATATATTATTTTACATCACAATTAAGGAGTTTCTGCACATACATGGTTGAACAAATTGAAACTAAAAATAATAAATTTGACAAAAGAAGGGAACACGCAATCAATATTTATCTGTACAAATACATAAGTATTATGCTAACATAGCAGCACAAATATATCTACATCAAGTAAATCTGTCGTTTATAGTTGATAGAAATGCTGTTAACTTTCGTGTCTTGTATGCAGATATTTCTCAAAGAAACGTTTTACAATAGCAGTATACATATTCAATCATGTACAATTTTACTCGGTCGGGTAGAGTATATTTATGCGTTCTATAACATTGAGATTACTTTAATTACTAAGGGTATCATGCCTTATATTGATTTGACTGTATTGTAAAAGTCAAGCTCCATTCAACAAATTCGGACTTCAAATATTGATGGCTATAAGTAAATCTAGCCTAGTAATTCAAATGCAATTTGGTACGTCATACATACAAAATGATATGACTTAAGATACATAAAATTTCAGAAAATACATTGTATTTGTATGGTAAGACATGCTGCCGCTGATTGTAGCATTACTTAACTCTCAATTAGATTTTCGAGTTTAACAAAGAATTTGTTGTAAATATGAGATGTCACGTTGGGTGTATGATTCATATTTCCAAACCAAAATCAAGCATCATTAAACTGTAAGAGATTGTCACAAATGCCAGACAGTATCTGACAATTTTGATATATGATCAAATGGCATAAATTAGTGACAAAATTGATACAAATCATATCAGTGAATAAACTCGTAATTGCTGGATGGCAACATAATATTCAACCATATGAAAACTATGCACCATGTACGATATCTATATGTATACACAATTACTATTGGTAATAGTTTTCAACAGACAATAAATTCTATATCTAAACAAAAATAGAATCAAAAGTGATTTCCACCGTCAACGTGAACAGCGATCAAACACGATCATACACGTTGTGATATTGACGAAATAATGTATACATAATTATAGTTTACATATACAATGTCTCAATTCTTCATGCATCTTACATGCACAAAACGTGTAGAAATCCCTCTAACTATATGATACGGTGTTACGTACACGACTAAAACGAAGATGGCATCTGCAAGCAAAGCCTGATAAACAAAGTTTCAAGCGGTATGCACAATTAAAATACATATACATTATACTGGCATTTTAACCACAATGTTTGTTTTGTTCATGCCATTTAAGGATCTCTACAGCCAGATACACGCCTCCGACTTAAAAATCACAACTCAGCGAATTTTACTTCTGTCTAGCTGACCATGTGAACAAACACATTCACGAGTAAAAACTTTCCTTCATGTACCACACGTCATATACTGTAAATGGAACGCTTCACGGCTTAAACAACAATAACAACAACTAGGTGACTTCCGGTAAATGTCACTTAAACAGCGTCTAACAACCAATAATCACATTGTCACTAACGATTGAAGAAAAATCCCTTTTTATTAGTCCGGGAATACTTTTTGGAATCTTTTTGCCGATTTAAATTCGGTCTTTCGTCACTTTGTCTATTTTTAAATCTACTCTTTCGTCGCCTTCTTTCTTTCGATTTACTATTGGAAATATCTCTTTTAGGCGGGGACCTCATTTCATCTTCGGCGCCAATGTCTTGTTCGCAAAGGAATCTGGCTTTCCGTTTACTACAAATCTTATTGCGCCATTTTCTTTTCTTGTCGACAATGACACAGTTTTTCTTAAGCAAGTTTCTTTTCACTCTAGATCCACTGCTCTTCCAGTTAGAATAAATCAAAGATTCTCCGTTACTGTAACTCCATGTTCCATCTTCTGGTTGGTCACTTAATCCTGTAAGCAAGTTTAAGATGACAGTAATCAATCAAATGAACTGTTTATGATATCAACTTGACAAATTATTCAATGGAATAAAAGCTATTTCAAAAGTTACTTCAATTTTAAGAAAAAGGACTATCATAAGGTACATTCACGAATTACTTAACGAAATTACCATTATTTACATGCTTAACTGCATCGAATATTCAGCAAGGTAAAAAGGAAGAACCGAACTGTAGCATTTAGTGTTCACATTGCCATTGCGTTAAGTGTATAACGGAGTATTGGTGCTATCATTGTAACTAATTTCACAACCGGATTGAAATAGTTGTTAACTTTGGAAGAAAAAAATTAGAACATGGAACAACCAGTTACTATAGTTTAAATAACAATCAAATGATCGCCTCTTGTGGCACCATTCTTGTCTAAGTATATGATATAGACTACACATAAATTTACCTATCCAGTACGCTTTTCTACCAGCCAGTCCAGATATCCATGCTTGATGATCTCCAGATTGAACAGTAGCTAAATGTGCTCCATATGACATCTGACACACAGTCTCTGCTACCTCCCAGGTCAGTCTTTCATTTATAAATTTGAAACACCTGTGTCCGTATTTCGACCAGCCTAAAATTGTGTGTAAATACATGTTTGTAAATACATGCTCATTTAAGAACTACTAGCGCTGTCGGAGAAATTAAGATATACAAGTTAGGTATAAAGCAAGTGATTATAACTCAAGCGTGCACACATCGTTTAGCAACTTATGTACCTGGTATTCAATAGATTTATTCCTTCTCTGAATATACATAATTTTATAATCGGGACACAATTAACATGGTTAGCAGCTAGGTTGACCTTCATCGTCAGATACCAACGGTTGAGAAAAACGTTTCACGGAATTCATCATTGAATGGAGAGGAACGGAAATAATCGAATGTGGGTGCCTGACGATGGCTGAATTGTCGAGTGAGAAAATGCTCTTTAATCACACATGCCATTCTAATTTGTAAGTATGGCATATTCTGTTCCTTACTTTGAAATAATGTTTAAATAAAACTTGTGTTATATATGTTACCTTGTTGACATTCTCTTTCTTCAGCTTGCTGGTCTTGGTTTGGAACCTGGTTCCAAGACTGCCAGGCTTCACCATTACATTTATACAACTGTTGTGAAGCCGGGTCTGCGTGCAACAAATCTTTGGTATTCTCGGTACAGTCTTGTGGAGCCTGGAATTGAATACAAAGATAATTTAATTTCTAAGACCATTTAGAATGTACATGTTTTGCAACCGAGTGTAAATAATAAATATAGGTAACAGTCAAATTTAATACCATCGTGGTACTGTTAAATGGATTTAATAAATAAGACTGTAAGTGATTAGTTGGAATCAATTTAATGTTACTGTAAGATTTCAATTTGATTGGAATCAACGTTTTAGTCAATACATACATAACAGCCCATGGATGTTTACAAGCACATATTAGAGGTGTATTTTTCGGAAGAAATCTGTTTAGAACAGTGGAACCTTAGAAGGGCGTCCCTCACTGGAGGAACAACCTTTCTTCTACAACATTATGTTTCTAAAAGTAAGAATATAGATCTACTATCAAACTCTCTAGAGCAATAAACTCCCAACAACAGGATAAATGTGCGTCCCCCAGGGGTGTTGCTCTGGGGAGTGTTGCATTGTATATATAAACGTACCCCAATATCCACACTCTGTACGAGTTTTCCAAACTGATCAACAACAGGTTCATTTACTTCTGTCGACATCTCAGCTTTTCTACTTTTTGATCTTCTGTTTCCTTTCCGCTTAGAATTCTTCTTGTCTTTCCTCTCTTTGCGCCTCTTTCGACGCTTTTTCTTTTTTTGAACATCTTGCGAGGATCTTTCAGGGCCATTGTTTGAAATATTCCCGTCTTCTGATTTTGCTGGATCTGACAACAACGTGTTGTCATGGCGAGACTTAGGTCGATTTATGCCTTTAAACACACTTCCCTGTAACAAGAATGAATAATTACAATGTATTATGATTACATGTATTGTTGCAACAAGAATGAATAATTACAGTGTATTCTGATTACATATATTGTTGCATCATTAATGAAAATAGTTTCACATGCAATAATATGTATGGTTCTGTCACTTAATACAGACTTTAAATTATATTGTTACAAAAATCCAAAAAATTTGATACTACACAAAACTGGAATACAATAAACTAGTTTTATTTAAACAATGTGGAATTATACAATAAATAATACTGAAATTCTGACTACGCAAAACATGCACACTTTAATCTAAAGCAAACGTCTTTTTAGAGATGCCATAAAAAATCTTTGATTGCACTGAAAATGTATTGACTTAGTAGGAGCAGTTATGTTGCAGTCAATTGATTCTTTTCTTGATAGGTAGGTTTGGAGGCGAAATGTTCTCCGGGCCAATTGACAGAAGAATTTACATCCGAGACTATCGTCATGCATATACCGCCGAGTTATGTGAGAAAATTTTCAGTTGCTTGCAAAGATCCTGATAATCCAGGAACGATGGTTAGGTCAACTGACCGCCTTAGATTACTGTAATACAGTTGCAAAACAGAGATGAAAGCAAGGGAGATAACTTTCGCAAGATTTGTCCTCTAAATTTTGGCGAAGGATGTAAAAATCATTCTTGATTGGTCATTACAGGTTTTGGGGATGCATGGAGCTGTTTTATACAGCTACAAATACAGATACTGCCACACTATAAGCCATTTTGTTCAGATGGATTAAACAGATAATCAAGACAAAGTTAAATACATTACATGTATAATAGTTTCTGTTTCTGATTCTATGGAGTTTTCTGGCAGATACAAGGTTACTGGTACTGTTGGTTCATGTTTGCTGATCATACCAATGTATTGTGGACATTCTCCTGTAAACACAAATTACACCATTTTGGCATTCAATAAATATTAACTGATTCATTGATTTTTCTCGACTAATAAATTTCTCAATTGCTTTTAAAAGGGTTATTCTTAGTGATTGAGTGTATGGAACAATTATTACTAATTATAAACATTATTTTGTTTTATAGTTCAACTACTGTCTCAATAGACAAAACTGTAAGAACATATGGCATTTATTTTACAGAATTATAAATATCGTTTAAATACATTAAAACATCATAAACAACTGATATGAAGAGATAGTAATTTAGAATTCACATGAAATGTTTGTGCGTAAATTATGTATTTTCGTGTTCTTACCATTATCTGCATTTATAAGTCGAATTCTCATTTTTCTGTTTCTACCAAGAATAGCATTGACAGGATCACTGATGTAAACAACAAAGTTTTCACTGTTCTCGTTGATACCATCGTCTATTATCTGTAGATTCCATGTAGCAGACGACATACCTAAAACGTACACGTACAACCAGTTAATTGATTTCTACCGCAACAAATTCGAGCAACATTGATTACCGCGTATGCATACCCATATTTATTCCACTGGGTGTATCCCTCGTACACAACATGCACTTCATGTCTTTTTAATTCTTTGCAGACGACCCTTTAAATTGATTGAACAGAATACGCACTTATCTTCAAACGTTAACATTTTAATATATTGTATATTTACAGGGCATTGTGGATAATTTATTACATTCTTAACTACAAAATATGCATATTTCTCATTTATTTCTACCTCATACTCAGCTTGTGTATTAAATAAAAAATGTAAAATTACCAGGATCGAATTGTACTTGTCTAGCAGGGCTAGGTCTGTAGTCGTCATTCATTCTTGTAGTCTTGTCCTGCGCTTCTATGGAAACAAATGCAACGCCGCTGAGATCTCCTGTTCTGTTCAAAGTCAATGCCAGGGTACCAATGTTCTCACATACTGTAAGTACTGTCCTTTCCAACTCAATATAGGACCATCGGAACTCAATTCTGTGGAAATAGAGAATGATATCATATAGCTAGCCATGATTATATCATACTACGCGTACGCTCCCAAAGTTCGGCGTTGGTGGTCGTGTTGAGGGCAAATATTTCCTAAATTAACGTAAACATGTATCACCGAAAGGCATGTGCACATCAAATGAAACATAAACGTTTATCCTGTCGTGAATGGTCAGCGATTTGTAGGTTGTGATGGAATTTTAAGTCGTTTTTTCAGCAATAGTTTAGTAATGTACAGCAATCAGTCGTCCAAATCAGCATTCCTACCATACCAACAAGTAAAAATCTACTAATCTATTCTTCCACAAGCACCCGAAAAATTACTTTGAATTTAAAAGCATCAGTCAAATTAACACGGAGAAAACACGCATCACCAGGGTTTCCAACCTGCGACTACCATGCAGAGTGTCAGTTGATTGTTCTACCGACTGAGCCAACGGGACGACACTGATTGTTAAACAAAGTGAAGTTTATAAATTATAGTGCATTTTACTATTTGATTATATGTTGCAGTCCTGTAATATTGTATTCGGCGTGCATCTAACCATGCATTAATATAATGGAGGTAATGGCTGTGAGAGACACGTTTACTCTAACAGATTAAAACAATAATTGTCATTTAGTAAACAATTATCTTACTCCATTATCACTTAAAAATAATCTTCAAACGAAAACAGAATAATTTAGGAGCCTCAAAATGTTATAATTGTCAGTCTATTATTGTGCAAAGGTGTGTAACTCACGTATGTCCTATTTTGC
The DNA here is from genome assembly GCA_032209605.1 of Mactromeris polynyma. Classification (NCBI taxonomy): domain Eukaryota; kingdom Metazoa; phylum Mollusca; class Bivalvia; order Venerida; family Mactridae; genus Mactromeris; species Mactromeris polynyma. Next base: position 4,640,987 of record JASFXZ010000040.1, read on the forward strand.
GTAAGTACGCAGTAGTTTCCCTTTGGATATACTGAACATGTTTGATTTGCATGAATAATAATGTTTAGTACAATTGTTTTATTTGGTTTAACGCCATTTTAAACATTTTTTCAGTTACATTATTATGGCGTTAAGCAGACCTTACCAATTTTCCTGGAATATTATCAATTAGTACGAGTTTGTATTCTACAAGCAGCTGACAGTATGATTGGTCCAATTTTAATAGCGTGAAATATTGATAGTTATTCAAATGAAAATATTCGTGGGATTTTGATCATTTACAATCTAACCTTCACACCCAGGCTTAAGTAATTGTGTAGGATATTAGAATTGAAAACCAATCTAATGTTCCATGTTTATTTCGTAAGTGTCAGGCTTTCTAGCAAATTTATCTTTATCTATAAGTAAGTAGTTGGATATTTTGGGTGTGAAGCAGAAAGCACTGATAAAGTAAGTTTATCTCTCCGAACACCGGGTTTCTCCTATCTTAGCTATAATATGAGAGCACAGAAAGTTCATGTAGTATTCTTGGCAATGTAACACTTCTGTATGTTCAACATTGGTGAACAGACAAAATGAGAAAAAGACCGAAAGTCATTTTACAATACACAATGTACACACATACTCTGGTCAAGGGGATAGTGATCTAGGGATAGCGCGTCTGACTCCAAATCCGAAGGACTCGGGTTCGAACCCCGACTTAAGCGAGGTTGAACATCGCAATCCTTAAATAAGTTGCCAGTACTCGTCAGTAACTAAGGAATCAGCCATCATGAGTGATTCATACAAGTTGTAATATATTGTTTCCCATTCGATTAAAAATAATTATTTCTTAACTAAAACTAAACAAAAGTAACTTGATCAGTCAGGCAAGGCTGGCACAATGCGTCTGTAACATTCATTCATTTTACCGAAATGGATCTGGAGTAACCAGCAATAGTAACGTCTCGGCATTTTTTTATGTTGCACAACAAATCTTAACCTTCAAATTGCACCGACCATATTTTTTCAAGATATTTCTTGTTTTGTTTGTTTGGTAAACATTTCATTACTGAGGATTTAAGAGGCATTACATAACTCAAATATCATAATATTAAATTTGTTTCCTATTATATTAATACTATGACGCACCGTAGGAATGATATTTCAGCCTTGTTCTAGACACGATTATTGATATCTCAGGAAAAAATGTCACGTCGAATGTTGGCTTTTTGTATTCGACTTCGGCGTCACGTCCTGATTTCTGGCTGTACGAAGTCCAGATCGTTCGTTTTACAAAGCATGAAGTTGGTCGATCGTATTGAAAATTTGGGTTTTAGTGATACATGTAGTTAGATCTCGGTCTGCTCGATAGAAGACTCTTTAGACAAATTTAGCACGTCAATAATAGACTGCTAAGTTTGAGAACTCGGGAAATTCAGTCATACTATAAAACATAGACATTTATTTACGCCCATGATGTTTTATTTTATTAGACTATTTTACGATGAAGGGAATGGCATACTTTGGAAAGGAAAGTAAATATTACCAGACTGTGGGTAGGACTTTTTATCATAGAACAAAGTGTGGTACCCATCAGATTTTATTGCAGCGCCCTCTGTTTTCTGTTTTACTGTTCTCACACGGACCAATAATTCAATGATGATTATTAACACGTGTAGCACATAATATCCAAAACTTGCTAATTATGTTTAACACATTCTTGTCGACTATGTGTTGTTAAAAGTGCTGTTTTGTGCATGTTGCCTGTTTAACGCATATTTACCCTAATGCGGGACACCTGTCGATTACGTTATGAAGTGTTTACTGTCAAAATATGACGCAATAACTTCAAACAATATGCCGATTTAATGACTTTTGTAAACAATATAATATATTATAAAACTTTCCTAGCACCAGTGTGAAGCTATTAAATCCAGGTGTATGGCGGAGTTAAGATACTGAATGAATCGGGAATGATATAGTTGATCAAGACGAGAAGGCTACAAGTTCATTCTACAAGAGGTATGCGAGCAATTATCTATTATTTGAATTAGATTAATCGCAATTCGCATAAAATACAGTGCAGGTGTTAACGTGTCGAATTCTTGAGAGTGAAATTAATTGAAACCCTATATATAATAGTTGGAGTAGCTGATAACAGATAATACTTTATGCAGAAACCTTAACTGTTAATGCCAGAAAATAATCGATAATACATAAAATGAACGTAATTTTTAAACTGACAAGATAAAACTAGTAATTTATGATGGAATTCGAAACGAAAATGTTAACTTCATGTCATATGACAGCTAAGTGAATGTTACGTCGGGCTTAATCAATTAGGTATTTATTAATGTAAGACATGTGTGGCATAAGAAATAAATAAAGTCCTTAATTAATCAGAGTTGATAGTTCGACGGCTGCTTGAACTTTCAACTCTTAATGTTATTGGATTAAATAACTATCCGTCTAAGAACGATGAAAGTGAGAGAAAGACTAACACAGGGAATGCCACAACAGGGCATCCACACATACACCCCGAGATTACGAAATGAAAAAAAAAGAAGAAACACACAGAACAAAACTAAGAAAGAGGGGGTTCAGGGGACAAGTCAATGTCGCACTAACAAGTGTACGTAAAGAAAAACTAATTGCAATTCAATCGTCTCACACTGTTGAAACTATCGGTGAAACTACTATGGACTTAAACCAAATTGACAGCATGTCAACATCGCACTTAACCGTTATATCGCTAAAATCCCACATTTAAACAAACATTACTACATTGGTAGAAACTAACAAATGAAGTTACAGCCTGAATGGTCTTAAAATAAATGCAAAGAAAGTGGTAGTATATGCCGAGTTGTATATCAATCATAAATATGATTTTTTAGTAAAAACTGGTACAATGTATACACTAGATAACTACAGCTCACAAACTAAATCGCTCTAATAACATAGCAATCAAACAATTAACATATTATCTAGACACGTAGGCTTGAAAGCATAGAAACCATACCTTTGATTCTTTAAACTGTTTCCACGGCTGTCTTCTATTTTGAACGTAAAGCTGTCATTCGTTTTGTTATTCTTTAGATCAATGATGAAATGCAATGAGTTTTCATCAAGATCTCGTTGAGTGAACCGCCTCCTTACGTAGCGTTTGGCGTCACTATTTTCAAGATGGCCGTTTTTCGGTCGCTGTTCAATGACATACACCAAATTTGTATTCATTGTATCAGAATCGACAGCTTTCAATACGTGATTGTTGAGCTGGAATCCATAACGTCCATCTTCAAATATCTCCAGAGCCTCGGGATGTTCATTTGTGATCAGTTTAGGAGCATCGTTTACAAGAGGTTTTGTATAAATACTGCATATCACTGGCTTTTCTATCAAGGTGCCATTGAGCAAGAATCCGTCATGCTTTCCATCACTTAAAGTGAATAGAAAGTTATCAAGACCCGTGTGCGAACCACTGCTCTCATATGTAATAAAACCCCTGTCTATAGCGCTCTGCGTGAATAAGTTGGTGATATATACACCACGATTGTATAAGCGGCCGTAAGTTGGCTGTTTTGCTATGAGATATGTGACATTACTACTATCTGTGTCAGGGTCTTCAGCTTGCAGATTATTGACTGATATCGGTATTTCAGCTCCCTGTAGGACCTCAATCAATGTATTCTGTACGAGTGTTGGTAGTTCAGTATCTACAGGTTCTACACGTACAGCGAAGTCAGCATCTTTGGTGTCACTCATACCATTAGTAACGGTGAAAGTAAATGAGTCTTCTGTGAAGTCTGTTTTCGTCAAATGATTGTAAACTATTTTACCAGCAATAATGTCCATCTGCGTGAAGCTACTGATTCCAATAAGGTCCCGGTCAATATATTCCAATTGTCCCAATGACGGAGGCCTAATTACCGCGAATACAATTTCTTCAGGTCTGGTACTTCCATCAGTTGCACTTAAATGATTAGTTGTTATTACTTTTCTTTCGCCTTCGAGTATTTCGAGCTCCTTATTGATCAATGCAATGTTCGCTCTCTTAGAATTCATTATCCATATTTGAAATGTTTCCACGTGCCGTCTGTGCTGTCCGTCTGTGAGTACGAACATGAAACTGTCAGACTCGGTTCCACTCATACCAGTCGTATGTATATACCTTATACGATCTGCATCTACATCCGCTTGCGTGAAATTCTGTCCTACCCAAATATCTTGACACTTTTCTGAATTATCACTGGAACTCACACAGCGCTGTAACACACCTTTCTTTGGTACAGTGACAATAACGTAATACACTTGATCTTTGGTGTTATCAAAATCAACTGATTGAAGTACAGTGCTCGAAATGAACGCATCTTCCCCATACTCTATCTGCAGTCCGGCGTTTTTCAACACTTCTGGTCTTTCATCATTAATGGACTCAATTGTAACATTACATACTTTCTTCACCTCATGTTTACCATCCGATACAGTGATAGCAAACTTATCTGTTAAGTGTTCAGAATCGTCATGTATGTATTTCAACTTCATGCCATTGTGTAATTCTTCTGTTGAGAACATATTTACAGAGGCTTCGATATCCCCATTGAGTGTATGTCGCATGACTACAATATCTCCGTGCTCTGGTGGTTGTGAAATTGATAACATAATCTTCTCTTTAGGTAGATCCATATCAAATGCGTCAACCATTGACCGATCTATAACCATGCTGCCTCCTTCAAGAACTTGGAAATTATTCAGCATAACATCAGGTTCTTCATCATTTACTGGGGTGATGGTGATGTAAGCTGTGTGACTCAATGAATTAAGTTTACCGTCGGTAGCGTAGAATTCAAATGAATCCACCGTTGGTTCAACTCCTTTGTGAATCGCTTGAATATAATTTATAGAATTGTCGATAATATCTTGAAGTTTGAAGGAAACCACCGGACTACCGGTGTTGCTTTTTTCAGATCCAGGGTGAGGTTTAACGTTCTCTAGGTACCCATATTGCGGTTGTCTAGTTATGACAAATTCGATAGACTCCGGCTCGGTGTCGGGATCCTTAGCTGTGATATAGTCAGGTGACAGCGTGAAGGATTTACCCTCATCAACAACGATCGGCATACCAGCAATTATAATGGGCTCCTCGTTGTCTACAGGAGTGATTGTGATGTTTAGAATATACTCAGGAAGGTCGGCTGATGCCTTAAAATGTTGATCGGAAACGATAAATGTTACAGAATCAGTGATGACTTGAGATCCGATTTCTCCACTACTGTGTATGTAATGGACATAACCACTCTTCACGTCTTGTTGAGCGAATTTAGTGACTGGTTCTCCATTCAACTGCAAAATGCCATATCTGAAATAATTATACGGTACGCTTCGTTATAAACAACATAATTGATTACATTTACATCATAGAACTAGTGTACCATTCTAATACTATTATAAGAATCTAAGTAAGTATGTAAGGGAGGTATTGTGATAGAGGAGTAGAGAGTCTGACTCCTTGATCCGAAAGTATCGAGTTCGAATACTACCTTGTGTGAGATTGAACCGTGAACACCACAATCCTTGAATATGGCGCGAGTACTGGTTAGTGACACAAGTAGCAATCGAGAACAATTAATATATAATGTAAACTGACTTCATAATTGATGTAAAATTCTTAAGTTTGCGTTAAATAAGTAAGCTATTAAACCAATAATAATTATCAAAACCGCGACGGTCACATCCTAATTTAAGACACTACACGCTGCAGATTGTATAATTATTAATAGTGTTTTCTTTTTACTGCGATCGAGATTAATTGCCACTCACTTTGGCTGTTTTACTACCAAGAATACAAGCAGTCCTTCTTCTGTGTCTCCGTCCGTAGCAGATAGAACATTTGAATTAATGACAGCATCACTTCCCTCTGATACTATAAGGTGAGGTTTGAGGTTCTCTCTAACTCTCGGTGCTACGTCGTCAATTGGAACAATCTCAATTTCTATAACCTTAGATACGCGGTTCTCACCGTCGAACAACGTGAGTGTTACTATATCCTCGGTAACTTCCGACCCATCATGAATATACCTAATAAATAGACAAAACAAAAATCAGACAGTTACAATTAAAAATCGAAAAAAATCTAATTCTTCAGTTCTTCTCATATTCGTTACAATACTGTTTCATCATCCTGTCATATTCGATATATACAACTTAATACATAAAACATCACTCGACAGAACTTCCTGTAATTATGCTCCTAGAAATAAACTCCCATTCAAAAACTGACGCCATAATAGACGCTGTCTAGTAATAAAAGTAAATTATTTAGTTAAACAAATTTTGATTATAATTATTCGTGATTAATTGATGAAATACGGAATTCGCTAAAAGTTGGGTTTTACCAGGAGTGCAAACTAAGATTAGCTCTAAGTTGGGACCAATTGAAGTTCGGTGAGTAGTAAAAGTTATTTTTTTCATTGCTAATAGGGAACATAATGTTATTTCTCATATGGACATAATTTTGGTTCAAACTTTTGTCTGTTTACGGAGATAAAACGTAAGTGTGTATACGATTTTAATGGCACTAATGATAGAAACTATCTAGATACAAACATACGACTGTCCCAACACGCCTTGTGTGGGAACAGCTTCGAAATAATTTCAGTCGGTCGTATAATTAGCGAGTGAAAAATGGTATACACTTAAATTAGTCATCAACATTATGTATCGTATCCAGACAATCTAGACTCATTTAGGCAATGGACGTCAGTTTAATTAATTTCTGTTGGATAAAGATTGCATATCGGTGAACGAAATCAAGCGTAGTCGTTTAATAATGTAATTCAAGTTTCGACAAACGCTGGCTCAAGATTTTCAATGCAACTTTGTTTCATTCATTTTTGACAAGAAAAAATATTGGAACATAAAATTTTAGGATGTAATAAATAATAAACTACTGTACTATAGAAGTCACAAGGATGGTGAAATATTGACGGTAACTATATGTTCACACAAACGGAGTTTGTGGTTTCCGAATCTTAGTGCATTTCATGTTATGACAGTTTTATTATATTTTATGAAATAGTAGGAAATTGTTCAACGTTCGTGCATTTAAACACCATGCTGGTTTCAGTTATCCGTCATACTTATTGTTATGTATTGTTAATGTTTTCAAAAGCATGTTTTGATATATGTTTCACGGTTCTTGCGATACGAGCAGAAAGGGATAAAACTGATTAAAAATACTGTGATTATGCATTTGTATTCGAAGACTTGGTAACATCTATTTACGCTGTACACTGCGGTTTACACGGATATCCGTATATAACAGTGTTGATACATTCAGTACGTTGATCATTCTCCATAAATAATGTGTTTCTTTTATTATGATGAAAAAAGACATGTAATTTACCTTAAATCTTTCTTTCTGAGGTCCAGCATGTTAAACGTATCCTTGCTTACAAGGTTGTTGCCACCTTTCTGTAGACGACCATATTCAGGTAAATCTTCGAGGATAAAGACTAAATCAGCTTCATTGGTATCAACATCAGTAGCAGAAATGTGATTGGTTGATATTCCGAGTATCCCACCTTCTTCCACCAACATTTTAGATATTATAAACACCGGGGCTTTGTCATTCACTGGTTGGATATCGATGTTAAATTGTTGTCCCAGCACCTTGTTACCACTCGAGTCTTGTACCGTATATACAAAACGAACGAGGCGAGGCTCGGGTCCGATATCCTTCATGGGTGGCATGTAACCGATCTTCAAGTAGTTAATATCCTCTTGATTAAACGTTTCAACTGCTGCGATATCGGCGCTTTTGACTGACATAGTTCGGTTGTGCATTGAAATTATACGTCCAGCGTCCTCATGTTTGTTACGGTGATGGTTGTAAACGAAAAAAGGTGGTGCGGTTATTATATATACAAGCCTGTCTGAACCAGTTTCCGTATCGGTATATTCAAGCTCTGTCTTAGTAATGAGAGCTATGTCTGATTCGGAAACGCGCATCAGACGAGTGGCTTCCGGTGAGAGTTGTGGTGGATTTTCATTCACAGGATTGATTGAAATGTAAAATGTCTGTAGATCTGATTCATTGGGTGGTTCTTGTTGATCTCTGAGCGTGAATAAAAACTCGTCGTGGAAATCCTCGCGACCGAAATGTCTGTAATATATCTGTCCTTTCGTCAGTTCTCTTTGGGTAAACCTAGCAACTCGCGTACCAGAATCTGTGGGCCTTGTTTTCCTGATTATCTCACCAGCTGATGTTGGTTGGGTAATAACGTAACTAATTATCATATCAATTGAATCTGTGTCGTGTGCAAGAAGGACCTCGGCACCGAGAGGTTTTGTTTGACCTTCATTAAGTTCCAGACCTAGGTTAGTAATTAGATGAGGTGCGCTGTCGTCTTTGGATATAATAGATAATGGAAATTTCACCACTGTGTCTTTTGCACCATCACTTATTTTAAAAATGATACCGTCTGTCTCTGATTCACTATCATCATGGACATACTTTACGTTCCCTTTCACTAAATCTGATATTGTGAAATATTGACTATCTTTATTGTTAATAGTCAGTTGACCGTGTCGTGGACCACCGATCACATACACCCGTATATCATTTGGATTATTATTATCAACTATTTGTAGATTATTTGTACTAATCTCGCGAGATTGACCCTCTAAAAGCACAAGTCCACTATTTAATGAAACTCGAGGCGCATGCGCAGATGACGGCTTGACTGCAATATGCAATACTATAGGCATACTTTCAACAAAATGGCTGTCGTACACTTTGAATTCCATTTCATAGATTTTTCTCTCTGGGAAACTTATGTTAGGAGGTCGGTAGGCAATTTGATGTTTTTCAAGGTCACGTTGTAAGAATGATGTGATTTCAATGGAAGGGTCGTTCAAATGAACGAAGAAACCTTGACCAATCGTCGATGGACGTGTAATGTTGTAAACTAACAAATGTCCTGGTGTTTCGTAATCTTCGGCTGATATAATACCCGGTATAATTGTGGTCAAAACAAACTGATCAACATCCATTGTATACATACTAGAGTATGAAGATCGGGGTGGTGAATTTAACAAAGCATTTTTAATGAATATCGGAAGATAGAAATACTCAGATTTAAGATCATCACTGGTTTCCGGATCGTACAGTTCGATATGCAAGGGTAGATAATCAACATCGGGTGTGGGTTTCTGTAGGTGTTCATAGCGTAATTCCATGAATAGAAACTCCTGACAAGTTGTAGTTACTTCCTCTACTGGTGTTTGTTCATCACCCATGACAATGTGACCAACCAATGGCCAATTGGTGACCATTCTGTTAAAGCTCACAGTGCACGTCACGTTTGGCGAGCGGCTGTGATAGAACCGCATTACACTCGAGTCAATCGTGTTTGAAATGCCATTGAATTCTGGGACAATCACGTGACGTAGACCACGTGTGACAACAATATCAGTCGTTGCGTTCATTATCTTCACTCCGAGATAGAACGTTTCAGTGACCGTCTTTCGGCTGGTGAATCTATACACTCGCAGTTTCACTCTATCCTCGCCGAGGAACGGAGAGCCACCATGTATGTAGCGCACTGTGTTAGATTGATAAGAGCAGTCAAAAATCTGAAATGAAAGAAAGAAACAATCAATGCTCCAATTTCGCATTACATGAGGAACGAACACATGTCATCACTACAAAGTCGGCATCCACACTTGCACTTGCGTGGAAATAAATACTACAGGGCATTGGTCTGACACCCGTGCAATTAATTACGAACGTATGTCTCGGTATTTCGTTACTGCTCTTCACAGTCTTTTCTCTTAAAAGCATTGATTCTGGGGAACAAAACAATAATTGAGTGTCTGCAGGCGCCGTTTGAAAAAAATATACGCGTATCAAGTGTAATTGAAAATTACGTAAAAGACAGAGGTTTGTGTCAGTGTCATGAAATTGAAATTAGAGCAAGCCAATAATGTGGTATTCAACATCAGTTTGGTTGTCATGATAGTGCGTTTTACATATTTGTGCAATAAATTCGATAGCATCATCAACGGCTCGTATTTTCTGTAACAGAAACCTAGAACATTAAAGGATCATCGGGTTTAAACCTATAAACGCAGTACTGTTTGATAATCCTAATGTCAATCGATGAATATAACTTAGACATAAGAAAGGTTTTCTCTTATTTCAGACTTTCTCTTCAATATATAAATGTCAATATTCTACTAAACGTGAACGTGTGAAGTTGTTACCAGGCAAAGAATCACCTTATCGGTGAAAACATATACCGCCGAATTTATTTTATAAACATTTTCATGACAACCGTTTTCACAAACTTTCTGATGGGGTAAACCACAAGTTCGAATAAATTAAATGGAAACTGAGAGACAACATTTGCAAATTATCGTCTGATATACGATATTATTCATTAAATATCACACACACTAAATCCATGTGCAATAAATCACATACAGTATACTCATTTAGATGATAATTGAACAATTTACGACGGTAGTTTGATTTACAATCGACATATGTACAGAACTGGGTATATTATAAGAATATTAATGAATAGTTTCACGGTAATAAATAGTCTATTCAAGGTGTGAACTTTCAAAACTTAAGAAAGAAAAGAGGAGGTATGGGTAATATTAAGCCAGCCAATTCGTATCGTTCAATATCTGCATTCCCAGGATCTTATAATCAGGGTGGTCCTTCTGATGACCAGTTTGCTATATCACAGCTTCTTTCGTTTAACTCGTCGGAAATTAATGACTAACTTATTAGCCTCCATCGTAGTGCTGTTCGGTGATTTATACGTCATATCGAGTCCTATTTCCTTTCCTTCAAATATTAAATTTTAGAAACTTATACTATAAACTAACTGTGTGGTCCATTCATACGAATGGTATATCTAAGGATTTGAAAGAGAAGTTTTCTGCAGGTTAGCTATTTAAACTGAGTAGTTCTTGTTTTATTCAGTCCCACGCCTTTATAAGTCTTATTGTACCCCGTGTTTTCTTGTTCCTCGACGAATTGTTTGTAGTCCTGTATAAAGAGTTATTTAAAAAAACCTTCTCTTATGTTTAGATTTCAAATCGATAACTCATTCATACGTATATAATTTATGATTAATCTCCAAGTAAAATGTATGACACCCAAAACGTTTTAACATGAGGGGCTAAAATGGACTTGATAAGGACTTGAGCATTGAGATTTACGACTAATTGTGCGGTAAAGTATCATACACAAACCAGACGATGACAGACGAATTCGCTCACGTGATTTGTTGCAATTCACAGGTGTGCTAATAAGAACAAGTTTATCTAAGTGAATAAGTAATCGATAGTTCAAAAGTGTTCTATACTCAATGTTTATAGGGGCCATTATCTTCTGTCAAAAGGTCATATAAAGTTAAAAGCGACATGTTAAGCTGAAATTTAAAACTGGCTGATCATGGATTTAATTCTGTCATGAACAAGTTTCTTGCATTTTAAGTACATGTTTTGAAACCAATCTTTCTCCTGTACTTAATACAAAAACAAGCTATGTTCCTGATTATAATTTGGTCTCAATTTACATTCAATGAACTATGTGATAGTTAATGTAATCAAAGATACTAAAAAGGAGCAAGAATTAAGTAACTGTTTCCATGTTTACGACACCTGATTACTAATTTTCATCTAAAAGAGAAATTAAAATATAAACAGACATCATTTTTATGAGCCAGTGAGTTTATTGTGTCGTAATGTTCACACATTTAATTTACAAGACCTCTTCTAATAGTCTGATGTCAAAAAATAAAACTCCGGGAGATCTGATAAAATATACATTACGGTAATAAGCTGTTAACAATGCGGACATTTATAGTGGAAAGCTACAAGCAATAAAATAGGTTGTTCTTACAATTTGTTGCAGTATGTACTTTTTATGTATTCCATTAAACTGTTGAAACATCAAGGCATATTGGTCTGGAGAGTGTTATCGTAGAGTTTGAAGTGCCTGATGAACAAACTGATGTGTTGAAAGCCGAACATTTGGTTAGAAAGCGTGGTGTAGGTAATAAATGATTTATTGCACTGTAATGTGAGTATGAGATAATTTGAAGAAAACTATCGCGTACGTACATGTGAAGGCATTTTCAAAACAGTCATAATGTCAAACAATTCTATCAAGACGTGGAGTACTTGGTTACTATTTAATGTTCAAATATACACTAAGATTCCAAAACAGTATTCTAAGCCCGATCATTTTGCTCAGCCACTTAGCCATGCATTGTATAAAAACATTTTGACTGATATTTTACTGATTTGATCGAGGCAACACAGCGATTATAAGAAGCCAGATTCAGCACAAAAACTAGATAATAATGCAGTGGTTTTAAAAATAATGTCAGATAAAAATCAAGTAGCAGATATCGAGGGTTCAGCGCAAGACTATCCTAACTCCTATGTATTTATAAATGAGTTAGGATAGTAAAACCAGGTAAACAAAAGTCTTTGAATTACAGCAATGATCGGAGGAGATACTGACTGGTAGAACTGTGCAAACAATCATGAGTTAAACTTTGTGAGTCGATTTGTGAATACGGGAATGTATCTTTGACTATAGATTTTCGTCGATCAATCGCAGTACTTTTTTCTTCATAATTTTGTGTGAAAACTTAAACTCTGGAGTAAAATACAATTTCACATTCTTGTCGACATCTGGATCGACATCCAGGATAATTTGTATCTAAATACGTGACGGCGCACGAGCAACGTTCCTTAAGGCAACCAAATCTCATTTAATTCGGAATTGGTTCTCAATCACTTTGTCTTAAAGTACTGATAGGAGCAGATTGAAATGTTCGATCAAAGTCACGCTTCAAGTCATGTAGAAAATCTAGTGATAACTTTATTTTAACAGAAAGTGTGCCTTCGTTAACATTGTTTAACATGAAATTGGTATTGATTGACTGTAGATTATGGTCGTCTTGCATGTAACCATTCTTGCAACAACAAGGTTGGTACTAATTGGAAATGGAAAACAATTAGCGCCATCTGAAAGATTTTGTGTTTGGCGTTTCATGCAGTTATCAAAAACATTTGCGTTTACTGTAATATGCTGGTGATTTTTTACACAGAACGTTGCATGGTGCGATCACTGATGTGCGAGCCCTAGATAATGTTTTGTGAAAACATTTGTCCCAACTCTTTTGTATGTATACATGTATTTATTATTTGTATGTTTGTGTAAATATTCATGTGTGTATATATACAATAAATTACAATCAAACTAAATCATTGAAGTATGTTTCTAAACAATGCATTTAACATAAGAAAGATGAACCTTCCTGTGCTTTAGTTCTGTCACATGAGCAAATCACCATGGATACTGCGTCACATCTAATTTATCTTATAAATTCTCATATTATTGGTACACGATTAAAGCCTGACTTTGATACTTAAGACTTTGACTCTGTGTTATTATTTTTGGGTCCTTCGGGATCAAGGACTTCATTAAGTGTGGATTAAATATATCAAACTAGCACTGGTCATGGAGCAAATCCGAAGGTGTGGCTTATTGTGGCATTATTCCATTCCGTGCACGTGAACAAAGTCAATTATTCGACAGTCCGCTATGTTCGTTATATTTGTGCGTGTTTGGCTTCCCGATATTGTTAATATTTGTTGGCTGCTAGAAGTTGATTAGCTACAAGTTCTTATTCTCTTTGTCCACACTTGAGACCTCCTAGAAGTTGGCTATATTACAATATGGTTGTACTAAATGTTCCCATTAATATATGTATAATGGAGAAATACAAAATAAGCGAAAGGGAATGTGATGTATGACACAAGAGGGTCAAAGGTTACGTCATGTTAAAATGTCCGTACAATACGTCTGACAGTCGAGTATATACATTAAATTACAAACAATGCGTAAATCAAGTATTTTCTGTCTATGAATGACACATTTTGTAATGCATTAAGACAGTTACATAAGCGGCCCTTCACTTCAATTTTGATTAATTGAAAGAGACACATAGCTTACGTAATATTTTTGGGGGTATAAATGCATTTAAGCCTCTTGATATTTTACCTCGTACTGTGATATTTTCTACACTTCATGAGATTTTTTCGGATTTTTTGTCTGACACAAAGTAAAATTGTGTCTAAACCAATGTATTGTGCGGCATTGTGTTTGCTAAGCTACATTCGTGCACGTATACAGAACTGGCAGACTATGAAGTAAACGCTTATCATTGACTTACATTGTATCAACCGTACGTTAAACAACAAGTACCTTGTACAGAAAGACCTCACTTAAAGACCGCCTCGACATGAAGGTCATCGCATTATTAAGACCGTATTTTCAATGATCATGTCTTACTTTTTATACCATATTTAACTTAACAATGAGAAAACCTCACAGCTAAACCCCACTTTCTTCGGAATCAACGGTGGTCTTATTATTGACGTTTCACTGTATACAAATATTTCCCGAAACACAAAAAGTTGAATTTCAACCGACAGAAATGAAAGTCAGTATTTATGAGTAAAAAAATAAACAAAACTCAAATTTACACAGTAAACTGCATATAAGATATTGATTTATTAACGAGATCTAACTGTTAAAGTCATGGATTAAAGTATCTTTAAATCAACTTAAAAACCAACATGAATCATGCATCGACATATTATAGTCCTTATTCGTTTACGCATATCATTCAAGTTTTTATATTTAAGCATAATAAATAAATCATCAAAAAATGAGTATTATTTAGCATTTTACCAGCCAGATGTAGAAGCTTGAATAGTTTGCAGCTGGTGTAATTGTGTTATAATTATTAGTAGGATGGTAGCACATAACTTATACCACCTTAACACTTGTGTCATTGAAAGTCATAAAATACAATACAACCTCTTTTTGATCTTGGTTTACAATTCGAGTTTTGGGAACAAGTCAAGTCAAGGATGAACTTATATTAGTTTACTATCCAAATGATACGCTGTCTAATTAAATGAGAGATATATGTCCGTACCAAAAACCGCATTATGAGACCGTGTGATAATAAATGTTTTAAATCACAAAAAACGAAACTATAACAACATTTAGACATGTTGAGTTAAAGTTTTCTTGCTAATAAGTGTGTGTTATATAAACATATATGCACCTATTTTAATTTATGAAATGCACAAAACGGTCTTGAATATGTTAATATACTTCGTTGGGATACGTATCCCTATCAGTTCCGGCGTATGTTTAAACTTTAAACAGGTTTAGTATTGTTACAAGAATGTTATTTATGTATTATAGACAATTTACCCCCAACATTTTATCTGCGTCTCGTATCTGTTCTTGACTTTGCGAGGGAAATAGTTCGGGTTTTGTTCACAGCGAAAACCAGTCCCACTGAGCATCGAAATGCATTGATACAAAAAACAAATGAGGTTTTAATTGAGACAATGTCATCAGAGACAGGTCAATACAAATGTGCGAATATAAATAACACCCCAGTAGGATGAGGACTACATGAGTCGTAAAACCACTATGTCAGTAAGTTCACGTCAATACAGTCATGTCAATAATGTTAAGCAAGGTTGATAAATCTAATACTACCCCATTCAATGAAGTTATTACATCGCTCCTTTATCTCACGTGTTGATATAATATAATAGTACATAGGAAGAACGAATTGTCATTGTTAGTATTTATCAACAAATAGTGTATCAATGTGAAATGTTCTGTATACTGTAAATTCTATAAAAAGTTTTTATTTTTCAGAATAAATATTAGTATAATTTCATACCAATTTGGAATAACGTCAATCCCTTTTGAATTGTATGTATTTTATGGATATTAAACACCTGCGGTAAGAACAGGATGTGTAACAATGCGAGGGCAATGAGGGTCGTCTAGAATTCTGTATTCACCTTACATATTGAACAATTCTTACAGTGGGTGTTCCATTCTCTTGCAGCTATTCAAAGTTCTTTTCCTATATTTTCATGTTTACTTAGACTCTACAAATTTCACAAAAGTCACCGCAAATGCATGGTACTAATTGGCATAAAATGATGGCCATTATTGGTACAATGAAAACATTTTCTTAAAGACGAGTTACAGCTTTGTTCGCCTCTCAGCACGATTTATTAAATGATAAAAGTTTCTTTTAAAATAGATTTACTCCAACAAAACGAGAAAGAAACAGACCAAATGGTAAATGCTAAGTTTATTTACTGTCGTCCTGTAATTTGTAATCGTTTATTTAGATTCTTTGACAATACTTGTAACATCTGCTACAACGTTACGCATCGCTTCATAGTTGTCCATGCTGAGAACGGTGGTGTATTTATTTTCTTACGTTTCTGATTCTAACAATTTATTTTCCTTTGTTAATCGTTTGTTGAAACATTGTCTACATACATCGTGTAAAATGAGATGCAAAAACATGTTGAATAAAATGAAATCTCACATATTATGCATTATTTCCTCAAAATGTCAAATTAATAATATCTAAACGCTATTTAACTGATTTATGACATACTATATGGATTTGCCGGATTATTCATTCAAAAACTCAATTTATTTATTTAAAACATAATTATAGAAATTATGAACTATAAACGTCAAGTTACGAGTATCTTCTCGTATCTTCCTGTAAGACTTGAGACCGAAGGGTGCCGGGATCGAACCTCTCCACATTGCTCCGTCCACCCAGTCGTTATCGGGTACCAGCAGATTGCTGGGAGGTGAAGTACGTTTGATTTTAACCGGTTTTAAAAATAAGTCAACATTATAAAAGTAAAGCTTACCTAACTTATACAAAATTCTACGACAGCACACGAATACGAGTTTTTTACCGACACCATTAAGAAAAGAAATGAGTCCACATACCAAGTTTGCAACAAGGCAGATTGCATTACTGTACAAATTGACTCAGAGACGTTAATGTTCATTAATAAAATTAAAGATTAGTTTGGTTTACATGCAGCGTTGACTTTGGTTATAAGTAAAACACCTCCGACGTATGAAAAATCGTTTAATTAAATGGTTCGTCATTTTTGCAATCAATGTGGTCTGAAAATTTGCAAATATATCTTCCACCTAGTGTGCATATAACATGATTGATATACTGAATTGTACCTAAGGTCAATAGAGAATTAGAGCGATTGTGGAATTTGCCAATATATTGCCATGCATAAACATATATAACAGATATAATGTTATACATATGTTTAACATTTTGGTGATTAATCACAGCATATGGTGCTATGCAGTATTTAAAGCATATCAATTTTCTTTTGAAGAAAGTTTTATATTTCTTAAATTGCTCAGTTGGGTATATAGGAACCGACGATATTTTAGAGATAATATGCGCATACACAGTAACCCACACCACCACCCTACTGTGCTTTTATATTGCGTCTCTACTCTATCAACGATCGTAGCTCGTAAATTCAATTCTTACGACAAATAAATATGTTAACAGCCAGGTCCTTAGAAACGTTCGAGCTGGAACATCATATAAACGAAATGTTATAAACGTCAGTGTATATCAACTGATTCTTTAATAGCATCACTTCCATCATCATCAACAGCAGCAACGGCAGTAGGAACTGCACCAACGATTATACAAGAAATCATCAGTAGTTATAACAATAATGATAAAGAGATATTTATTTTGTATAAGCGACATGCACGCTCTCTACAGCACTAATACCATGGTACAACACCTACAACAACAACAATCACTTCAGAAGAAACAACAATATCTATGGCAAACAACAATTAAAACAAGATCTCGCGGATAAACTTACTGACAAGGATGATATACACTGATGCCTATTTACAGAGTATACAGTTAATCAATGGTATCATCACTCATATATCTACTTTGTAAGTAAAGTATTACTGCCCATACACACATAAATCATCAAAAATACTTATGTCAGACTCTCTTCCATCCCATAATGACGTTCTTAGAAATAAATCGCGAAAGCTATAGGCTTAAATAACTTTAAATGACATGCTTAATGTCAAAGCTAGAGAAATAACTTTCAGGATAAAGCTATACGTCTTCCCACTTAGCGACAGACATGTAACTATGGCTTCAATGCCAAAGTTTTTTTTGTTTATATCAGAGACTTTGGAAGTAATGAAATGGTTTCAGAAGCCAGACATTATGAAATTCTGCCTAATGGTGTGCGCTTCCCTTAATTACTGTCTTTGTTTTGTTTTCATCTTACAGCTGAATAGCATCTTTGAAAATAAAGCGCAGTTACGTGGTATTGAGAAAGTACACAGATATTTAATTCAGTGTGAGTGTATTATACTGGTTTTACTTCACTAAATGTTGATGGGTTAATATGTGGTTACAGAGAACATTCGTTCTACCTTTGTTATACTGTTTATTATTTTAATTTGGATTGTTCCTTTTCAAATCGATCTGAAATTGTAGCTTATAATTTCAGCATCTTCTGTGAAAGCACAGCATCTCCAGTAACTCACTCTTTATGGTACGCTTTTCCTTACAACGAAATGCTAGCAACCACGCAACACTATACTTGCATAGATAATCCTTATCTGATTCTAGGAATTGTAAATGGAATAAATTTGACCATGAACAGACGATGAACCTTATAGACAATCTTAACCAGAATATGACTTTATATAATTGTACAACATATCCATGTGAAGTTGGCACAAGTAGCAGTCAAACATTGATAAAGATAGCACGTATGCTTCATACACTTTCATTTATCTATGAATGTTTTATTTTTTAATTAAGTGAATGTAACCAATATCTGTCTACACTATATTGTCTGGAAACGTTGCTTCAGTTTCGATGTTCCAGAAATGTGTACATTTATTATATGGTCACTGCTGGGTTAAGGTACGGAAGCCTAGGGGTGACATGTCGACTTCAAGAATTCTCCACTTTAACTATATGAATGCACAAGTTTAGCTTCGTGAATTCACGATTTCAAATTCACGAATTCATGATTTCAACTTCGAGAATTCACAATTTCATTTTCAAGACGTCTAAATCATGAGTTCGTGGAGTTGAAATAGTGAATTCGTGAAATTCAAATCGGGAAGTTCAGATTGTGAATTCATGAAGGTGAAACCATGAAATCGTGAATTCGTGAAGCTATTATGTCACCACCAGGTTTTCATATTAAATAGCAACATTACTAATACTACTGTGAACTTTACACCGATCTACATAATATGTTTTTGTTATTTCCAGACTGAAGATGCGTGAACTATCATGTTTAATAGGATATGGCCTAAATATGGGGAGAAGTCGCTGTTGAAATATTAAGTATGACACAAGGGCGTAGTTACCTAACCATTGATACGACGTACAATATATTTAAACTGTCCAATATAGCTTGAACTCGCTATTGGTTACTTTCAAAGCACCGCATACAAAACGAATATAGTGTTTTTAAATAATGATTAAGTGGATGTATTAATATAATAGTTATGGTGCGACTTGTGTTACGTACGATGTAAGAGTCCACTCAACAATTTCTTCAAGTTCGATAATTTATTGATATTGCACTCGACATAATAAAGCGGTTTGTCCTGCGTTACATTCCGTAAACCGTTTGTGTATATCAGTAGTCGTAATTTACTTTCTATGTAATTTTACTTCGTCAAGTATCGCGGTTTTTTCCTTAATAGCTTTATATTCCACACACTTACAAAATAAACAAACATCACTGGATTTGCTTCGTCAACGATTGTCAATTCAAAAAAATAATTTGCAATTTACTTTTAGTTGAACGCATAAAAACATTTGCGTTCAAATAACGCGTTTCATGCAATCCGAGTATTCAAAACTAGCATAAATGCTCCTCCGTTCCTGAAGAGTTACGATCAATTGTGGTGTGCTTGTTTGTACGCTACTCACGTCTGGAGACACTTACTTAATTGATTAGATACAGTTCTCTGTTATTACATTCAATCAGATAATCAAATGAATATAATAAGTCAGCAAACTTGCCATTGTTAATACATTGTATACATTGTCCCCATATCGTCGAAATATTTTGTTATGAACACTAGTTATTGAGAGAAATATAAGTTGATTAATTTAGCGTATTTACTTGAATCTGATCGTAGCTTACAACTGATCAATGTTTGGACAGAAAGTGCCATGTCTTTGATTTATTCATTTTCACGTCTTGTGAATTAATCACATGATGAGATAGGATATAAAGTCCGCGTGGATTTACTCAAGGAAATGGTTTGTGTCCGGGTATTAAGGAGTATTAGAAAATGTTACTAAATGAGAAAGTGTGAAATATTTCTTTTACGACGCACTTACAATCTCAATCATTATACATGTTAGTTCTCTGAGCTAAATGTACGCAGTATTGAGTTGTATTTGCATACAGTAAAACCTCAATAATAAGACCATCCTTGGGACCCTTGAAAACTGGTCTTAATATTGAGATGGTCTTAATATTGAGGTTAAATAAAGAGCAAAACAGTAAAAATGGAGTTGAAATGTGTGATCTTAATTTTGAGGTGGTCTTACTAATGAGGTGGTCATTAAGTGAGGTTTTATTGTAGTTTTATTTCAGAATACAGTCGACCACCTCGAAATTAAGACCACCTCATTAGTAAAGCCATTATTTCATGGACCAGTTTTTATATTTTCTTCTATATTTAACCTGATAATCAGACCACCTCACACTCACGACCAGCTTTCATCAGAACCACCGGTGTTCATATTATTGAAGTTTCACAGTATACTGAAGTTATTATACTACAGTAAAACCTCACTTAAAGACCACCTCAAAAATAAGACCACCTCGAAATTAAGACAATAATGTACAAGTCCATTTTCACTGTTTGCTCTTAATTCAACTTCAATATTCAGACCACCTCAATAAGAAGACAGGATTTTAAGGGTTCCAAGGCTGGTCTTATTATCGAGGTTTTACTGTATATGAGATCTGTTGAAGGACCATTATTGATACCCATTGATATTGGCTAACACATGTTTAAATAAACATTATATCCAAAACAGTTATAAGGGATCCAAATCGATCTCAATTAATTCATAATTGACTTAATTGTTATGAGAGTCACTTGAAATATAATTGAATATGGAAAAGTTGATCTTAAATTATTGTATGATATAGAAAATTATTGATCTAAAAACGGTTTCTCAAAGATCTGTTAAATATAATATGGCGTTATATATACACTTGTCAATGTAGCGCAGCGTTACGCATAACGGACCTTCGAGCAACCGGGTCTGCAATACGGTAGCCGGACAAAACCCCATCCGTCTCATTTGCCATGGCGAGCAAACCCCCTCCCGTGAGTATTACTGTCAGGACAAAACCAATCCGAGAAAATGCCTGGACACTTGCCACTTTCACGAAACTGATACCAATGCTAGTGAATTTAATAGATTTGTTCAGGTCAGTATGTTAAGCAGACAAATAACAGTCATACAATCGTACCTCGTTCATTCGAATTCATCGGATGATACCAAGTATTCGGATAGAAGGCTGTCGAATAAACGAGGTCCGACTGTAGTATACACATATATACTCTATCATGTTTATTTTTCAACCCCAGTGGAAGGGGTTGTGTGCTACCTGAAATATTCACAAACAAGGACTTTTCCACCTTAGCAAATGCGACAGAAGAGGTTGTGTCCGGGATCTTTGGTTTTGTCGTACACTCCCGTAAACCACCAGGATCAGTGTCTTGTATGGTACATCTACGTACATATTTTATATATTCTACATAAAAAATAAATAGCTTTTTCTACAAAATAAACTACTGTATAATAACCGTAAACCAGTATTAGTTTTTATCTACAATAATTATGTTTGATCTGATTGTCTGGTGTCTGGTAGATTGTTATTTCTTGCTAACCTTTATGAATTGTAGAAACCAAACGTGCGTGCTCTAGATGAACATGTTTCGCTGGATGTTTATACACGAACGTACATACCTATCTGACACAAATGGCACGGCTAGAGTGGGAAGTTCTATCCCCTCTACACCTGACCACGTGCCCTCACAGATAGTACAGGCACGATCCAGAATGATGTGCGACTTAATTATATTTCGAAATCAAGAACTGTTTACGTATATTGGCATTTTTTCAATAGCACGTAGCTTTCACTTTAATTAGACATAAAGATATAGGCGTGTTTAACACGTGGCGAGAGGTTCATTAAAATGGCGATAGAATACCAGACTCACACAAACATCAAACTAAATTGTGGTTATCGCTCATGGCTTAGCGGTGCAAGCTATCGATATGTATGAAACCGCTATTTTATAGATATCTGTATTTTCTAAGAATGTTTCAAACATCAAACAACTAAGCACGTATTTATCTGAAAACATTTTTGTTGCAAAATGATCTGCATTATATCCAAATCTGCATATATTACAAGTCTTGAACTAATAATATAATTATTTATACATTATATATTGCCAATGTTATATTTTTCTGACTATTACTGTAGTGAATATACAGTAATTCATGAAGTGAAACTAGTTTCTGTGTAAAAGTTATAAAAATTATTTACTGGTATTAATTTTCATTTAAAGTTATAAGAGAATATACAAAAAAATCAGAATGTGTACCTTTTCAAAAACCCATGTACCAAGTATCAAGATCTACCCCGGATTGCACTAAATGTGAGACTTCCCTACTCATATCTCCCCAGCATTGTGCACCTCATTTATAAATGTTTTACATGAATTTAGTACATAAACGTATTTTGACTTGACAGGACCATATCACCATGCAGGGTACACAACAATATATCGTTACATTAAAACAAAAACATGATTCAATGTCTGACAGACCTTGGAACAATGGAGCTACAATGAAACATTGTTTCTTTCCCTGTAAAAAACCCGTTGTAGAGAATTCCGGATTTCACCTATTCACTCAATGCTTACAGTTTTATTGTGTTATTGATGCAGGCATTTATTACTGTAGACTACTTTGCTTTAATTTCAACAACACACAATAATACAGTCTCGGACGGAAATGGCAGTTCATGTTCTAAATGAGGACGTATTCTACTAGCTAGGTGTTCCATTTTACAGGCCTGTGAAACAACGCTTCACTGCATCAGTGGTGCTAACGTAAAATCGGACTGATAAGTTTCCGGTGCGGAAGTTGATACGACGGAAACAGGAAAACGAGGTAGGCGGTCTGACGTTTTCATCCTTATTTTGCCTCTAATCCTCTTTCAACTCAATTAATTTTAAGAGCTGATAGAAAGTTAAATCTAAGCGAACATGACACTGCTGTAACTATTACAATTGTTTATCTACTTGGTTAATATTTTCTGTCCGTCTTATACTTTGGACAATTGTAGGATAGGTGTGAAGCGGGATACACCCTTAAACCAGGTGTGATCCAGTGCTGTGTCTACCACTGACCGTTCCAGAGTGGGATTCATATTCACATCCATCATTTAGGTTTGTGTTTTGTGTTCCAGTTTGCATTTGTAGTTGTCTGTAAGTACATGTAGTAGTAGTGTATCTTTATTTGTAGTAGAAGCAGTTCCATAGATATTTATTTTCGCGTCTCTTCGAGCTATTTTGGACGGCTGTGTACGTTGTATGTGTATACGTGCATGTGGTTATATTTCCTGCTCGATTTTTGTATTTAGTTATGTTGTGAGCTGTCTTTAATAACAAGTAAAATGAAGGAATGACAATACGGTGTTTAAAAAACGAAATTATTGTTGTTTTTGTATTTTGGAAATAAAAAGATTCGAAACTTCCAAACAAGGCCAATGTTGAAGATTCATTTTATGAATAGCTGTATAATTTGCTTGACGAACTAGATAGAAAAAGCAATTGCAATCGCGTAGATTGTTGAATAAAACATGAATACGTTGTGTATAGATTTTCTCAGCTTGGTGGATAAGAATCGTTTATAATGTACATAAATATTAGGGTGTACATTCTTGTCATTATTGTCTAATAGAATTATGACAACTATTATTCAGGGTGAGGATAAATAAGTTGGGTATTTATGTTAGGAACACATTCTAATTACAGGTTACTGACTATATAGCTTTCAAACTTAATTAACTTCTCGACGACTGACAGCTACCCGTACACTGAATAACTGACACATTATTCATGTTCGGTTATTGCTTCTGGCTGTCTATGACGCATGTCACTATCCATGAAATATTCATTCAGTTGTTTCTGATTATGAAAGATTTGAATCTAGATTTGAATTCTGCATGTCAGACGATTAGATATTTGGATAATTAGCAATATGTACACATGATGAGCTGGTCATATCTGATGAAATACACACATATCTAGCCTTACTGACAGGGCGTATCTCACCAAAAGTGACATCCATATGCTGACAGTAACACTTACTAACTCCATTATTTGGAAACATCTGAATCGGTCAGAACATATGACAGAAATGTTCCTGCCCATCAAATCAATCAAATTGGCATCAGCAAGTGCTTTTTAACCTTCATTGTGAAGAGTCTAGAATCGTTGCGCCTTTGTATAAAGAAACATTCGTGCTATATTAACACTTATTGAAATCCTATCGAAGTCTCACAAACAAACGTTAATGATACATTTGATGAAAATTTGTCCAATTATCGGTCTGATGATGGAACAGTCTGGTGTGAACGATTGATAGATGCACATGACTGTCGATAAAAAGGTTCATTATAAACAGGATTACAGGGATAAGAGTTATCAACAGTGGAACATTTCATGTCAGAAATGATTAGTCTTGCCCGGACATTTCTAGAGATCTGCATTGATTTCAACACATCCTTCTCACTGATGAGTATTGTTAGTTCCCCTTACGTTAACTTATTGGTGCAGAAATCCAGACGAGATGTTTGCCAGTTTAATTTAGGATAAGATTCTGAAGTACGCGCGCGTATCCAGGATGCAGACGATACTTTAAATGTTTGGTCACTCCCCTCACTACAGATTTGTATTAATTCAAAAAAACATAAGTTAAAGCAGGGTTTATTTCACTCTGAATTTGTTTTCATACAATTTAGGGGTGTCGGGCATTATCCGGGTTTAGTTACTTGCAAGACAAAGGTCATCTGGAGACAAAAATGAAATGCATTCATGATATTTTACATTACTCACCTTGGGTTCAATTCTGCCGACACGTTGTGTAATAGGATCATTATCAACAACCTGTATCCGGCATGCCTCTTCTCTTCTCAACTGCTTGATTGTTATATCATCCGTATTTAAATAAATAGTTCGCCCAACTTTCACAGAAAGGGTATTCGTCCGCAGCACCAAACCAGCAGTTGCGAAAACTGGCGTCAAACAAAGGATAATTGTAATACAAATACATGTTGGTGAAGTTTTGCTTGGCACTGCCATTATTCCTCACCGTATGCTAAGCACTAGCCATTCACAAATAAACACTTTAATTCTTCACTTATTCCAATATTCATTCTTCACACAGAATGAATTTTACATTTTTTTGTAATTTAATTCCAAATATTTTTAAATCCACAATACGGTTTCCAGCATTACGCCATTTTGTTCTCTTGGTCGTCTGCTGTGGTCACCTGCAAATATACAACACCAACAATCATAAAATTGATGTCTGTTCACATGACCACATTTTTACGTCAAATCGTCTGTTATCACTAAAAATCTAGCAAAGATTGCCTAAAAATTGACAGAATGAAATTATCAGCTACTAATCCAATTTCGACTTTGTTCCAACAAAGCATTAGCGGTATTTCTATTTGTTGTACAACTTGATCTGCTGCAGACAATTCCCACTTACGCAATAAGCCGATTTGTTGGAATACACTAAGTCGATTTAAGTATTTTCTCTCGGTCAGTTTGAATGAGAGGATAAAGTCCAGAGGCGTTGAGAGTCGGTACCTTTTCGCACCTCATAATTACACATGTGTCAACCAGGTGTCAAAATGTCTCGCGGCCATTTAAAGCTTACAGTGTGTCCACTCATGTACTAATTGGTAATGGGAACAAAACAGGACGCACTTTCACTATTTCGTAAACAAACATGTTCGTCCTTTTTCAGATTATTGACTGGGACTAATATTAAACGGCTTAATGATTTGCCAATGAAAATAATCTCAAAACGGAAGAGGCTTTGGTAGCCGTTTTTCTATGCCACTATTGTTTGTTTTGGAATGCCTCTTCGTTCAATGACCATTGTAGTTTATTTGATAACACCGAATGTTGAATGGATCCGAGCTTATGGCGTGTTTGCTCATATACTAACTAAACTCGCTTCCATTAGTAAATGGAAAATACTGGAGGAAACTGAAATATAACTTCAGAACTGGAGTTTAGTGGCCCAGAATTTGAGTTGTAATAAATCAGATATTAAATTTGAGCGAACCAGACGTGGTGGAAATTATATTTGTTATTTCATAGAGTGTAAATGACAATGATGGTATATGAAGGCTGTGGTTATATTCTATTTCCCTGTTCCAATTAACACCATGTCTTATTAATGATTATATTAATGTGTGGCAAATTCATTACTTCTTATCTGTTAACTAAAACAAAGTGACACACAAGATCTTAAAAAACTACACACCGCGATGGACGTCAAGTGTAGGTATATTTAGTCAATCAACTAAATCATTTATTGAGAATATGTTAAAAATCAAAGGTTTCTATCACTACAAAACGAACATAAATCACAAAATGTCACATCCTTAACATTCTCACACCATAAATAAACCATCTGGTCAGTTATAGACAACATTAGCCAATGTTTGAATGTAGGGAAATTAAAATTGCCTCTGGCTATGCTGTCCACAAAGGTGGGAAAAGGGAAGGTGATTGTCATCATCGAGCGAATAAAACATTGTATGGACCGTTTATTATTTTATTTGTATGATTAGATACCATCAAAGAAAAGTCTACATCTAATTATTTTATTTATACTGGTATTGTTGTTAGCTGTGCTATCACTGTATATTCTCTATCTGATTACGGCTAACATATACACTGCAATTACATTCGTGCTAGGCAGTCCAGTGTGACATTTCCAGTTGACTGATGATATAAGTACACGGCACAGTACATCTTGAAGTAAGGTTAGATAACCTGCTATCTAAGGCCTTGAAGTACGAATCGTAGCTTGTATAACTTACTGAAATTGTGAAAAGTCATCATATGAATACAATATGTTTAGTCAAATTTATAGAGTGGTTCACTGCTACGAGTATGTGCAGACAAAGACCTAAATACCATATGGTATTCAGGTCTTTGATGCAGACAATTGTTATTGATATACGTGATGACAATGGTCCTCGTTCGAAGCCACACAAACGCTCGTAACAGTCCGTTTCGGATATCCCTGGTCTGCGGATTTGATAACTCATTTAACCACCGGAAGATGATTGATTAATGAAAACCACGGGAGGCAATTGTTTTATGGGAATCGTCGGGTAGAATCATTTAATGGGAACCACCGGGTAGAATCATTTGATGAGAACCACCGGGTAGAATCATTTAATGAGAACCACCGGGTAGAATTGTTTAATGGGAACCACCGGGTAGAATCATTTAATGGGAACCACCGGGTATAATCATTTAATGAGAACCACCGGATAGAATCATTTAATGAGAACCACCGGGTAGAATTGTTTAATGAGAACCACCGGGTAGAATTGTTTAATGGGAACCACCGGGTAGAATCATTTAATGGGAACCACCGGGTAGAATCATTTAATGGGAATCACCGGGTAGAATCTTTAATGAGAACCACCGGGTAGAATCATTTAATGAGAACCACCGGGTAGAATCGTTTAATGGGAACCACCGGGTAGAATCATTTAATGGGAACCACCGGGTAGAATTGTTTAATGAGAACCACCGGGTAGAATCATTTAATGAGAACCACCGGGTAGAATCATTTAATGAGAACCACCGGGTAAAATATTTTAAGGGGAACCACCGGGTAAAATATTTTAAGGGGAACCACCGGGTAGAATCATTTAATGAGAACCACCGGGTAGAATGATTTAATGGGAACCACCGGGTAGAATCATTTAATGAGAACCACCGGGTAGAATCATTTAATGAGAACCATCGGGTAGAATCATTTAATGGGAATCACAGGACCATCGGAAGATAATTGTTTCATCGGAATCGATGGGTGATAATTGTTTATTGGGACTCGATGGGTGATATTTGTTCATTTGGAACCACCGGGATAAATTGGTTAATCGAAACCACGGAACACTGTTAATGGGATCCTCGGGGGATAAGTACTTAATGGGAACCATCGGGAGGTAAATGTTTAATGGGAACCACGGGGTATAATCATTTAATGGGAAGCATAGGGCGATAAAGATTTGATCGGAACCAACGGGAGATAATCATTTTATATAAGAGTTCACTAGGATAATCATTTATTGGGAACCAAAGGGAGATAATTATTCACTGGAAACCACCGAGAAATCATTATATAATGGTAACCAGCGAGGAATTGATTTATTATTAGAAACTATCAGAAGACATATTACACGAACCATTGAGCGATAATTTTATCACTAAACAAGGACATTTTTCAACAGAAACTTGTTTATCACTATATGTAAGATGAAAAATGCGAAAAGCTTTCTATTTCATCAAAATACTCAATTTTCTTTGGCTCCCAAAGACATCTTATTTATGTAGAATATACGATGATAGAAACCAACTGGATATAGACGTAAACGCCTTGAAGGAATAAAATATACGATGATAGAAACCAACTGGATATAGACGTAAACGCCTTGAAGGAATAAAATATACGATGATAGAAACCAACTGGATATAGACGTAAACGCCTTGAAGGAATAAAATATACGATGATAGAAACCAACTGGATATAGACGTAAACGCCTTGAAGGAATAAAATATACGATGATAGAAACCAACTGGATATAGACGTAAACGCCTTGAAGGAATAAAATATACGATGATAGAAACCAACTGGATATAGACGTAAACGCCTTGAAGGAATAAAATATACGATGATAGAAACCAACTGGATATAGACGTAAACGCCTTGAAGGAATAAAATATACGATGATAGAAACCAACTGGATATAGACGTAAACGCCTTGAAGGAATAAAATATACGATGATAGAAACCAACTGGATATAGACGTAAACGCCTTGAAGGAATAAAATATACGATGATAGAAACCAACTGGATATAGACGTAAACGCCTTGAAGGAATAAAATATACGATGATAGAAACCAACTGGATATAGACGTAAACGCCTTGAAGGAATAAAATATACGATGATAGAAACCAACTGGATATAGACGTAAACGCCTTGAAGGAATAGAATATACGATGATAGAAACCAACTGGATATAGACGTAAACGCCTTGAAGGAATAGAATATACGATGATAGAAACCAACTGGATATAGACGTAAACGCCTTGAAGGAATAAAATATACGATGATAGAAACCAACTGGATATAGACGTAAACGCCTTGAAGGAATAGAATATACGATGATAGAAACCAACTGGATATAGACGTAAACGCCTTGAAGGAATAGAATATACGATGATAGAAACCAACTGGATATAGACGTAAACGCCTTGAAGGAATAGAATATACGATGATAGAAACCAACTGGATATAGACGTAAACGCCTTGAAGGAATAGAATATACGATGATAGAAACCAACTGGATATAGACGTAAACGCCTTGAAGGAATAAAATATACGATGATAGAAACCAACTGGATATAGACGTAAACGCCTTGAAGGAATAGAATATACGATGATAGAAACCAACTGGATATAGACGTAAACGCCTTGAAGGAATAGAATATACGATGATAGAAACCAACTGGATATAGACGTAAACGCCTTGAAGGAATAAAATATACGATGATAGAAACCAACTGGATATAGACGTAAACGCCTTGAAGGAATAGAATATACGATGATAGAAACCAACTGGATATAGACGTAAACGCCTTGAAGGAATAGAATATACGATGATAGAAACCAACTGGATATAGACGTAAACGCCTTGAAGGAATAAAATATACGATGATAGAAACCAACTGGATATAGACGTAAACGCCTTGAAGGAATAAAATATACGATGATAGAAACCAACTGGATATAGACGTAAACGCCTTGAAGGAATAAAATATACGATGATAGAAACCAACTGGATATAGACGTAAACGCCTTGAAGGAATAAAATATACGATGATAGAAACCAACTGGATATAGACGTAAACGCCTTGAAGGAATAAAATATACGATGATAGAAACCAACTGGATATAGACGTAAACGCCTTGAAGGAATAAAATATACGATGATAGAAACCAACTGGATATAGACGTAAACGCCTTGAAGGAATAAAATATACGATGATAGAAACCAACTGGATATAGACGTAAACGCCTTGAAGGAATAAAATATACGATGATAGAAACCAACTGGATATAGACGTAAACGCCTTGAAGGAATAAAATATACGATGATAGAAACCAACTGGATATAGACGTAAACGCCTTGAAGGAATAAAATATACGATGATAGAAACCAACTGGATATAGACGTAAACGCCTTGAAGGAATAAAATATACGATGATAGAAACCAACTGGATATAGACGTAAACGCCTTGAAGGAATAAAATATACGATGATAGAAACCAACTGGATATAGACGTAAACGCCTTGAAGGAATAAAATATACGATGATAGAAACCAACTGGATATAGACGTAAACGCCTTGAAGGAATAAAATATACGATGATAGAAACCAACTGGATATAGACGTAAACGCCTTGAAGGAATAAAATATACGATGATAGAAACCAACTGGATATAGACGTAAACGCCTTGAAGGAATAAAATATACGATGATAGAAACCAACTGGATATAGACGTAAACGCCTTGAAGGAATAAAATATACGATGATAGAAACCAACTGGATATAGACGTAAACGCCTTGAAGGAATAAAATATACGATGATAGAAACCAACTGGATATAGACGTAAACGCCTTGAAGGAATAAAATATACGATGATAGAAACCAACTGGATATAGACGTAAACGCCTTGAAGGAATAAAATATACGATGATAGAAACCAACTGGATATAGACGTAAACGCCTTGAAGGAATAAAATATACGATGATAGAAACCAACTGGATATAGACGTAAACGCCTTGAAGGAATAAAATATACGATGATAGAAACCAACTGGATATAGACGTAAACGCCTTGAAGGAATAAAATATACGATGATAGAAACCAACTGGATATAGACGTAAACGCCTTGAAGGAATAAAATATACGATGATAGAAACCAACTGGATATAGACGTAAACGCCTTGAAGGAATAAAATATACGATGATAGAAACCAACTGGATATAGACGTAAACGCCTTGAAGGAATAAAATATACGATGATAGAAACCAACTGGATATAGACGTAAACGCCTTGAAGGAATAAAATATACGATGATAGAAACCAACTGGATATAGACGTAAACGCCTTGAAGGAATAAAATATACGATGATAGAAACCAACTGGATATAGACGTAAACGCCTTGAAGGAATAAAATATACGATGATAGAAACCAACTGGATATAGACGTAAACGCCTTGAAGGAATAAAATATACGATGATAGAAACCAACTGGATATAGACGTAAACGCCTTGAAGGAATAAAATATACGATGATAGAAACCAACTGGATATAGACGTAAACGCCTTGAAGGAATAAAATATACGATGATAGAAACCAACTGGATATAGACGTAAACGCCTTGAAGGAATAAAATATACGATGATAGAAACCAACTGGATATAGACGTAAACGCCTTGAAGGAATAAAATATACGATGATAGAAACCAACTGGATATAGACGTAAACGCCTTGAAGGAATAAAATATACGATGATAGAAACCAACTGGATATAGACGTAAACGCCTTGAAGGAATAAAATATACGATGATAGAAACCAACTGGATATAGACGTAAACGCCTTGAAGGAATAAAATATACGATGATAGAAACCAACTGGATATAGACGTAAACGCCTTGAAGGAATAAAATATACGATGATAGAAACCAACTGGATATAGACGTAAACGCCTTGAAGGAATAAAATATACGATGATAGAAACCAACTGGATATAGACGTAAACGCCTTGAAGGAATAAAATATACGATGATAGAAACCAACTGGATATAGACGTAAACGCCTTGAAGGAATAAAATATACGATGATAGAAACCAACTGGATATAGACGTAAACGCCTTGAAGGAATAAAATATACGATGATAGAAACCAACTGGATATAGACGTAAACGCCTTGAAGGAATAAAATATACGATGATAGAAACCAACTGGATATAGACGTAAACGCCTTGAAGGAATAAAATATACGATGATAGAAACCAACTGGATATAGACGTAAACGCCTTGAAGGAATAAAATATACGATGATAGAAACCAACTGGATATAGACGTAAACGCCTTGAAGGAATAAAATATACGATGATAGAAACCAACTGGATATAGACGTAAACGCCTTGAAGGAATAAAATATACGATGATAGAAACCAACTGGATATAGACGTAAACGCCTTGAAGGAATAAAATATACGATGATAGAAACCAACTGGATATAGACGTAAACGCCTTGAAGGAATAAAATATACGATGATAGAAACCAACTGGATATAGACGTAAACGCCTTGAAGGAATAAAATATACGATGATAGAAACCAACTGGATATAGACGTAAACGCCTTGAAGGAATAAAATATACGATGATAGAAACCAACTGGATATAGACGTAAACGCCTTGAAGGAATAAAATATACGATGATAGAAACCAACTGGATATAGACGTAAACGCCTTGAAGGAATAAAATATACGATGATAGAAACCAACTGGATATAGACGTAAACGCCTTGAAGGAATAAAATATACGATGATAGAAACCAACTGGATATAGACGTAAACGCCTTGAAGGAATAAAATATACGATGATAGAAACCAACTGGATATAGACGTAAACGCCTTGAAGGAATAAAATATACGATGATAGAAACCAACTGGATATAGACGTAAACGCCTTGAAGGAATAAAATATACGATGATAGAAACCAACTGGATATAGACGTAAACGCCTTGAAGGAATAAAATATACGATGATAGAAACCAACTGGATATAGACGTAAACGCCTTGAAGGAATAAAATATACGATGATAGAAACCAACTGGATATAGACGTAAACGCCTTGAAGGAATAAAATATACGATGATAGAAACCAACTGGATATAGACGTAAACGCCTTGAAGGAATAAAATATACGATGATAGAAACCAACTGGATATAGACGTAAACGCCTTGAAGGAATAAAATATACGATGATAGAAACCAACTGGATATAGACGTAAACGCCTTGAAGGAATAAAATATACGATGATAGAAACCAACTGGATATAGACGTAAACGCCTTGAAGGAATAAAATATACGATGATAGAAACCAACTGGATATAGACGTAAACGCCTTGAAGGAATAAAATATACGATGATAGAAACCAACTGGATATAGACGTAAACGCCTTGAAGGAATAAAATATACGATGATAGAAACCAACTGGATATAGACGTAAACGCCTTGAAGGAATAAAATATACGATGATAGAAACCAACTGGATATAGACGTAAACGCCTTGAAGGAATAAAATATACGATGATAGAAACCAACTGGATATAGACGTAAACGCCTTGAAGGAATAAAATATACGATGATAGAAACCAACTGGATATAGACGTAAACGCCTTGAAGGAATAAAATATACGATGATAGAAACCAACTGGATATAGACGTAAACGCCTTGAAGGAATAAAATATACGATGATAGAAACCAACTGGATATAGACGTAAACGCCTTGAAGGAATAAAATATACGATGATAGAAACCAACTGGATATAGACGTAAACGCCTTGAAGGAATAAAATATACGATGATAGAAACCAACTGGATATAGACGTAAACGCCTTGAAGGAATAAAATATACGATGATAGAAACCAACTGGATATAGACGTAAACGCCTTGAAGGAATAAAATATACGATGATAGAAACCAACTGGATATAGACGTAAACGCCTTGAAGGAATAAAATATACGATGATAGAAACCAACTGGATATAGACGTAAACGCCTTGAAGGAATAAAATATACGATGATAGAAACCAACTGGATATAGACGTAAACGCCTTGAAGGAATAAAATATACGATGATAGAAACCAACTGGATATAGACGTAAACGCCTTGAAGGAATAAAATATACGATGATAGAAACCAACTGGATATAGACGTAAACGCCTTGAAGGAATAAAATATACGATGATAGAAACCAACTGGATATAGACGTAAACGCCTTGAAGGAATAAAATATACGATGATAGAAACCAACTGGATATAGACGTAAACGCCTTGAAGGAATAAAATATACGATGATAGAAACCAACTGGATATAGACGTAAACGCCTTGAAGGAATAAAATATACGATGATAGAAACCAACTGGATATAGACGTAAACGCCTTGAAGGAATAAAATATACGATGATAGAAACCAACTGGATAATATAGACGTAAACGCCTTGAAGGAATAAAATATACGATGAAAAAGTATCAGTCTCTCTAGTTATTACAGAAATATTTCTCCTGGAAAATAACTTTAAACACAATATATGGTTATGTACAAACATAATTCTATACAACTTTATGGTGCAGTAAAACACTTTCCAGCGTAAACCATCGCAAAAAAATCAAACAAAAATAGAATCTGTTTAGGAGGAGGTTAATTATGACAAAACATTAACGACTTTCCTTTCAAGTTGAAACCACATAAGAAAAACTGCTCGTTTTTATATCCAAAAATTATCAGGTTCTGAAGAACTACGACATAAATCAGACATAATACGCCATCTTCTATAAAACCAGCAAACTATCTCCGGTACTCGAATTATATACATTGTTGCCTTTGACTCGGTATGTTGTGATTAGAAAGAAAAGAAACGAGGGGTAATATATAATGTACTATCAGGTGCTAAAATATTTGCCCGCCATTATGAATAATTGTTGTTTCTTTACAAGTTTATAACATACCATGCCTTCTTGATAATAAATTGAGAATTAAACCGTCTGTCAAGATGACTTGGCAGAACCAAGATAGAAAACAAAGGCTTCCGATTGTGTATCATTAAAACCATCCAGTCATTTTTTGCTTTCATATCTCAGACATGGCAAAGAATTGCGAATAATAATCTGATAAATATATTCAGATGTCTAAGCAAAGTGTATTCAAATAGGAGCGTTCTGCTTTCTGTAATCTGTTAAATGTTGATATGCACGTGTAGGTGAAGCCGTGGGTCAATGTAATGAATATGTGGAATCGATTATTTAGATCTAAATTCTGAAAAAAATCAGCATAACGAGGCTCGAAAAACGATAGAAAGATAGCACGGGGTAGAGATCTTTATCTTTTTACAAACATATGGTGACATATATTTGCTAGTTTTACTGGAATTGATATTTCATATTTCAAAGTACATGAAGTTTACAACGAAGTTATCAAAAAACATGAGTTTTATATTAAAAAAAAACTATCAACTTTTACATTAATTTTAAATATAAGCTGTCGTAATACATGAATTTTATAAAGAAGTTATCAAAATATGCACATGTTCTGAGAATATCAGACAGCTGAAAAAGCTATTAACTTCATACGGAAACAATTACTGACGACGTATGTATATAAAATGTATATCGACATACACAATTATTTAAAATGAAAGTACGTCAACATTATATACCAAAGTACTAGTTAGACGTCAGCTCTTTGGAACTATTACTTATATGCGCGAATGGAGGAATTTTGAATGCATATACGATAAAAAGGAAATTTTAAGCCAAACTTATATGGACATTTTTTACTTTTTACACCGTTTTAAATCAACCATGACACGTATACAGTGACTTTACAGATCTCTGAATATGTTTAAATAAATATGGATCCACGCTAAATAATATTAAAAGGACCATCTTTTCTTTCTTTGCGTGTGGGTTTTTTTAAAAAATGGAAATAGGGGAAAACATACGCCTTTAGTTGGAGAATCTATGGTGCCCTTAAATAGCCACACGAATGGCATAATTAGTACCCTAGTTGATAGTTGAGACGATAAAATAACATTCACATTCGATATTAATTGAAGAATGGAGCATTTCAAGCTACACAAATCATGAAGTATATAATGAACATTTTCCGAATGTATGTTGTCTACCATTCATATTTAAAGCTTGGTATTTTCTGTTAAACGAATCAAATTCACACAAATCTAGCGGTGAAAAGAAACAGTTCGCATCCCACAGCGAAGGAACTTTGATCCGCGTTACGGCCAGTGAAGTGAGAAATTTTCTGCAACCTAATAACGTCACGCGGAATTAGCATTCAATGTCCACACTAACAGTATACAACCTGTAATCTCCTACTTAACCGAAGACTTGACAATATTTCCACGCAGCATGAACGAGAAAATGCGAGCGTTCACTGGAGGCTACGTGCAGTGCATTTGAACGGCAGAATAAATCACATGATACAACCATTGACTTAAACAACTTTAGATGGAAAAGAAAGAGATGCCAGGTACACCAAGGAAACGCGAACTAGCGTAAGTTATGTGAAAATCTATCAAGAACCAAGTATACTATACACAGCTTGATTCCGGCGACAATTTGCCAAATTGAAAATAATAAATGAGACTGTAATACCCGTGTTACGTAACTGTAAGACTAGGAGATGGACACTTAGTTAGTCATTAAAGATGATAAATAAATACATACATATGGTTAACTATCTAAAAGTTAAGTTAAGATGTAAACTCTTCCAAATTTGTAAATGATGGTACGCGCATTGATGATTCACACATATCAAACCAGTATTAATACAATGGTGTTTAAGAGAGAACACTGCACCCCTGAAGACATTAAGCTTGAAACTTGAGGGAAATGTAAAATTTGACTTGCTAAATAGGAACGGAACATTGGCAATGCAAGGGTAGTGCTCTAAGTAATATAGTATACTTGTATCAGTACAAACTTTGTATAATAGGTATATCGAACATCTGCTCTTCCGATTACATGTACCTCGAGTTTACTATTAATAATTATGCAATGGACAAAGCGTCGATGAATACAGGTATGATACATTAGTCAGTATTGGCTATAATTGAAAATAAATGAAATGCAGGTACATCATTATCAAAGTTCTAATACCCTACAAATGTTTCACCAGTTTTCATTTATATACAGATGGGTACACTCATGATCAATTAAATAAATCGGTTATTTTTAAACAAATTTACGTGTAAAATGTATTACTAATATGTAACTCTATTGAAACAGGAATTTTGGTATAAACACCTCAATTTGAACCGGTTTGTTTTGTCTCTCAGTGTTCAATAAAAACAGACTGAAGGGGGCCTAAACAAGGAATTTGTTTACAAAATAGCCACAAAAATCTGAATCCTGCTGAAATAATCTTTACTTTGTATTTAATTCTACCATATCTACCAAAACAGAAACAAATATTATCTTCAAGTATTGTTGACCCTATTTGACGAAAAGGTGTGAAAATTACAGAACAGTCTCCCAAGTAGTATACCCGTCTATACAGATAAAGGGACACATAACCCAATGTCATCGTTCTATCAGTCGTCAATACACACATTTATCTATTGTTATTGTATTGTATCAAAGTTTCGAAAGGTTTATCCACACGACACCTACATTTATCACACGTTAAGTGATACCTTATCAGAAAAGCATTTTGAAAGTGACTCATATACTAACACAACTGTTTCGGGAGTGAAGAATGTCAGAGTTCTATTCTAAATATCCGCATTTCTTGAATATACCCTTATCCTATCACTTGTTAGGATGGACACGTGCTTCCTAGCCACCACATTGGTATCGTGTACTGATTGGCTCCAACAAAACAGAACTTCCGGTGCAAGATAGAAAGGTATACGAAGTTTGTTAAAGATCAATTCTAAAATGAAGTTTAAGAAGCTTTAAATAAGAAACAACAATTTACATGAAGTGATGGAAATCCAAATTGAACGACCACTTCGAGATTAAACTCACGACATTTGGCAAGTTTTTAATTTTCCTTCCATATTTTACCTCAATAATCTGACCATCTCAAAACTAAGACCGTCTTTCTTCATAACCAATGGTGGTCTTATTTATAGAATTTAACTACACGCCATCGTTCTGGGTCGGTTATTGACTGAGCATATAAGCCCTAAACTGTACATTAGGTGCACACACTACACACATTGTATTTATTTTGTCACACTGGTAACCGTTTTCAAGGATTCCGGAAACAATTTGCCGTGGAATAAAGTCTACAATTTCTTGGGTGTTACAAGACATATGCGCAGTAGATACAAATTATATTTTACCACACAGCGCATGTATATATTATTATACGATAATTGATAAAAGCAATCTTGGCTTAGACGATATTATTATTGCAAGACATGCTTTTTATCAGTAATGCTAAGTGCATATACCTGCTCCAGGAAGTATTAACAAAGGTAACATTGTAGCATGTTTGTAAGACATTAAACATTAAATATACCGTTATAGAGTTCAGGTAGCATGTTTGGGGAGCAATTTAGAGGCTATGTAGGTGTATAGTTCGCTGGACATTGATAGGGTTCACTGTGGTGAATGCGTACTTTGTGTGATGATATATGTATGATTTTGTGACATCTGCATGGTTGGCGGTCACCTGGATAATTAAACGCGAGAACTGGCCACACATTCATTGGCATAGATTTATGATAATGGATATGTTTTGCTTATCATTAAAGCCAAAAGTATGCAGCAATGTAATTCAAAACAATGACAAAAACATACGACAATTTACTGCATTAACACAACCGACATGACTGATTAAATACACCTTTTTATAACCTGCAGATTTACATATATGAGATGTATACATGTATTGTAAGATTAGTGTTAAGTAGAAAACTTCTAAACTGTACATTATACGCTGGTGTAAAGTTATAACATCAATAATAAAGACCTCCGTCAGTTCTGAACCAAGTCAGTCCTAGTTGTGAGGTTGTCGAGATGAAATATGGGAGAAAAAATGTAAAAAAACTGGTCCATGCAGATTCATTTTTATTAAGTGGGTGGTCTTAATATGAAGGTGGTCTTTCAACAGCCCTATTTTCATTACACAGTCTAGCAACAAATACAAGTAGTCAACTCGTTCCAGTTATCCGAAATTAAGAACATAAATTACTGCTGACTCTTTCGTTCGTTCCGTTCGTCATTTGGGTTACTGTCCTACATACGTTCACTATCAATGATTCATACTAGTACCCTGTCCATACCTTTCATCACAGATGTTCAACTAGGATATCATACCCTTAATCTCACCCATAAACTTAAATATTAAGCTTTTATACCCGTTAAACAGGACTTTAAGACGTCCACATAACACAAGTTCCACAGTAATAAACAAACAAAGACGAAGTCAAAAACGTATTTGTTCACCTAGAGAACGGTGATACGACAGGTGGCGAGGATGATAGAATCTGGGGCTGAACACAACAGCGGATATATACTTTCAGTAACCTTTATTTAAGAGCTTAACATGAAAAATGTTATCAACATTTTCAAATATTTGTTCACAGATAACATGCCTTAAAATTTGTATTTGATGGACAGGTTATCGAGGTATACAGAGATAAAAGTACACAATAATATCTTTAAAAATTAGTATTTCATTTGAGTTGTATAAACAGATCAGTTATTTACCTCAACTTTTGATCAATGTGTCGTTATGTAAATACGGGAGTTAATCTACTTACAACGTTCGGTTCCGTGTTTTTCATATTAATTGACCGACGACACAACAAATTATCAACTGTACTTTGTAATCCAAGGGATCTACCAATAAGCTTTACATGCAATTTAAGTGTACATATATACATGTATTATAATCAAAATATTTCTACAAAGTACATTTTATTGTTAATGTATGTTTAGGTAATGTATATTGCTTTCTTGGAAGAACCACGTTTTACGAATTAAGAACGAGTTCCATCCAAAATGTTTCTAGAAAACACCGAACATTGCATTTATTGATGAAATAATGTTGGTTAAATTCCAGTTTTTGTTATTTTAAATTATGTTAAACAACCAATTCATTCTAATAGACTTTTATTCAGACATAGTATGTAGATAGCAAATACTAATTAACTGTATTCCTGAGAGTATTGATCTGTGACAACGTATTCCGCACAAACTGTACAAGCAGACACAAGCTAGAACATTACTGAAGTGATATTACTGTTCTATATAAACCCATACCAGACA
Organism: Mactromeris polynyma; assembly: GCA_032209605.1. Lineage (NCBI taxonomy): Eukaryota > Metazoa > Mollusca > Bivalvia > Venerida > Mactridae > Mactromeris > Mactromeris polynyma. Next base: position 4,681,439 of record JASFXZ010000040.1, read on the forward strand.
AGCCTAATTGATTGTCCATTAATTTCAAACAGGGTTTTATGTTTCAACGAGATATTATCCTCCGTCTAAAAGTCAATTAATCATTTCAAAACATAACTTCTCCTATTTCAAGCAAATTAGTCGAGAGAGCATAGTTTCAAATTCTTGTGGTTTTTATAGTCGCTGTATCAGATGCTACTCCTAATTAGTTGACAAGAGAAAGTCTCGAGTGTATAATTTGTTTGGCATCAAACTGTCAGCTAACCGCATATGTCCGCAGCATCAAGGCTCTTCCTGCTACAAACTGGGAGAATTCACGATTGGATTATTTCTAAAGCCAAGAATGGACTGTGCCTGATATTAAATTTTATGTTAATAATTTGGGAATATTAGTTATGCACGGTACCAATCCCCTAATACCGTAATTATTTTCCCATTATTATACCTCATGATCATAAATCATGTTCAAATAAGCATCATGTAATAAAAATGTTGATCAACACTCCCTTCTTCATATAAAATAAAAAACTCACAGGGTAAGATTGCTGAAGGGTTGGTGAAGGTATTTTTTTTTCAAACTGTTTGTGAACGAGACTAATTAGATTGTCATGTCGGTAACGTAAAGTATATAAATGTGAATCACTAAAGGCCGGAGAGTTGTTCATATTTTTGTGTGGTTTATAGGATAAAGAAACTATCGTTATATAGGTGGTACATTTGTGTATAAATGGTGTGAAACGTTGAAACACAACAATAATATCTCGACTGAAATTAGAATAAATAGTTATCAGTTATCAGTGTTACTCAATTAATTGTAGTTAAGACATAATTGTCAATAATACATTGATTCGTTTGCCATTCGCCATTAGATTAAATTATCCCCTTTAACTTTGAAATTAAAAGTTAAAACAATAAAGACACCTTTTTCATCAGATATACACTCAAATTCCTTTCTAATTGGTCACTTTCTATACAAACACATTTTCGAAAGAAAAACATTGTAATATAAACTGAATAAATTCGTTTAAATTCACCCTGCCCAATACCCAAAGCTTTTAAAGTCCAGATAATTGATAAATAACAGAGACAAATTGTGTCCAATTAGAAAAGAGACTCTGCACAATATAAAATCTTTGAAGCGTACATGTAAAATAATACTAAGATTATCTATCTATTAATTTATTAAATCGATTTTGACGTTTTCATTTAAGTACGAGCTTAGGAAACAAAGCTTTTTTTCTTTTCCTTTTGTTGAATGCGATTAAATAAACTAGTTTGTCGATATTATTGTCTGACTGCAAATATATTTGATTGGCATTTTTCGGAATGATTTTTATATGCACAATAATACTCACAACTGCGTGCTTATTTCACAAGTATACCATAGTTGACACGCGGTAAATTTAGTTTATACATATTTATTATACATATATGTGAAGTTTTCCTCCCCTAAATTGTCCACACACAACGAGTGCTTCAAGGGTGATTAACCAGTAACCTCAATTAATGCTGGGGTCGAATTGAAGACCTACGGATCAGGAGTCGGGCGCTCTACCACGGACCACTATGACTTCGTTTCCTTTTGATAATATATCTTAGCAATATTTGTACTGCAACACAGTTGCAAGTCGATGCCGAAAAAATCATGGATCTAAGTATCTACGAGTACTTTGTAAGAAAGTTAATCACGTGATTTATATTTTCCCGTTGCTGGTGGTAACGTTTTCATGAATGTAACACGTGCTTCCGTTAGATTTAGAAAACAAGTATGACATTAATAGCTTAGTTTCAGTATATTATATGAAAAATTAAGCTGATTTTGAACCGTAAAATAAGATTTCTACCTGTCATAGATGTGACATTTATGTTGACATTATATGTATGAAACATCATCTCTCTGTAATATACGCCGAGTTTGTTGTAATGGTTCAACTGTCTCGCCAGCTTCCACCATCATTTTACATAAAACTGCGGTTAAAATTACACGTGTTCAGTCTAACGATGCCTTTATTCATACCGACTTTGTGATATCTTAAATGACGCAAGAAGCGTTCATAATAGTGGTAATTAGAAATTGCAGTTACATCTGATAAGGTCCATTACTACATCTAGATATGTCGTAGCTGTAATCACCCGAGAAAACCTACGTTGTGCGTTGAATATTAAATAAGGGAATGCTTCTTTGATCACTGAGATATTTCATAATTGATTATAAATTGCATCATGGCGAAACTATGAGATAATGTCGAGATTTTAAGCAATTGGAAAATGAAAAATAGGTTTGGAATGGTAGTGTAATTATTATCAATTCAGTAGGTACTGGGGGAATCATTTTATATATGTGTGCGATATAATAAAATATCTAAAATGCAAATTATATGAAATCAACCTTTATAAATATTCATCTACGTTTTTTTGAGGAACTCGCAATTTTAACCAAAATGCAACAGCTTTCGTTTGCATACGTCTGATGTTAGAAAATAATATTATGTTTATATGAAGATTTAAAATATGTACAGTAAAACCCGCCAACAGACTGCCTCGTAATTCATAACACCTCGTTAAGGAGACCTTATTTTTACGGACCCGTTTTAAGTTTTCTACCACATTTTAACACAATAAGCTGTCCACCTCATTAATAAGAACGGCTTTCTTAATAACCAATGATGATCCTATTATCAAGGTTTCACTGTAATAGTAATCTGCACGTACAATATATGCCGGCATGTTATCAAAACTCAATGTACTCTAGATCAAGACCCCTTAGAATAACTTTAATTCCTTAAAATCTGGAGAGGGGGGGGGGGCCTCCGGAGTCCAGAGGTTATGGTCGCTGACTTTTCGAATCACTGCCCATCACCGCGGCGGGTTCGAATCCCACCAGGGATATATAATTTGTAAATAACGAAGCCAGCTTAAGGAAGGTGTCCGCGGGCGCTCTTTCTTCCGTCTAATAGCTGGAATCGTCACTACATCACCACATTAAAACTACATCATAAATAATAAAAACAAAATTCTAAATGCCTATTTACATTGTCGAGATGCATTGCTTATACTATGGTAGTTAAAAATAGCCTGGATAGTTTTTCCTGAAAATTTATTTTCTCGATTATTGACAGAAGCCACATACCACGTTACGTGTTCGAATGAAATAAACATAGTCCGTATTATGTTACAAATTACTCGGAACGAAATCTTGGATGAGAATAATTAATTGCCCGGCTTAATTGTGTGTGTGTATTTATCCTTTGATATATTTAACAAAGTAGTTAAACGAAGCCATTGAAGAGCTTAATGTCAATTTATGGCATAGTTTGTACAAAAGCAGGATTTAGTCAAGAATTCTACACCAGATTTCGGATGTTTACATTTATTCGGAGATTAATACCATGACTTATTTACACGGGCGATGGTGAAGTTGTTGTAGCTCAAAATTACGAGAGTAAGGTATTTCAAACGAATCCAGTATAATACGTCTTCAAATGAAGACCTCACATAATGTATTTGCTTTTGTTTGAACGTTTCGTACAGAATGTGAGAGATTGTTATTCTAAGTTTTCAAGCTTATACTATTTGTATTGTGAGGGAATATTGCTTTTATCGGTACGATGTTTGATTATCATGCAAGGAATGTAGTAAACGCTTAAACACTTTTCGCGACGATGTGCCCAATAAAATGTGCGGAAGATATCTCAGACGAATTTCAAGTACTCTTCAAAGACTTTGTTTGATTTTTAACACTTCTGTTGGGATTAAAATAACTAAATATCGATTCATGAAATAAACATTGCGGTAAATATTAGTATAGTGAAATTTACTCTTTGTTAATCAAAGAAAATATTGAATGGAAGTGTTTTTATTTTAAATATTATTTTTCAACTTTCAATGTACGGTTTTATGTCCAGCATACATAATATAATCTGGATGAATAGATTCACTTTCTCGAGCACACTTGATATGACATCTCTTTCAAAGAAATCTACACTTCATACATCCTTAGACAAACTACACTTAGACAAACTACATGAGTATTGGAACCCAGAAGTGAAACAAATATCTGAACAATTATACAGTATTAGACGCTGTAGATACAGTGGAAAGAATTAACTGTGTCGTAAACTGTCAGTATAACATTGGACCCACGTTGTCTCAGTAATAAATATGTTACGGTAAATCAGACTACGAGTAGTTGAAGACTATAGCTGTCATGTAAGAGAAACTAGGCGAACAGTGTTTAGATGTCGAATACACAATAGCAAATCTAGCTGTATTGTTTCCTATGCTAGTAATGCGTACATTGTATTTACGATAGTGTGGTTCTACGTATTTACGACAGCATTGTTCCCCATATTATGCGATGGCCTGATTCTCCGTGCCAGTACACATGCAATATAATGGTTCCCAATATATGCGGTTACATGGTTCCCTGTTCATACAATAGCACAGTCCCCTATATATACAGCAGCATGGTTCTCGGTATAAACGTTTGCTTGGTTCCCCATATGTACGACAGCATGGTTCCTTGTATGTACACCAGCATGGTTCCCCATATGTACACAAGTGTGGTTTCCCCATATATATGGAAGCCGTGTTTCCCAGTTGTACGGTAGCATGGTTCTCCGTATATATGGTGCTATGGTTCCCCCTACACGTGACAGCCTGGTTCCCAGAGTAAAGAGTAGCATGAATTCCCCGCAAATATGGTAGCATGATTCCCTGTATGTACCGTAGTATATTTCCCCACATATAATATAGCATGGTTCCCCACATATAAGATAACATGGTTCCCTGGTTCCCAACATACAATATAGCATGGTTCCCTGGTTCCCCACATACGAAATAGCATGGTTCCCCATATATAAGACAGCATGGTTCCCCACATATAAGATAGCAAGGTTTACCACATATAATATAGCATGGTTCCATACAGATAAGATAGCATGGTTCCACACAGATAAGATAGCATGGTTCACCACATACAAGCTAGCATGGTTCCCTGGTTCGATCCCCACATACAAGATAGCAGGGTTCCTTGGTTCCCCACTTATAAGATAGCATGGTTCCATAGTTCCCCACATATAATATAGCATGGTTCCCTGGTTCCCCACATATAATATAGCATGGTTCCCTGGTTCCCCACATACAAGATAGAATGGTGCCCTCGTTCCCGACATATAAAATAGCATGGTTCCCCATGAATAAACGGTGAGGTGAATACAGTGTCACATTAATTCCATAAGTGACAATAATCGTCGTAAACTTTTATTTAGTACCCCAATGATAGTCTCAATTAGAAAGCCTGACTTAATATTATATAGCTACACGAATCATTAAAAACTTGCTTGATGTTCAGTTAATAGCTACTCATAGATAATGGTTTCTACTACTTAAAACGATTGGAATAAAATGTGTATCATCTATCTGGTATAGTGAAGATAAAATACAATGGAATTATTATAGGTATATCCGATGTTTTGATATGTAAACATTACTTGGCTATAATTGAATGCATGTTCAGTGTAAATCATTTACAGATAAAACCAACTCACATAGTCTGCTTACCTACGACATTGCATTAATGTTTTATCTACACTGGTTTGCAATAAAATATCGCAGGAAATAGTAAAAGACAAATTAATGCACTCAAATTCAGAGATCCTATTGTCGGTATGGCATATAAAAAAGAATATTAGCTCTTTGCCTACCTCTAGATTATGTCTGATTTCCGACATTGACTTGTACAGACACAACACAGGCCTGACGCCATTATGTATATGTCTGTGTTCCTATGCTGTATTCAATGTCAAACCGCAATACAGTACGGCAACCAATAGGCATGTATGCCTCAATGATTATCGCCCAACAATTTGTCAATACCACGATATTCCTCGTGACAGATAAACCATTATACATCAGCTTCAATATATTCGGGTAACGTGATTTACCTCACATATTCATGTTTTGTTAATGTAAGACATTAAATGGTAACGCAATATGGCTTTCACTGGACATATGATAAGGGGTATTTTGTATGCGCCAATAGACGCGCTCATACCACATAGAACTCTTCATCGTTTCTTAATGAACACAGAACTATTTAAACATTTTAAAATATTCCACTTATATATAATGTCAAATGTCTGTCATTAGTATATATATGTTGTGGAACATTTTACCACGATTACGACCTATTAAGACTGCTCAAGTGACGTTTATCACGCAAGATGTACATTGATACTTCCATCAAAGTTTAAATACACCATTCTTTTATCGCCATATTGCGCTATAAAACATGAAACATAACACACCGTATATTTCCCTGTTATACATCACGCATGATCACCAACCAATCCTGAGATATTTAGTGGAAAAGTCAATGAAATACTTGAATACGATGAAACATAAAAATGTCGAAGGGACAGAGTTTCTCAAGACTATTTATTTCAATCAGTCGTTCGGGAATTTTACGATCTTCTAGCAGGTCAAGGATAAAATGTAATTTTTATTTAAGATGACAACAAATCAAATGTTTGAAAGGTAAAAGGAGTCAACTACCCGTAAAAAATAGTTGAAGCTAGCACCTTTTACTATCGAACCCGAGAAATTAAGAAATCTCAAATTTTAAACTAGCGGGAAAAACTAGCCTGGATATGTATAAAAGACGCAGCAATACATAAAATGAATTTATATAGTGAATGCGAATTACACTTTCTTTTGATATGACATTTATGCGTTATTTTATAACCCTGGTAACTAAATGCAATTTTAATGGCCCAATGTTGCAGCGTTTTAATGTACGCGAAAGAATGACACTGCAGTTTCCATGGAGACAGTTTCGAGTATGCGTGTGAAAAATAATCACAAATATAAAACGTAATAACATACATTATGCGTGATAATTACAACATATCATATATTAATTGAATGTTCAATATTTCTTGAATATATAAAAATCCAAAAATCCGGTCGAGAAAATTGTATTTATATAAATGCGTGAAAAGCTTGTAATAAAACTCCAACTTTCCAGGCTTCCGGACCAAAGTACAGATTTCTGGGAGATTTTTCGTATACTTAATACACTTGACAACTAATTGAGCTATTTACACTATTATCTAATTTTAAATTGTACAACACGTGCGTGCATACATTTAGTACATGTATTACATAAATATAATTATGTATGTTAGTATTTGAGGTGCAATTACATGTTGTTTCGATACTTCGATAATCTGTTGTATGCTTTGATCATTGAAAGTTAAACGTTCGCTATAACGACATTACAATGATGTAATTTTGATACAAATTGCTTATTTATCTCCCGTGGTATGGTATGTAAAGGTCATTATATCCCGATCTATATTTATGTGTTTAAATGTTTGCTTAACAGAAAATAAAAAAGATCATAATTACCTAACTGAACATACAGGAGTTTAGATGTACATTTTTTAACATTATGTAGGTTAGTCGATCGTTGTACAGTTTGTGTTATCAAGTAAATCCGTTGATACAAGAATGTTGTGGTTATGTGAAAGAATGAAAACAAAACTATTATGTCTGCATATAAATAAAGAAGGAAATAAACCAGTTTCGTCTTCACCCATCGACATATAACCACACATACTTAACGACATTAAAAACGCAACCAAAATTGTGCATATAGATAAGGCAAAACGAATATTTATTTCTCAAACATAATTTCATAAAATCAATCAATAATGAAATAAAAAAATTGGTCTAGAGTTTAATTAAGTATTGGACAAGAATTAACACATTGATAACTGTAACATGCTTTTGACATTTGGTACTACAAAATGATGCCTAGTTCAAATAGTTGCGTTTTTAATGGCGTCAAGTATACTTACCAACACATAGAAAACATAAATTTTCATTCTCCGGGTATGCATTTATAATTGTACATTGTCAATAAGTACATGCTTTATAAAACTGACTTAAATTACACATAAAGATAACAACGGCACCTACTTTATGAATGGGAATGCATATTTAATAGCAACATGCTCAGCTTTCAAACTTCTTCATGGTTATAACAAGGACAATATTGTAATATTATTGTACGTGTAATGGAGAACAGACATCCAATCTAGACATAATAACTTGTGTTTAATGGAACAACAGAATAGATTCTGCATCAAGTGGAAATCTAAGTTATAACCAGGAGATTTAACGATTTCTGCAAACACGTTCATTCCGTAGACGCCGTTAAGCGCATAATGATCTTTTTTATGCTATCATTAAATTAGTTTAATATCACTCTGTAATTTTGTCAATTAGCAGACAAATGAATATTTGCTAAACGAGTAAAATAATATTTGATGTAGTCTGTATTTGATTTAGAAAATTAATCAGACTCTAATATCCATTTCGCCGAGAACGCCAGACAAAAATCTTTTTGAAAATATTCAATTAAAGAAAAATTATTTTTAAAGTGCCAAGAAGCGACAGAACTTCTCACTGCAGGCTACAATTTACTAAATGTGTGTATACAATTAATGTATACAGTGTACATAAGACTTGAAACTCAATTAAGGCTGTTAAGCTCATTCAATAACCAAATGTTTCCCTTACATCAGAAAAAAATGAACATTTTACAAAGTATTTTATTGCGCTATAATGTTTGCATGTTCTGCTTGTTGGTATAAACTGTTACATTTCAATGCTATGTTGAAAGCATTTACTCCGGTATGCAAATTATGCGTTGTTAGTAATTTCATTTAGATTGTCGAGCTGATGATTTAACTGACGAATTCTTTCTGATAACATGGTGTGAATGTTTAGACTAAAACAAACCTCACAAATTGTCAGGTAACTGGCTGTCGTATAGCTATGTTCTTTATCCATGGCCCCAAAGAAAGAAATATTTGCAATTTTTACGCATTGTAAAGAGCGCACATCGACATAGACTGACAATTCGTAGTTAACTAGACAGCACGAAATGACCCTTAAGTAGATAACCTGAACACATAGGACTCTTCCCTTGTAGTCATACTGTATATTGGTTCATCTCATTAAATACGAGGCACATGTAACCTTAACTAGGTGAATTAATGCAGTTTTTCAATCAATGTAAATTGCAAAATCACAGCCTAGTCATGTCCTATATTCATGGGTATGACACCATGACAAACTGAATATTACAGTAATTTACATAACTGTCTTGTCAAAAATATGTTTGCATTTTTATAGTATTCTCCCAATCTGAAGTTATAGAACAGAACAAAACAGACATTTTATTTTGGATTTGAGCAAGGCTCCTCATTCATACAACATACGTACAACATGTTTTCAAGGTACAAATAGAAAAGGAAAATGGTAAAGTAATGATAAAACAAAAATATATATGAACATTTAATCTAAATTTATATCAACCTTGTATGTTAGTTGGTTGTGATGGCTGAGCGTTTAGTTACAATGATTTTTCCATCACGAGCACTAGATGATACAATTTCTGGTAATATGTTCGCGCGAAAGGCTCATATAAAACAGATGTCATTATATCTATCGCAACACAATCGACATGTCTTTCCAGTCAAACTATGTGTATAAATATACCTTATCATCTACTCGATTATTTGGTTCGCTTCCTAACGTTCATTGAGGTAACTTCACAATTTTAACAACAGTCCAATTGATGTGAGTTGTTTTTCCTATTGCATCGTTTTTGCAATTCACTAGTAAAGTGACCCTTATATCTGTGCCTTAAATCACAATATGTCTCCATGGTAACTGATAAATTAGTTATCATTTCGCTTTTTTGCCATTCTCTCAGAATTTGTGCAGCAAACTCTATGAACAAGCTTAAGAAAAATGATAGATTTTTATAGAAAGTAGAAAGGAACATTTTACCACACTTTTCTGATAAGGCTTCGTTTCTTAACTGAAAACAGGAAAATAGATTCAGCGTTGGTTTTATTCATTATGCTGCACTTATAATACTTTATTCAACTTGTGTTAAGAATTTGTTCTCCGTTGATAAAATTTCTGACTGTTCGTATCTCGTGTATTTAATTAAGGCTTAAACGCCATAAAATTGTAAATTAGCATGCTCGGGCATAGTTCTACATTTGCATCTTATCAAGGCGTATCAGCCATAAGCCTATCGCTTGCTAATTAATGATCATTTGATTTAATTAACGTATGCAGGCAAGAAAATCAAACGCCGAGTTCTATTTATGTCTTACTGAGCATATGAATGAACTTTGTGATGAAAACATTCCGCTAACAAATTTGTCTGAATGATTCACCCAAAGTTTACATATGCGTAAAAAAACCATTGGAAAGAACTTGCAGCTGGAAAATAAAATGTTTTGTACAGATCAAAAAGAAAATTTGTCATAATGAGATATGAAGCTCATAAACCTGACCAAAACCTTGTCGTACCTGTCTTAATGGAATTCAGACTTGCTGATAATATTGAAAACAAAAATAGGTATCCATGCTGTTATGATACCATTAAATAATAGAAGATATAAATCCAGATTATCGCAAAGACAAGGGCGATGGTCACGACAAGCTTAGGATAATAAGAATGGTGATGAAGATGATGGTCGCGATGATATGGCAAATGATGTAGAGGACGATGATGATAATGTCGACCATTCCGTTGTGATTGCTATGATGATGAAGCAAATGATGATGATGTTGATGTTGGTGATGACGATAATGATCATGATGATGGTAATGATAATAAGGCGAAGGCGACAGCTATACATTACAGTTATGATACTGTTGATGATGATGATGTTGGTGATGACGATAATGATCATGATGATGGTAATGATAATAAGGCGAAGAGGACAGCTATACATTACAGTTATGATACTGTTGATGATGATGATGATAATGATAAAGATGATGGTTATGAAGATGGTAAAGATGATGAAGACGATGGCGACAGCTACACAGGTACAGTAATGATGATGATGGCGTTACTGGTGATGACAGCACTGGTAGCATTATATGACACATACAAGGCATGGTATATAGATTATATGGTTGTAAGTACTCGACACTGTGATGTGGTTATATAGCACAGTATGCACGAGTTGTTTGCTTCAGCTGCTGTGAGTTGTGAATGATTAAATCTCTGATACACTGACACACGAAAGTCATCCACAACAGCGAAGATGCTGAAAATGCTGATGATAAGAAAATGGAAAAGATAATTATCACGCCATTCAGTGAAATTCTCATGGCTGTTAAATGTAATTGCATTTCTCCGTATTCTACCGTATTCTACGTATGTACAAGTATGAAAGAAGAAACACAGCTACGCTATCTGATCACTATAACTCAATCAGGGCTATCGAGAAGAAAGTGTTTTTGAACATAAACAAGATTTAATGATCGTAGAAACATTTAGTTGTCATTTACGGAAGACAGTATTAACAGCGGTGGAAGCAAATTATTATCATTAATTTTTGTGGTGTTGTCATAAGTCACAGCAGGGTAAAACCTAGCAGACAGGTAATAGTCCATGAATGGTCCATATCTTCATTCCTATTCCTATAGGTTCGTTTGTTTTGTTCTCTTTCGTACGTAATACATTTTGTCTTTCAGCATTTCTTTGGAGTTAAATACCGCAATTACAGAACATGCCAACATATATTCGCTTGTATTTACGTTCATAATGTCTGTTGAAGTTTTTTGCAGTGTTTAAAGTCTAGTTAAGCATTAACATCGCGGCCGATAAGTGTCATATAGAATGATTTATGCACGAGATCCTGAACGCGACAGAAAATTTAATTACGCGTGAGAAACAAATTGTACTCAGAAAACAGACTTTGCAATGTGAACGTTCGGAGTTGTTCTTGAGATATTGCCATTTAGTAGATTTCTACTCATACCTGGGTCGTTAGGATCTTGTAATTTCATAAATAATTTGCGTTGTCTATTACTTCATTAGTTTCTACGATATGTAATATATCTATGTTCATTAATGTCGACGTTTTATGATATCGTTACAAATGGAATCTAAATTGTCTCTGAAAACCATGCAGATTGCACAATTTTTTGGCATAATGCAATTCGCTATAGCACAGATAAATAGATAACTGGTAGATAGACAATAGTCATATAAGCTAACTCATAAAGTCCTTGCTCGTGATATCGAATTAAAACATTAACGGGGAATAAACGGTTCGTATTTGGTGATGGAAGAGGTTATTTAGTATAACTTCGAAATCACGATCATAATCAAAATCAGGGCCTAAGAACACAGTGAACATGAAGAGAATGTACTAGAAGACAGTGTACTAGAAGACATACTATAAGATGATAGGGTAGAAGATTGCAAGGCTCTAGGTAGCAGGTTACAAGATGACAGAATACATGACGACGGGACACAAGATGACAGAATACATGACGACGGGACACAAGATGACAAAATACATGACGACGGGACACAAGATGACAGAATACATGACGACGGGACACAAGATGACAGAATACATGACGACGGGACACAAGATGACAGAATACATGACGACGGGACACAAGATGACAGAATATATGACGACGGGACACAATATAACATAATACATGACGACGGGACACAAGATAACAAAATACATGACGACGGGACACAAGATAACATAGTACAAGACGACGGGACACAAGATGACAGAATACATGACGATGGGACACAAGATGACAGAATACATGACGACGGGACACAATATAACATGATACATGACGACGGGACACAACATAACAGAATACATGACGACGGGACACAATATAATATAATACATGACGACGGGACACAATATAACAGAATACATGACGACGGGACACAAGTCGACAGAATACTTGACGACGAGCACAAGCTAACAGAATACATGATGACGGGACACAATATAATATAATACAAGACGACGGGACACAAGATAACAGAATACATGACGACGGGACACAAGTCGACAGAATACTTGACGACGGGCACAAGATAACAGAATACATGACACAAGATGACAGAATGACAGATGACAGACTACACTAAGAACGGATACTAGAACATATGATACAAAAAGAAAGAATAAAACACGACAGGATTCAAGAAAACAAAATACAAGAAGTCAGGGTACAAGAAACAAGATACAATGAAACAGGATACAACAAGATACAAGGAAACAGGATACAACAAGGTACAATGAAACAGGATACAACAAGACGGGGTACAGAAGAAAAGAAACAGGATGACAGAAACATGAAGACAGGACATAAGAATAAATAATACAAGATGATAGAATACATGAAGACAGGACATAAGAATAAATGATACAGGATTACAGGATACAACAAATCAGGATACAAGATTACGGGATACAATAAGACAGGGCCTAAGTTGACAGAACACAACACAACTCGGTACTAGAAAACATGTTACCAGAAGACGGCATACAAGATGACAGAATACTACAAGACAGAATACAAGCTGTTAGGGTGCAATATGTCAGGGTACGAGATGACAGAACACAAGGTAGATAGAGAACAGGATACAAGTTGTTAGGGTGCAATATGTCAGGGTACGAGATGACAGAACACAAGGTAGATAGAGCACATGATACAAGTTGTTAGGGTGCAATATGTCAGGGTACGAGATGACAGACCACAAGGTAGATGGAGCACAGGATACAAGTTGTTAGGGTGCAATATGTCAGGGTACAAGATGACAGAACACAAGGTAGATGGAGCACAGGATACAGGTTGTTAGGGTGCAATATGTCAGGGTACGAGATGACAGAATACAAGGTAGATGGAGCACAGGATACAAGTTGTTGGGTGCAACATGTCAGGGTACGAGATGACAGAACACAAGGTAGATGGAGCACAGGATACAAGGTGTTAAGGTGCAATATATGAAGGTACGAGATGACAGAACACTACAAGACAGGATACAAGTTGTTAGGGTGCAATATGTCAGGATACGAGATGACAGAACACAAGGTAGATAGAGAACAGGATACAAGAAGACAGTAGTAAGTGACAGTGTAGTGACTGCATAGGGTAGACAAAGACACGGTACATGAAGACATGGTAGTAAAATACAAGATACAGGGATACAGTGTGATAAAAGACAGGGTACAAGAAGACAGGGTAGTAACGGACAGTGTAGTAATTTCACAGGGTGATAAAGGACACGATACAAGAAGGCTGGGTAGAGAAAAACAGAGTATAAATGACAGGATAGTTAAAGACGGGATTGTAAAAGACGTGGTACAAAAAGACAGGGTAGTATGAGAACATGATACCAGAAGACATGATAGTAGAAAACACAGTAGAGGGAGATATTGCACAATAAGACGGATTGCAATAGGACCGGTGCTTTTTACTGACTATCAGTTGAGTGATCCGAATCGTATTACATTTTAAAAGTTATAAAGCTATATCAGTTACGATATTATAAAAAGTAACCTAGAAATATAGCATTTCCATTGATTGCGTGCATGTATGCATATACCTTTGAAATGATAATGCGATAACTGGTATGTCATATAGTATTACTCTGATAGTTATAGATATTCTGGCCCTTGCACGCCATTAAATATTACATATGCAGTTTTTTTCTAAACCGTCTATTATTTTCGTGATTAAAATACGCAAACAGATACTAAATACTGACATTACGAAAGGCGACTAATAACCCTCTTTGCTTCTTATCTGCTTAAATAAGCATACAATGGATTCTATAGAGTTGTAATAGTAAATTTCAAAACTGCTCTCCACATATTTGTTAGATTCTGTTAAACTCTTGTTTGGTTGCACGCCCAAGTCGACTCAAACTGTTCGTAGTGTTGCAATATTAATTTATCTCTCGGTGTTTGATCTCCGTTGATTTTATCTAAACTTTTATTAAGCATTGATGAACGAGATTCACAAATATACAACACAAAGGTCGTACATATCTTTGTAGAACAGTGGATATGATAAACACAATTATGCAATCAATTATACAATGCAATATCATTCCAGCTCAGTTGAATTAAGTTTGACTGCGTTTGGACAAGTTCATAACGTCATAACGTATTTATAAGAGGTTGTATTTCAAACATTAACAGGTATAAAACAATATTTCATAGTACTTTGTTTCACACAAAAAAATCGTTGTTTTCCTTACAAAAACATCAGGAAGAATAGGAGAATGAATACCTATTCATGTATTTCAAACTTAACATGAAGAATTCGATGGAAAGACAATGCAGTGGTTTGTTTGGAATATTTTACAGATGTAGTTCGTGTCATCTGTTATAGTGACACATAATGTATAACTGCTTGAGACAAACGTCAATTGAATGCTAATTGTTTATACATAATTAAGAAATACAATTTAATAGAATTAATTCATAAAAGTGATCCATCATAAACCGGTTACTTAAGACACAATACATGTTATTTTGCGTATACAACGAAGCTGTAGTGTTAATCAATTAATATTTATGACAAGTTAATTAAAATCTGACACATTTTGTGAAGATTAATCACTTTAGCGGGATTATACTGAGGCGTTGAGTTTGTGCGTACACAATAAAAAAATACTTGAACATATTTTACGCCGTAAAACGCGCACTAATCAATACGTAGCGGAGTAATAATTAAGATAATCTGGCCAATATTATCCCCACTAAAATACTCGAGTCGCAAAGTTGAAGGTTGAGACATTAATCTAACTGTTTATATGAATTGGATAATCAATAGTAGTTTTGTGAAATTAAACACGATAAATGCATTTGGACAAATGTTGGAGTTTAAGTTACAAATGGGAATCAATAGCGGAAGCCAAGAAGAAATAAACTCAACCATTAAGTAAACTATAATGATATTTTAATTGATGTTTATAGTTTTGACGGAATTCGATATTATAGTACAGTATTACAATGCACGATACAAAAGTATGATAAATCGAAACAAACCGGCGGAGGTATAAAAACTGTTTTTAGTAGATACGTATTTATAAATTAATTTATTTTCCATTATAAACAAATTACTTAAGTGGAACTTGATTACTGATTCAATTATATAGTTTGATGATTTATTATCTAAGTATATCCTATATTACGAAAAACATTTTAGAAACGATAATTCCTACGTCACTATAGTAAAACTGAAGTATATCAAAAACATATAACGGGGTAATTGTCTGTAGCTAATTCAAACGTTTTCTCATTTTTTCAATTATTCCTAGTGATAATTTATCTGATGTTAGTATTCAATTCAAGTATGTCAAACATTTCTATGATAAAAATGATAAAGTATGCAAATATCTACTCACCGCAAATGTTAATGAAAATAGTCCAGGTTGGTAAGCAGCGGTGATAAATCTAGCGATTAATATCCAGGAGATAGTGCAATAAATTCTATATGTTTGGACAATCGGATTTTCACATCCAAGTTAATATATTTCAAATATTATTCAATTTTATCACCAGTTAGATTAGCCGATAAAATACACAAAAAATACGCGCTTAATATAGTTTTCATTCACAAAAAATGTATATATAATATTATATATATTTACGTTGTTAACTTGCTATTGTTGGTGGGTACTGTTTAACCCGACAAAACTCTTTAATTAGATTGATCACAGTAGCTAACATTTAACTATTCATAAGCAATAATGTATTCCTTTGTACCAGAACTAAGGAGAACATCCACTGAAATGTATTACTGTGAGCAATCAACTCACCAATACCACTACGTATGAGCGTCGTGTGTTTGGTTATGAAAGAACTATCCCGTCTTACCAGACTCCGAAAACGACACAAACAGAATTTTAATATCCAGCAAAATGGGGAGCTTATAAACCGCTACAGTGCACATTCACTATGTGGCTCCGTGCATATATGCGAATTAAACGTTTCACTTTAATACATCCGTGCGACCGTTCTCAAGTCAACGGCCAACGAAATGTTTTCTTCTATCAAAGTATCCAATAAAGTTTTACTGCAGTATGTTCAAAGAGGTTGTAAACGGTTTAATTTTTCCTCTAGTTTATGTGTCTTCAGTTAAAACGCGCAGTTGACGTATAAAGTAAACTTGTCATATAAACGTTTACAAAGATAGAACTTGAATCACTATTTGTCGTCCTAAAATTCACTTTTTGCTTGAAGCTTTATTAATTATTACACAAATACAAGTGCACACTCGTCTTTGTGTCAGCGATGAAGCGAGCACAGCTGAGTTTTATTTTGTTCGTATACAATTTCTATCTTATATTAGCTTTTTGAGTCAGTCGTTATTCAATCTAACGTGTTTTTCATTGTCATTGTAGAAAATTTAGTTTTTAATTTAATTAACTTTTAACAAATATTTAACTTAATCCAATTACAAGAATAGATCGTTCAAAGCACATAAAATCTATAGGTTTAAGAGCACAGAGGCGATAAAACACCTAGTACCAGATGTGACTTCTCTTAAATAACAGTTCATATAAAATACAGGCAAGTTATTTGATAAGCAAATACCTGTATAGTTTTCTAACCAGATGTGTTCGTTTTGTTCAGACGGTAGGTTTTGTGTAGATAGTTTACAAATTAGATAGATTCAAATTGTACCTTAAACAAAACGTAATGTCATGTTATTGATACAGCCGAGTTCCTGGAGGTTGGTATGAATTTTGGTTTGAAATTTGAAACAAGACAGTTATTCAAATTTGTATCTTTATGTAATGAGAGACGAAGGTTTAATGGTACACTGCATTTCTCGGTCGATTTGTGTTACATTTTATACATCGTATACAATATTATCTCTCGTGACATTGTGCACAACTTGCAGTGACCCCCCACCCGGCCGTACTCGGGCGAATCATTCAAATTCACTACACCATATTTTGCTCGGTGTATCCGGTTCGAGTTGAATTTGGCTACAACTGGTATAATACTGATAATAGTTTAGTTTGAAGTTATGTAGCATACATCGAGTACGAAAGAGAGAATAAGCGCTACAGGGAACGCCACATACATTTAAGACAGTGCTTCTCCTCACAGACCTCCGGGAAAACAACAGTCCATAAAACATAAGGCATTTGAGGAGATGCAACGGTAAATACGCAAAGGAACAGGGGTGCAAGGAATGGCCTGGCCGACCATTATGGGCAACTAAGGAGAATTACGGAGGACAAACCATCGGGGGATTTAATGGATGGAATACATCACAGGACAAGTCAAGACAGCTGGCAACAATAGGCCGAAGGGGGGGGGGGGCATGAACACTATATCCAGTACAAGAATTGCACATGGAGAAAAGGAAATTTAGCATACATCAAAAACACAAATAAAATTTTAACCATATTGATGAAGTTCAACGACTACTTGCTGGGTATCTAATCTGTACCCCTGGCTTACTCAATGATTGTGAAGACCGTAGAATCTCGCTTGGCATGTTTAGTAGCTGTTTAAATGTTGGGAGTTATAAAATTCTGCTAATAAGTTACCTTATTGAACACATGATGCCATAATTAACTCGGCATCCAGCATATACTTTTTATAGCATGGTTAAGTCTTGCGTAAATTGAACACTAATTAGGGGTGAAGATAGATGGATTGAACATTAATGCTTATTGTAATATAATATATCATACTTTGTATTTCGCTTTCCCAAGAAATATTTTTATATGTATATTCGAGCGACTGATTGTGTATTTCACAGCGATTCAGAAACAGTTACAAGTTCACACTAATTTCTCTCGATGTCTGATTCCTGTGTAACGAATCAGTACTCGAACTGATTTCAAGAATTCTGAAGTTATAGTGATCAAACCCCTCCCCACGCAAGGAGTGCCTCAGACTCGTGACCTTCAGGATTCAGACGCATTCGCTCTCGTCCACTTCACCTCCCTAATTAGATTGTAAGTTTTGAGATATATAAGAGAAGGAATAAGTTGCTACAGCGATCGCCACATACATAAGACAGTGCCTCCCCACACAGACCTCCGGGAAAACAACAATCCATAAAAAATAAGGCACTTGATGAGGTTAAAGGGTACATACGTTAGGGAACAGAGGCACAAGGAATGACCTGGCAGACCATAAGGAATAACTAGGAGAATACAAGAGGACAAACACTGAAAGGGGGGGGGGGTTAATGAATGGAAAAGATCACAGGACAAGTCAAGACAGCTGGCAACCATATGCCGAAACTGGACCAGAAAATAACCTGAACACTATATAAAGTGAAAGAATTGTACAGAGAAAAGGGAAATATAACATACATTCAAAATACAATAAAATAATAACAAAAACACCTAAAGAAATATGTCACAGTATCAAACATATCAGCGGTTGCCTTATACATGAATATACACCATACATACCATGTATGTACACAATTAGTGTATTTTGAAATGTACGAACCATTACCGAACATAACGTTGCCAAAATACACCGGAAAGTATCCGTGTTTAATACTAACGTTACTTGCCAAGAACATCAAAGTAAATATGAATTGTTTACACTTTTGTATAAAATTCTTGGCATATTTTCATGCTGTAATGAGTAATTTCTTAAAACAGATTGCAACCATATTGATTATATAAGTGAAGACAGGTTTGAAAATTAATAATGGTAACCATAGTTACTTACACACATTCTTCTATAGAACGATTTCAGTCTATATTTACGTTTGTTCAAACCTTGGAATTTGTCATGTTTGAGGGATTAGCGCATTTTCCGCAATATTTAGCTGTAAACGGAGGTCGGTTGACATGGCAAGTGTTCCTGGCTATCCAAACAGTACGGACGTCTTCTTTCTCAAACATCTGACTGTTTTCCCACATTAATCGGTGCAAGAAACAAACATACTCATACACAAACAGTATATTGTACCTGAACAATTAAAGTCCAATCACTCTGAATGATTTAAGCAATAACAGAAGTGCTCATTTTATTGATTCTTAAAACAATACTAAAACTCTTTGTTCCTAGTACATTTCTATATCATCACAAAACGTTTTATCACTAATTGTTGATTGTATATTTGCGTGTCTGGGGCATTGGTAAGTATTTATATTCGTTAATTGTTCATTTTTTTTTCTCAGAAGTTACACGTAACATCAGTTCTCACTGAAAGTGTTTTATTCCGATATGTACAATTTTAGTAACATACAACAGAAAAGGAAGAAAAAGTGTGCAAGTATTTCTTCAAACAAGAGGATAATGTTTGACCATGTATTGTAAACTCGTGGTCACAAATTGTCTCCACATTTTCTACTCATTTTATTAGGTTTTGATACGTTCCCTAGAATTCCACTTCTGTTTTATTTTTATGTATCCTGCTGGGTTTTAAAAAATAATCATACCCCGAGGATTTGTATGGAAAGGCCTTGTTTAGTAAATGTGTATAAGGCCTTCCCGTTCGCTGCTGTCCTGTTTCCAATTCCTCTAAACCTGCAGATTCACTTTCTTCGACCTTTTCCATGTACATAACTATTGATAAATTAATAGGCGTTTAGTAGCCCTACTCACATTCGTAGTTTCCCATTAAAATCATGATAATGCACTCAGCATTATTGTGGCATGTGTATTATTCCAAGACATGTAACGTTCACATGGATACTTGCTACAGAATAAACAAACAACAAAATTGTTTCATGTAAGAATGATATCTCACAGCTGTTGCGAAAACACTCTAAAAGTGTACTCTTCGAATTAAGCAGAAGTGTTGAAAGAAGTACACATTTCACCACAAAAAAACTGACGAACAAAAATATGTATGATTTTTTTCTATATATGAATAATGGTTTAACACTGTGTACATCAATAAAATCTGTGGCAGCAGGGGCGGCGACAACATCATCATCGTCACCAGCCAGTTCATCAAAAGCATTTTTTTTTTGCAAAACCCAGGAACGAAAGCACTAAAACTACTATAACCGCTTTTGATCTTTATGCAGATGGTCTGCTTTCACTTCTACCCCACGAACTTACTTTGTGTTTGACATTTAGTTTGAGTTCCAGACTGCAGTTTTGCTTTTCTTGGTAACGGCATGGCGTCGTCTTGTACAATAAGATCGATAACTCGGTATGCATTTATATATAAAAAGTGGGTTGCAGATACATCTATAATACAATATATCGGCGACTGTTTCAAAGGCATTAACACATCAAAAACTTTTCACCAATCAACGTTTAGCGTTCGAGTTTACTGAGATGGTAACAGCTAATACATTTTATACATTAAGCAAATTGAGTAGACCACACATATTTTTTAGTTTTTAACAAACCTACCTTGCTTCCTCGTATTTAATCATAGATACTGTAGTATCGTGTTGCGGTAGATTTATTACTTTCTTCGTCATTTCTGTTTTCAGCAAACTCATTTAGTTCTTCTGACAGAATTCTATGTTACGTGTATCTGTCTACTTCAACATATATTATATTCAACGATCACAAGAATAAAATCCTTAATATATCACAAGTGTTGTATATTTATCACGTGATCATAATGTTGCAAAATAGCAATTAATTACTGTTTGTAACTATACCAAACAAAAGTTACACAGGCACAAACGAGTTGTCAACACGAATCGACGAGTCGTTTACTCATTTCGGGGTAGATTTATGCGAGTGCAAAAAGTGTGTTGAGCAGATAAAGTTGATGGTGTTTCTTGTTTTTTTTTCGACGAGACGAGTAAATTATCTTCCTTTCAATCATCAATTCATTAAAAAGAAAGCCAGACTGATAGTAGAATTAAGAGTAATGTACAATGGTCGGTATAGATGATGACAACTCCACATGATGTGGAATGTTTTATTCTGTACGTTGGTATTCCGTGGCACTAATATGCCATACCATATCATGACAAAGGATTGATATGTTTTGAATAAAAGATCATAACTACGCAAGCTAAAGTCGTGTAGAGTATTATAACTTATTTCACGTATCGTAGTTCCACCGACTTCCAACGCAAACGATAGCGAAACTTTTAACATATTAGCGAGAACTTGCGTTTTGTTTTCCGTCTCGGTGAATGACAGTTAATTTCCATTGTCATTCATTCAGTCGTACATTCTTCACCCACCTATTTGTCTGTATACAGAACACCAACGATGTCTCATACGTGGTTCGTGGAGCCAAGTGTTCTTGTACATATCAACACTAACATATCGCCCCCTTAGTGCAGTAAGGTGCCAAGTGACTTTTTTATGTTTTCGAGATAATCGCATTTAAATGTTTTACTTACTAGAAAATGAATATATTGCAAATAAAATCGTTCATGGTTGTAGACATTGTGTAGCTTTATATACCCAAGAAGTGCGACATGATTTACCTCATTAATTATGCATATTTAATTAATTTTGTGTTATGGTGCTTTTAAGCATTAAACTATTTC
Source organism: Mactromeris polynyma (assembly GCA_032209605.1). Lineage (NCBI taxonomy): Eukaryota > Metazoa > Mollusca > Bivalvia > Venerida > Mactridae > Mactromeris > Mactromeris polynyma. The sequence goes on from JASFXZ010000040.1 coordinate 4,703,763, forward strand.
TTGAAATTATAGTGTAAAAAGGTACCATATGACATATGGTACCTTTATACTCCAAGCATTTTCTTATTTACTGAATGCTAAAAGGTACCATATGACATATGGTACCTTTATACCCTAAACATTTTCTTATGTAATGAATGCTAGAAAGTGCCATATGACATATGGTACCTTTATTTCCAAGCATTTTCTTATGTTATGAATGCTATAAAGTGTCATATGTCATGTGGTACCTTTTTGACCTCAATACATTTAGATAGTAGAAATTACAACATGTACCATGTTACAATATGGTACCTTTTAGCCCTAAATATTTCATTAAGTATGATCAAACAATGGCTCTATTATGGTAATATAGTACATTTTGTCCGTAACAAAACTTCAAATGCGTATAATTATCAAGTAGATAATCGGTTATTTTAGAAGTTTACAAAATTAATAGTTGCTTTACTAATGAAGTTTTAATGTCAAACTTATTTTTTGAATTCATTAGTTAAGAGCATTTGAATAAAATGTTTTATTCATTGAATACAGTAATCGAATACAGTAATCAATACTTAAATGATGAATAATACGAGTACATTTAAAAGAAAACGACTAAATTTTACATCCACATTCAGCTGAAAGGAGTTACTACCATTGGTATACTTTGATATATTGGGACATATTTAAGCCCTTGTTCATCCAGTGTACTTGCACTGGTAATTGTTTTCACAACATAATTATGTGTGTTCAGTACTGTTCACTCAATGTCCGTGTCCTCGTCTTCTGACTCAATCGGAACATAATCCTTTTGCTTTGTGTTTGCTGGCAATGATTCGTAATATGCCTTGTACTCTTCTGGAATAATTTCCTTTTTACACAAATTGATCAGGTCATTTTTCTTTTTCAATGATATGGGCAGTTTGGATTGGTAACACATGCTCAAGTCAGAGTTATTCTGTGGCCATTTATTCGATTTTTGCTGTTTCCTTGTTGCTTGTGCTTGAACTTGAATTTCAATGAATTCCTCTTATGCGGTGTTGCCTGGTAGTAACCTGTCTTTGTTTCAATGGCAAATGGTGAATTTGCGTTTGTTTCATCTTCAAAATCTGTCATGAGTGAACTATCAGCACGATCAGCATCACTTGTATTTTCACTATTTATATGTGCTGTTGCATCATAATGTTCACAATCCCGTACAGCTGTATATGCCACGCTTATAATCTTCTCCGTCGATTCATCAGGTTTAATATCAATGACTGGAGTCGACAAGGCACTTGAATAAATTCGAATAATGCACCCCAAATAGTTTGCGACAGCCATCGGTAGAATATCTGCAATATCATTGTACCATGTTCCAGTGTTCTTAAGCTTTTCTACTTCAGAATTGAACTCATCTTTTTGATATACAGTATTGTCTTTTTTTGTACAAAACTTAATGTACTTCTCAGCATTGTCTATCATTAAGTCGCAAACCTTTGTACGCATGCTATTTGTACCTTCGTTGATATTACCACTAATCTTAATAGCAGTGAAAAAACAATTACCGTCTTCGTAAATGGTAACAGTTAGAAGTTCATTGCTGGCTAATAATGTTTTCAGCCGTGTCACATGTGCACGCTTCACCATTTGTTTTATTGTTTCCATTCGCTTGCTTATTAGCTTCGCCTTTTGTATATCAGTAGCCCCAAACTTCTTTCTCTGCGATTGCATTGTCTTAATTTTGTCTCTTATCTTCTTTGCATTAGATGTAATTGTTTTTCTTGGTGTTACCAATTTGACATTGATGTTTGTTGGTTTCTTTTTCCATCCCTTTTCTCTAGTGATAACTTTCGGTGTTTTTAGGACGGGCCTTTTTTCCTTCGATCTCACAGATTCGGAATCGCTGGAACCATCAGTAGCATCAGAGCTATCGTGAATAAGTTTCCTCTTCACGGGTTTCATTCTTAAAAAAGCAAGAGGAATGTTATCATCAGTGTCTGTAGTATCATTGGAGGGTTGACATGCACTACTGATCCCATCTTGTGTGTCACTTGACTCATTTTGTGCTGACCTTATGTCGATCGATATCGGCCTGGTAATCAAGAAAGTGGTGAAATTCTACACCTTATCAGCACTCACAAGCAGCTGGAATGTGTATTCAGCCCATGTAATATCTATCAAAGGTACCATGTGAGCAATTTAAATCAATGTCCATGCTTTATCTTCGGAACAAAAAGGTACCATTTGTCATAAGGCACTTTGTGTAAATAAAAATACAACATATTGTTCCGCGCAAAAAGGTGCCATATGTCACATGGTACCTTTTTCCACTGAATGACTTGCATATGGTACCTTTTTCCACCAATATTTTTATGGTTTATCACTTGGTACTTTTTTGTTCTTGATATTTCAGGTATAATTTATAGGTATAAAATTTATATTTTTATGTCACATATAGATATAATGTAACTGTATTGAAATATGCCAAAAAGTCATTTTTGGCAAAAATGTTAGTTGGCACCTTTCTGCACTAAGGGGGCGATATACACACAGACAAAGTTTGGCACGTCAATTATTATACGCCACATTGAGTAAGAGTTTCATAGTTTTTAAATTGCAAAAAAATGCAGTCCTGACAAATACGAACAGTGCTGTCTACGTGCTCGATCTTGTGATAAAGCATGAGCTTAGCGGACTGACTACAATACATGACGTAGTCGCTGTTTATGCATATACCAATGGAGACCGTTCCAGAACATCACAGTTGTGTTACTTTCTGACTTTAACCTTGTTAGTATTTCGCTAAAATAATATTGTATTTAACCAAAGTTGTATATTTGTACAGTGGTACCTTTCCAAGTAACAACCTTTGGGAGATACAAACGTTTACTGTTGTGAAGATGTTGCTTCACTAGAGATGAAATTGGCAGTAATTATTTACAATGGAAATATATTGTTGATACAAAGTTGTTGCTGTCAAAGAGGGGGTCGCTTTGGAAATTGTGCATTGCACATGAATTTAACAAAACAAAACTTGATTAACTTTTCCAGGATAAGAATTTGTACTCGTATACACTGGTAGATAGAAATATTTATTTTCTAAAATATAAACAAAATTTGACATATTTTATTGTCTTGAAGCTGGACAGTGACGCATTTATTTGAGTGACACATTTAGTAGCAAATGTGACTCGATACTGGTACATGTTGGAATCTAAGCAACATGATGTGTGGTTTTGGTCAATGCATTTTGGGTTTTTAAAAAGCGCTTGTCAATACTGGAAATTTGCATGTAATTAAATATACGAATATATGCTTGAAAATAATAGAGAGCACAAGACACAGTCTCTCATTATTCATTAGAATTAAATGTAACATTTATAGAAAAAGAAGATATTATACGGATTAAATGATATTACATAATCGTGTTCCATGAACAGAGTGTCTGTATGAGTGTTTGAGACAAGAGCATTTTAATGTCATGTTACGATTTTCAAAGAATGGACACTTTGACAGCATGAGTGAGGCCTGAACCCGGCATTCAGTTCAATTATTTTATATTTGCTTCATGTTTATCAGATAAACCATCACTCTCGCAGATAAAATAGATATTGCTTTTAGCAATTATTTTAAAAGTTAAATGATCTGTTTTGACTGTATTTTAAAACACAAAACATGTATCGTGTTATATAGGTCACTTTATTAACCCTCTAAACATGCGAGTATCTCTTCAAAAACGATCCCATACCATCAATTTCCTGACAAGCCAATCTTCTAGCAAGTGAATATATAGTACTTGTTTTTCGATTTATGTGCCGTTTGAAGTCAATACAATACTTAACAAATATTTCATCCATCATCTAACCCGCCGACCACCGTATTGTGTGTCCTCCCAGGATGAGGGATACCACTCTTAATAATACATTAAATGGAAAGAAAATATAATTTTCTATCCGCAGCAATTTCACCATTCAAGTGTCAAACAGAAAAGAGTGACCTTAAGGGTGAATGACAAACCCTCATTCACGAACGGTCATCTGTGCAAACAATGAGCCGGCCTGACAGCTGAATGGAGACCCTTATTTATACTGCTGTTGACCCAAAATAAAGTGCTTGTGAATGCCAATGATAATCTTATTGAGAAACGGTCTTGTCACATATCTATTTAACTAGAAAACAAGGTTGACTACACGTTCAGGCCACACTGGGAGTAAAAGATTGAAAGTATGACAAGCTAGAACTCTATAAATTCGAATAATTTTTAAAGTAGTGAAAATCCAGCAATTTCCTTAAATGTTCACCAAATCGGTCTGGGTAGGGTAACACTGTGTTTTATGTGAACACATTGCAGAAGCTGGTTACAATAATCATAAGTAAGTCATGGACTCCTTTATTGTATGAATGTATTGAAGACAGGAGGATTTTTTTTTTATTTCAATGTACTTTTACAAAGCAGTGAAGTTAACAATAACACACAATTATACAATACAATTGTACATATCAAACTTTTCAGTTATCTTAAAATTGTATAAAGTATAGAAAAACTGAAGAATATACAGGGTGTGAGTAGAACAAAAATTGAGCTTTAAGATTTTGATCGTCCAGTCTGCCAAAATAACAAAAAACATACATGATGTTTTTTAAGTATGAGAACATTCCATTTCAGGATAAAATAATCAAGTTTGTTTTGCATAGTTGCTATCATTTTTTCAATCTCCATGCGTCTGTACAGATATATAGTTTGAAAGAGTCGGTTTCCGGTATTCTTTTAGTGTATTTGCGTGTATGGATGTAGTACTTTGCTAATATTAAAATGTGGTTAATAACGTTTTTTATTTTCATCTTTCAAGATTGAAGATTCTTATCGTCTCCTGTCTACCACATAATCAGTACCAGTATATCAGAATCGTATCACACACAGTCTATACCACGTGATCGTATACTTGGATGATATGACCGGTTATCACGCACCGTCAACTAACATCATGCCAGGAGACAGAATCTGACAAAATCTTGTGATCACGTATAATGAATTACAAAATTTCCCTCGACGAAATAATGTTTTGATATGATAATGAAGTTTTTTGTATGATTCATGTTGCCTTGCATGTGTGTGTGCCGGTTTTGAATTTTCTCATAAAATTTGAAGTTATGATATGTAACAATATAATTTTGCAACATTTTGTTGCTGATTTTTTTAAGAAATGCGACAAAACTCCATATATTAACTTGGCAGTTTCGGCATAGTTTAGCGCTCGAATTTCAACATAAAACGCGTTTCACTCACTATTTAAATGACCTGTCAGGTAGGATGAAGGAGTTCATTTTATTTACACTAAATAAACTTCATATGCTCTTCATGATTATGCGGTCCACCCCAAAACGCTACGGGCTGTCACACAGCAATTTGTCAACATAAAGGGAATTTGATAATGTGTTACTTCGTCCCGAACGTTTCATTATCCCCGTCTATATCGCACGTGATGGGATGTAAATTATCGTAGGGACAGTATCATCCTCTCACATTTTACGGATTTTTTTGACAATTCTATCATTATTGAGGAAGAGACACCATTGTCATGCAAACAGACAAAGAATGTCTCAATCTACATATATCATACAAAGGTGTATTACTTACATTTTATTAACCTATCAGTAGATATTTTATCTTGAAATACGCAAACATGTGAGAAAAAATATATCCGTATTCACGTTTTGAGCCATTTGTTCACAATTATGTCAAGCACCTGTCATCCAAAACGAACAATTGAAAAATGTAAAGTTACAAAATATTTTGTTTAGTCAAACCTACGAACATTTTTTTTTGTTCGTATCCAAATAAAACTATATTATACATTGTCAGTGCATTCAAACTTATGAGTTTTGAGTTTATGTGACAACAATATTCAAACATTAATGTCCAATAAATTCTGCCAAAAGCGATCGCGCGTAAGCGAGACTTTAATGAAGTCTATAAAAAGGTCAACGAAGAATAATGAATGGATTGTCTGGCCATTAAACGGCTGTACATAACTAATGTGTTACTTAATTAATTAATAAATTAGTCTGGCTAGAAATAAATAGTACATATCAGAAGATGGTCACTGGCACGTTTGTTTAACTGTAATAAACAACATAAGCATTTCTAAAAGTTTCAAATAAAGATAGAGATAAAGAAGCTTCATTTAGCGAGGCAAACGATGAACGAGTAACATGATATACAAAGGGACCAACAATGACTGCAATAACAGATGCTTACTAGGGCCTCTCCCGGCACAACCATTTATATACCGAGTGCCTATTGAGGGAGCTATCAGTACCATTTTTCATGCTTTTGGTATGACACGTCTCCAGGGCACAAACCCACTACCTCCACCATTCAAAGCGGACACACCACATATTGAGCTATCTATGAGGTCATTGAGATATTTAAGTGGTAAATGCCGAACAGATTTCAATTGTAAACATACATAACACAATCAGGTAAGAATACTGACATCAGACGCATGTACATGTACAGCATCGCTTGTGATAGTTTAGACCGCAATAATTTACAACTTGTATACTTAAAATTGGTAGCAAATTTATGATGAGTCGTATTCATACACTTTCTTTTATAAAACCCGAGCTTATTTTGGTTGATATAAGAATTCTCTATGTGTCAGCTATAGGGTACGAACTGGCACATTCCTGTGTCGGTGTGAAAATAAAAAAACAATTTGAATAATGCGTGGTTAACAGCGAGAAAACGTCGCATTTTAAACACGACAAATTACTTCCCAACGATAGAAATGTCTTTCTATGTTGTTTGTTTATCGTTCGTGTTGAGAAGACTGGGTGACAGTTAAGAGGTTTGAAAAGCTTAGCAATGGCTTTCTAGACTACGTTTTTTGTCCACTAATTAGTTTATAATATGTACAGACCAGAACTAAAATATATGATAACCGCGATTCTTCCCCTCAGAAAGCAATCAGATCGTGTTTCTATGATAAGTAGTATTGATATTCAATAACAAGGGAAGATTCCCACAGTTAACGTGTTCTAATTCGTTTTATCAACATTGTATCTGATGACTTCATCTTTTCTGATTGCCAATTAGGGAGTAACAGAATGTCGCTTAGTTTGAATGTAATAAATATAAAGTACTTCTATTTCTAAGAAGTTCAGACGCTTTTAATTAGTACATAAAACTCGTGTATATCCATTTTAGAACACCATAACATATCCTGGAATGTGATGAAAATGACGAAAAGATTCGCAATATATTTTGTACTCAGTGCGTCGTCTACAAGGCAATAGTTTAGACCATGCCTACTAGTATTGTAACGCACTCATTTACTTCAAGCAGTGTGCCATGTTAGTATAATGTGATTACGTAGTGTTTCCATTTTGAATCAAGACAGATTGTAATGGCATTATATATAGTTTAAGGAAACATTCAATGCAAGTGTCGGTTGGTACATACTAGAAAATTACATTTAATTGGTATAAAAAGTTACGTTTTCTTTACTAATCCAAACCGTACTCGCAGTGAGTATTTGAAATAGTGACCTCGCTGACAGTAATGTAATTGATGTTGAAGAGATTGCACCAGAACTCACCAATCAATGTGTTCCAATCAGACGCGGTTAAACAGTTCAGTACTATTTAAAGTTTGTGTTTAATTAGAGACAGACTACAAAGCGGTTACCAAGTCAAAACGTTTAACTTGAACTTAACTTTAACAATTACAATCATGGTACAAACGAATATAATTAAGTTATTTTTCTGAACATGTTAGAAACTTTCACAGTCAATATTCCAGTGGTGACTGGAGGTCGTGGGAGCGAATCTCAACTTGTCCGAGAGTGTACAGCTATCTCATTCACAATCACATAATATGGCACGAGTACTCGTTAGTAACCATAGAAACAGTCGTCGTTTGTGATTAATATAAGCTTGTTTCACAGTCGATGTAAAATATAGGCTATTTGTGTATTTTTGATTTTGACACCTACTGCATGTAGACGCGTCGTACGTTTTAACGAAATTCAAAACAATATAAAAAACGATACCACACATGATAATATTCCGTCATTGGATTATCAGAAAATAAAAAGGGCACACTTTCTTTTGCGTTTGAGTATATAATTATATATAAGTTTAGATTAAGAACAGCAACGAAATCGGTGACACTTTTGTTTACAATTGAATAATAAACGCTTGTGTATTTGTATCAGTTATTTGCACAGTCATGTAATTATGATTTGGAAGTATTAGATAGAGTGCTCATGGTAACTGGAAGTAGAATATCTGTATACCTAGTGACGTTTTCTGAAATGAAATCATTTTGAAGTCAATTAGTACACGATACACAAGTGCATCGTAGAGTTTTTGGTTCATTTCTATTTTCTCGGCATTTAAGACTTTGTGGTAAAACTACGGGTTCGTTTCCAGTTTTTTTAAACATTGGCTGTTGCCAACGTTTCATAATACTAAAGGTCGTTCACGATTTTGTACAGTATGCCTGGCGTCGTTTTTAGCTCCGTTCGAGAAAATTGACCCAAAATTGGTAAATCAGCATGCCTGCTAAATGTTACTAACCTGAATATATAAGTGTGAAATCTTAAATTTTAAAGAAACTGTGAACATGTTAGTTTGTTTAACTAAACATTATATTTTATGTTCTGCTCAAAACTTGGCGGCAAGTAGCCAACTGCGAGAATGTCGCATTTCCTTCAATGCGTTCTTGCGTGATGACAAGTAATGAATTGTGAAATTAATACGCTTTTATACGATATTTTGATGAAGTCGGATTACTTTTCTTTACAGAATATAAGCTAAACGAAAACACAAATTAATCCGCTCCGACGATTCGATATGAAACTGATACAGACTTGTCACGTCTGTAGGGTGATAGTTAACATGAGAAAACGGTCCCTGAATAAATTGAAGTGTAAATATCGTACTTCGTAAAGATAGTCCTAAGTATATCAATAGTTCTCCTCTTTATTTATCATAATATGCTTTAGACGGCATTAGTGAATAATTCCTTCCGCTGATTTATCATTTTCATACAGTTTGATAGCATTTCATTGGCAAGTTTTGATGTTATATGAAACTGGGCGTAAAAGAATACATTACATCAATTTTTTAAGGATAATACTTTCTCAACATAAATCTTCAAAGGTGGATAACGAACGCAAACATATAACATGTGTTTGAATTTCGAACTTCAGCATTTTTCAAATATTATACAAGTTTGAGTGCCAATCTGTACAGGATATAATTCCTAGCTTGATACACACAAGGGAACTAACTGTACCGTACAATGTAGTCATAACTAAATCAAGTTATCTTCCTTGTTTGCTTGTTATATACTTCCAATCTATTTGATTTAATAACATGCTCTTCCTTCTAAATTGTCAAAAAATAACTGTCGTCTGGAATGCATAGACGTGGAAAATAATTAATTTAGTCTTCATGGATAAAGTGATGGCCATCGGAAAATGAGTATACCATTGTTAGCGTGCATGGCTGTTGCGATGTGCCTTATGTGTTAGTGTGGTGTCCCCTTCCCCTTTCAGCTCTCACGGCTGGCTAGCAGTACTGCGAAGGGGCAGCAATGTGTTTAAGCCTGTCCTCACCAGCATGCAATATCTCTTTCTGCAATTCCTAGGTAGCATCTCCCAGAAATAAAATCACGGTTATGAGCACCTAACGGCTTCAGACAGATTAGGGACTCATGGTGATCTGCCCCTAGAGATGAGGCATGCAGGCCCACTTGCATGTGGACATCCCTTGATGTCCATCAGCAGATACCCAGTTAATGGTTAAATAAAAACCACTGTTTTGTGGTTGGAATCTCTTTGAGATAAACGCCAGTGCGGCCCTCTAATGGACCATGCATTCTTACAATGTCCACACAAAAGACAAATCCGGAATTCGTTAAAAATGGGTTTAAACCAGCAGTACAACTTGTTTTTTTAGATCCATTGAAGTTCAGTCGACGTTAAATCCTGTCTTTATTTCCATTGTGATACAAGCAAGATGTTAAAGGTATACTAATGTTTGTACCGCAGGATTTAGAGACTAATACCCATATATATTTACGGAATGGGAGTACATATATATCCATTCTATCAGTTCAGGAATGGCGTATGATGTACCTTCTAAAAGTAGGTAAAACATTTCTTTATAAACCACCAATGTTCTTTAGGGTAGAATGATGTTGAGTTAGAAGTCAAGTCCTATTCACTCTTTTATCAATCAATCATAATAGCCAAATCGGAATATAAAACATATATAGGCAACTTCATAAATATAAGAATGAATACACCAAATGGTCGGATTCCATCTCTGAATTTGTCATGGAAAGTTTCATTCAAATTCAGAATGGAACAAAGTGTGAACTCCTTAACAAGTTACCTAAATAATTAAAGATTGTTTGGGGGGGCAACTAGTGTACCTATGTTAATGTTAATATTTACAAAACACAAATAGATCATTTCAATTGCTTTACAACAAAGCTGGTGAATATAGAATAGACGCAAACAAATAAATACAAAAAAATAATTTATTATCCAAGAGTATATAACCCACATTACAAAGCTTTAACAACTGTCAAATAAAATGTCCGCAATAGTTCAACAAGTCATGTAAAAAACTAACTATCATCATATACATGTCAGTTTGTTCAACCTAACTGTACAACACCATCATAAAAGAGAGATGAGCAAAAAACTTAATCAGGCTAATATTAAAAGGTGATCAGTCAGTGTACTTGAACCAATAATTTCTAAGAATAGTACAACTTTTGATGTCTATGCTTTTTTAAAGTTATTCAAAGCAAAAAGGGAAATTTTATAACTCAATGATACAATAATGATATAAAGATAAGTGGCTAGATTTGTTCAAATACAATATTAAACCCGAGGCTTTCAACTAGAAATTTTGGGAGAAAATGTGCTAAGGCATAAACACATAGCGAAATTTTATATAGAATGTAATATATAGACAAAAACATGTAAACATGTCACATTATGAACTGTGCGATTGAACTGAATCCAGTTGTAGATATATCTGAGAAATCTATAGCTCAGAAAAAGGATGCACTAGCATATATATTGTGCTACAATCAACAGCAACAGTAATTTTTCTTTAAAATTCAAATCTTGTCTGTCAAATGTGTTTATTTTTGTTCCAATAGCATATTGTTGTTATTTTCTAGAGCAAGCTATTTTATTTTATGTGAGTTGCATACTGATTATGGCAAAAGTGTATGACTTATTTCAAAATAGATATGTCAATAGGGCTTGGATGCCTCCACTATAGGTTTTTAAGTTGAACAAGAAATATCTTGAAAAAAGATGGTGGGCTCAATTTGAAGGATAACATTTGTTGTGCAACATAAAAACATGCCGAGATGTAACAATTGCTGGTCACTCCAGATCCAAAATGGATTACTATAAATTCACCAAAATTCAGTGGATTTCGTTAAGTTAATGCACCCCTTATCGAAAGGTTAACCAATCCGCATCAAAGTTACAAATGGTGCTATGTTGAAGACAAATTGCCTTTGTAGTCAACACAAGATTTGATTGCTTTACACAACACTGATATGCAAAAAGCAAAACCATGTGAGTATGGCTGCGCCAAAAAAGGGCTGTAACTCATTCAAAAAATGGAGAATTGTAACAGAAATCGAACTTGACCATCAATTGATTATCCTATGCTTATGTGCCCAATATTTAATCCAACCCACCATACAAGAGTTATTGATCAGAAACCAATTTTGCGAATGGACGGACAGGGGCAACACTTTATGCCACTTCGCCATGGGGGAATAAATATTAAATTAAATCTATCAACAATTTGATCCCAAGTTTATCATAAATGTGTACCGTACCTTGAAAAACATTGTTAGAATATATATACACGATTATTTCCGTGACATTTATGTAAGTAAACCCTCACAAATATACAGTAATAAATACAGACACCTATAAATATTCAGAACAAATAAAGGATAAATTATGCATAACAAAGAACTGAAATCTGGATTTCATTTGAGCAACTAAAACATAAAATGTAACCGTACCTACAAGCTGAATAAATAGATATATGTCATACATATACAACATGATTAGACACCAAAATGAATGCCTAATTAACGTATATTTTAATTCACCAGAACACATATCAGAGCGGTAATTACAGAAGCGAGCCACAGCTTTAAGCATGACTTATATTTTGAACAAAATCGCAAATTTCGAGTATTTATATGATTGTTGGAATATATATTTGGTATAAAATCACAATACACGTACATTTAACATTAAACAGTGATATGGTGGAAGTTTGTTATGAATTTCAAATAAAGTCCAATCTAAATATTGTGTTGAATGCTCAACACTTATAATACAAAGACATAAATCATCAATGTATGAAAATATCACAGACACAAGTAATACACAAATAGATAAAACATCTGTTACTAACACAAAAACCTAGAGCAAAATTTAGTAACTAATACACAGAATGTTAGTGCATATTTGAGAGTTTTCTTTCTATACATGTATTAAGCATTATATCACTTGAACAAATCCATGCACAGTCTAGTTATCATAATGATAACAGTTTACAGATTTACAGATAATGATAGGAACGATTTACCATGGATGATTGATACATATCTATCTGTATATATGTGTGATGCAGGTAGCAGTGCTAATCAATGTTTGACTATACATCAATAAGAATGAAATGTTAACTTTACAATATGTTACCCTGTACCTTGTTAGTAATTTACATTAGAAAATTCATGGAAATAACTATGAAATAGGTATGTCCAAAATAAACATTTCAATACATTATCAATGATATTTACATTTAGAATCTATTTAGTACTACATGAACAATCAAATTAAAGTACCCAAAAATTATTTATCCCTCAAGTGTAAGGTTGTCATAAACTTACAACAAAAATACCAAGAATTTACTAATACTAACTACAACAAATGAACCCAGTTTTTGTTCAAAATGAGATTCCTGATTTTATACAGTTAAAGCAACAACATCATAACTGACATCAACAATATTGATATTTTCATAATGCTTCATATTAACGACACGTTTGCCTAACTTTAAAATAGAACCAAACATTAGGCACACAAAATTCCAAAAAAATCGTTAGTTTTAACTTCTCTCCATTCCACTATTAAAGTTTCAATGACAATCATGCGTTAACAATTTTGCATGAATTTTGTGGTGTACACAAGAATATGAAGTTACATTCAAAATATTAACATACAGTTAATCTTCAAACACAGAAAAATATTTAATTTTCAAAAAAGAGATGATCATTAAGAAGACTGGAACATAAAAAAAGAATTCTACATTGTCAACTTTTATTTTGTTTGCTTCAGCTCGGCAAGTTTTTCTAAGTAAGTATCATGATTGTAAGTGGTAGCTAAAAGTCCTCCCTCATTCTTAGCTTGATCTCCGGATGAATAGTCTATATGTTTACCATCTAATGTTGTCATTTTACCATCTAATGCACTAAGAATAGCATTACCAGCACATATATCCCACTTTTTTATTAGTGTTGTATGAATATAAGCATCCTGATTTCCTTTGACAACTTCCAATGTTTTATATCCTGAAATATGGTAAGAATTGCCAGTATTATTCATAATTAAGAGAAGTGCATAACAAATAGATGTATTCATTCTTTCAAAAACTAATTCATCTGTAATATGATTGGAGTGATGATTATGTTTATTATAGTTATTTAGTAATACATTGTGCATCATACCTAACAAGACTAGGTTGGGACCGAGTCGTAGTCTAAAATAGAACAGTTCTTGGTTAACTAACAATTTGTCCGTAACACAACTGTCCAAAACTGTTGAGAATCATCAATAAGAAAATGCAAAAAATTAGTAATAATCAATATACTCGGTCCTGTCAGTAAACATTCGTAAGTAAATAGATTCAAAGAACTAAACAAAGGACTTGTCTGCAAAACACCCTGGTTTTTATAATATGCATTTTTAAAAATACATTTGTACTCAATTCCGTTAGTTCATAAAAACTCAAAACTCGTCGGATTTATATCGATCTGATTAATCCTGAATTTGACACCCCTGATACAGGCACATTTTTTAATGAGTTTTTCTAGGAGTGTTTCACTCAGGAGTACAAAGATTCTTGTAAGTGCACGAAATAAAAAGGCAGGAAAATTTTCCACGAACAAAACACTACAGTACGATTGTAGTACAACAAAGAATGACATAAAAACGTACCCGCTCCTCCAGCTGGGGTTATAGCCACATTTCCCAGAGATTTTTTAGCTTTGTCAGCAACTTCGCCAGCATGTGACCTTGATACAATAATCTTGTGTGCTTCATTATCACTTGTTTTTCTCATGTCAGCTTTGTACAGGTTTTCTGAATGTCCATAACCAACCCAGGCCCACGCTAAAATAGTATATTAAGAAAGTGAAATGTCTCCTTCAAGTTTGTTTTTCCTGGTATACAAGTCAAAATGGTTCAATTGATACAGAAATAAGTTTAAGTTAGATAAAAGTATTTGCAGGTTATTAAAACAGAGTGTTGCAACCTTTGGTCTGCATTATGTCACACATTAAGGTGCTAGTTTTTCAAAAGTTGGAAGCCAGATTTGATAAAAAAGTAATAAATTTGATGAATTTAAGCGATTTTACAATAAAATTGGCTATTTTAAGACAATTTTTGCAAATGTCGATAGCCACATTGAAGTTTCAGGAGTACATGTCTATTCTGCTACCTACTAGTGCTAGTATAGTCTTCTTTTATCATCTAATGACATAATCTTTACATGTTGTTTACAATTTCAGTGACCATCTCAATAGTTCAATTGGTAGACTTGTCAATTTAAAGAATGTGCATTCAAAACAACAATGAATAACTGAATCATTTTTATTGGCGACACGACTATTACACCTATCTCCATAATTATAAGCAAGATTAAGTTATATGTACAGATAATTTCTTGATTTATCCATGTACTTACTTGTTTCACCCTGGTCACCATTAAGGAATGGCTTATAAACAACTCCAATAGTTGGCTGTCCATTTACAGCAACACATACCATAGTTGTAACATATTTCAACAAATCAGAACCATCTGCAAATATCAAATATAACTGATCATTATCATTTCAAACCAAATATCAAACAACTTTTCATATCATTTCATTTGTCATAAATAAATTAAACACAGAAAAATGCCACAATAAACTACTATTACTTGGTTCAAAGGGAAATGTTCAAAATGATATTTAATGCATAAGCAGTGTTATTTCTCAACATGAAGACCATTGATAAGATTGCAGTTTAACAAGCTTTGCAGTGGTTTAGGTTATATATTGTAGACATTGAATATTAAAATTCTGAACACATAGAAAAATTCTCAAGAACATGAATGTAATTAATTTATTGTATGCCTTGTCAGATCATCCTTAAACAATGAATACTCACGGTATTAAAGATGAATTATTCCAAAAATAGCTTTGTGACAGTAATTTTTTTCTGATTTTTTTTAGGATAATATTTACTATTTGAATTCCAAAATGTGGCCAATAATGACTGTATATATACTGGTAGTCCCGAAACAACAGGCACACAAAATAGTATCTGGGGATATACTGGCTATTACCTTTTTCATCTGTCATTTCTGTATATTCTTGAGTCGCATCAAGAGGGTCAATCCATACAGTTATTTCAGGTTTTGGAATAGACTGGTCTGACATTACCAATTTCTCGATTTCATTCAGATTTAGATCAATATCAGGGATGCGAGAGAAATCTAATGGCGTCTTCTCGTGTTCTTCTGATACAACCTGGAACAAATTACAAATATTGAGTCAAAGTACAATTTAGTACAAACAATTATACTAAAACTTTATTTAATAATAAACTACTATTTTTACTTAAACAATGAGATGCATGAAGATTTTGTTACGTACATACAATCTTGATGTTACTGCAAACTTGAGAAATTTATAATCCTTCATTATATGGCTTGCAACAGAATGATAGCATACTGAACAGATAGTGAGATACTTTAACTTCATGGCAATACGCAGAACTACTTGAACTACAACTGACTTAGAAATGCAAAGATCTAGTTCTGGAACTAAAGGTTATGGTAGCCTCTACCCATCTATAGTTCCCATTTAATACTAGTCTGCAAAATAAACAGTCCACATATACATTGTCTCAACTGTCAGCCATTTTGATAGGCAAAGCTGATAACAGATAAGCCCTTAAAGGAGTAATTTCCAAATAAGTGATAATTGAGAAAATACCAAGAGAATTTGTGAGTGACAACTACTTGTTCTTCATCTTACTTTGCCAAATGCCCATATGAGCATAATGAATAATTTTTTGTATACATTAGATTATCATTGTTTACATTATATTCCCCATAAACTTTAAGGAAATTTGCCTATCAAAATGGCTGACAATTCAGAACAAGGGAGGTAAATATCGACTATTGTAGATGTGAGAACTATGTATTGGTGTAGAGCCTAGAGGTGTGGCACGAGACGGCGCTCAGGAGGTTCAGTCAGTAGAGCACCTTACTAGTATTTAGGGGGTCGTCGGTTCGAGACCCACATCGGATGCACTTTTCCTCCTTAGCCTCAAACACCTTTACTAAACGTAGGGCAGTGTTGAGGAGATCATGGGGATTGGAGCTCCACATCAGCTGCAGTTTCATCTTACATATCAAATAACAATAGAACCAATGCACAAATGTATATCTTAACAGACACCAACTGACTCTGCAATTAACCCCTAAAGTCAAAGTCACTTTAAATACACAATTGTACACGGAAACAAAAATCAGATCAGTCCATCTGACATCAAGAAAAACATTAGTCTTTGTCTAAACACTTCAAATCAGTTATTGACAGGTTTCTGGTCAACTAGTACCAAATTTGGTCAACTCGTACCTTAGTCAACTCGTACATGTCTACATTTTTAAACCGTTATTATTATTAGTCAACTCGTACAGGTCTAGATTTTTAAACCGTTATTATTAAGAGTTATTCTTTTTAAAATTAAGTTTTACTGTATCTTCCTGTATTCTTTGAACAATTCGGAACAGTATAACTGTACCGGTAATGTTTGTTAGTACTTATTATGCGGCAGCTAATACAAGTTGGTCAACTCGTACCTTCAGTAAATTAAGTCAGATTCAAGTCATACAAACAATTATTAATAGAGATAATCTGGTTAAAATTAAGCTTTTCCAGTATTGTGTGGCTCAATTATGTCCAGTGTAAACGTATCAAAATATCACAGTAACGTTTATCATTACTTAATGGCAGATAACGCCTTTAATTAATCTTATTGTAGAATCCTGTGTAATGTTTTTTCATGACAATGTATTAAGCACTAGACCATCCTTTATAAATATTTGTTTGGCATAACCATACATACTTAATAGCTAGTTATTATATGTCAAATAATAAAAAATTGAGAGGTACGAGTTGACTTGGGTAGGTACGAGTTGATCAAGGTACGAGTTGACTAAGGTACGAGTTGACCAGTTACCAATTCACACTACTTACATTCAGTCCAGGAAATGCTTTAGCAAATCCATAAAATATAGCATTGTGTGACTCCATATCTCCTCTAGAAACGAATTCCGTTGCACCTTCTTTAGTTTCACCTTTAACTGACTTCTGCAACGTGTCACTGCGACGGATTTCACGAACACGATCCCCTCCACGTCTGGCTAATACGATACTTGCAGATAACAGTTGCCTCATACTAACACGATCTTCGTGAGAACTGAAAAACTCTGGTATTCCAAATATATAGAAAAACAGCACAAGTACAACTGCAATGCATACTGCACCACCGAGAGGATTAATTCGGACATTCATCGGCGCCATCTTAGAGCTAATAGACTGCGCCATGTTATAAAAAGCTATGCCATACTATCGATTTTGCCCCCTTGGTATTGAATGGGCCAATAAGAACACTTTGCTAGCTGTGATGTAACACTCACCGATGTGTACAAATACACGTCGGCAATTTAGATCCATTTGTTGATGATACAGTTTTGTCATCATATTATTGTTGTAGTCGTATATTTTCTTCCGTTTTAAACTCGGGGACATGTATCAGTTAATTGAGTGTGTTGATTGAAATGTTTTATTTATATATATGCTATATAAATAAATATAATTTTAATACTTCACGCTTATTACAAATTTAACATGCAAATGATCATTATTTCTTTACCATTACCGATATGGATCTATGTTTAGCGTCCTAAGACAGGTAGATTTTCGGCAGTCTGAAACAAAACAAAGTGTAAACAATTCCCGGTAATGATGTTAAAACATAAGGTTATTGGCATATTTAGCCGAATATCAATGTGTCAGGTTTTTTGCGTTGTTTTTGTTAACTAGAAGCTTGTGTTTTATGTCTTTGTTTTTAGGAAGAAAAGATCTTGTAAAACATTATGTTTTATCGACTGTTTTTCATGCCAGGATCGAAGGTATGTTTCGAAAAAATGAATATGTTGTCTACAAAGCTTTTGAAAAAATAGAGAGTAACACAAGACTTTTCCCTCCCGCTCAATTCTTTACATTGTACTTTACATTATAAAACTGTAACTTTGTGAATACGGGTAAGTAAAATTTTAAGAAAGAGAGACTAGGGTGTTACATGGAACGCCACACGTATACACAAGAAATGCCTCCCAACACAGAACCCCGGGAATACAATAGTCTACAAAACATTAGGCACTGAGGAGGTGCAAGGATAAACATCTATGGGAATAGGGGTTATAGGAGCTCAGGAAGTTATCAAGAATGCTCAGCTAGTGCTGTAGAAGACATTTTTTTTATCAAAACTAGTATCCAACAGCTCCAAAATCAACACGTACCAACCAAGATGCGATTCCTGCAGGCTATTGAAGGAATTGGCAGTAGGCCTAGAGTTAACCCCAATTTTTCAAGTATTGTTTCAGGCATCACTCGACCAGGGGGAATTTCCTGCAGAAGACTGCCAAAGTGGTACCAATCTACCAAAAGGAGAGAATAGTAAGGCTGAGAACTAGATCGCCCTGTCAGTTTGACGTCGGAGTTGTGTAAGACCCTAGAGCATATTATGTGCAGCAACATCATGAGACGCCTTGACATGAACAGCATACTGAATGATGCCCAACATGGTTTCCGTAAGAGACGTTCATGCGAGAGCCAACTTATTCTATCTTGATACAGTTTCTAACAATATTTATGCTTCCTTAAATAGTAGTCTGACGTTAATTTGCTTATCGTGTATTGATTTAAATTTTGACACTTTTGGTCTAGGTATTTAATATGTTTTTACATATTACCATTATCTAAGGTGCATACTGTTTATTGTTTTTTATGGATTAGTTGCTGCCACCCCCTCCTTCACTGTCCACTTTGATTCTCCTAGTTATTCCTTATGGTCTGCCAGGCCATTCATTGTGCCTCTGTTCCTTAATATATGTACCCTTTAACATCATTAAGTGCCTTGTGTTTTGTGGATTGTTGTTTTCCCGGAGGTCTGCGTGGGGAGGCACTGTCTTATTAATGTATGTGGCGTTTCCTGTAGCTACGTATTCTCTCTCTTTTAGTCGGATTGTGTGTAGATCAATATGTTAGAAATAAATGACCATTAAGCGATAAAGTGTGGGGTAAGCTAGCTGTTAAACCGATTTAAACCCCCAGTATCTTTACTGACAGTTCCAAGGCTGTACTTCGCTGTATGGTTATTATTTATGTTTGTGTTTTGAATGTGTTTTGTATTTCCCTTTCCCCTGTGCAATTATATCACTTTATACAGTGTTCAAGTTATTACCTCCTTAAAAGCCTTATGTTTTGTGGATTGTTGTTTTCCCGGAAGTCTGCATGGGGATGCACTGTCTTATGTTTGTGGCGTTCCCTGTAGTTACGTATTCTCTCTCTTTTATCCTGACCATACAGGACCTAGCAAAGAACATCGACCCCAAAGGACAGAGTGACGTCGTCTTACCCAAGGCAGTGTTCTAGGTACATTGTTATTCCTATTGTATATCAATGACCTACCAGATGGTGTTTCTAAGGGATCTACAGTTCCGCCTATTCGCAGATGATTGTGTCCTTTACAGAAACATCAGAATTATCTCAGATGCTTTAAAGTTACACTGAACAAGAACTACAGAGCCTACAACAATGGGAGAGTGACTGGTTAATGGAGTTTAACCCTAAGAAATGCCAAGTCTTGAATGTCACCAACAAGAGGACCTTCATACAACATCCATTCAATATACGTGGCCACATCCTCGATGTTGTTGATTCTGCCAAGTACCTTGGAATTAACATCCATAGAAGCTTGAAGTGGAATTACCATATCGACCAGATGACTATGAAGGCAAATTCATCATCAGCAGTTGTGCGTCGTAACATCCGGCAGTGCCCACAAGAAACAAAGGCTCTATGTTACAAGATCCTGATAAGACCACTAACAGAATATAGAAGCGTCATCTGGGATCCACATACTGTAGACAACATGTCCAAGATAGAGATGGTCCAACGTCGGGCTGTCCTTATGGTATTCAGCAATTACAAGACCACGAGCAGTGTATCAGACATACTTTACCACCTGAACTGGCCACAACTATAGGAGCGGCGGGCCAAAGCTAAAGCTGTCATGGTGTTCGCATTGTTTTCCAGCTGATTGACATTCCATCTGCTATTTTGGTACCAATCATCTCACCAAGGGGAAACAAGAACACTTTCTTGGTTTCATATGCAAGGACCCAGATGTACCAGAAATCTTTCTTCCAGGACGGTATTAGGATCTGGAACTCGTTACTCTCTGAAGCTTTCATTGCTCCAACTGTGGACAGCTTCAAGACCCAGATCCTGACCATCATACTCAAACCTTAAGAAGACCGGCTTTTAAAAAATGCACTGTACAAATAAGACTATTTTAAACTTGATCACTGTATATACGTCCTCACACCACTTTTGCACCGGAACGAAAATACTTATTGGAGTGTGCAGTTCCTTTACGGGAAGAAGAAGAAGAATGATTACTACAGTATATAGTTGATATTTGTGTAAATGGAAGATCAAAAAATAATTTTATCAGAGAAAATATATTCAAGAGTGCCGTCGCCACGAGTGTAAATTTATGTCTGGTGTCAACGAGATGAAATCATTTCCGATCTTTCACCGAACAAACAAATTTTATTTTTATTTTCTGCAGGCTTTTCTGCTACTTGAAGTCATGAGCCGTGGGCTTATGTTCTACGTGACGTCAATTAGGTAATACAATTATTTTAAATAATTTACGTAATTGACGCATTTATAGAAATTGTGTTCATCCATTGTATTTATTTGCATAATAGGATATAAAACAAATGACCGTTAGTTTTTAACTATTTTGGCTTAAACTTTGTGAATCTGAACTTCCTGCATCTCGTGCATTCACGCGGCCATTCATCTAGACAAAGCAGTGTAAAAATCATTTGTACAGTGAAAACTACAGCACCTATATTTTTGTCATTATTTAAACAATGAGTTTATCAGGATATAAATTACTCCGGTAAACCTCTGAAAGACATTGAATAAAAGTTGTACACTTGTTTCTCAGTTGACGTAAAATATATAAGTTCCATCTCCTCTTATTGTACCCTGAAATTCCCCATGCTTGTTTTTGATAGCCAGATCATTCTTCACTTCCCTAGCTATTACCACAGATAGTCACCCTTAACATCCCCAATCCCTCATGTTTCATTGGCTGATGCTTCCCTGTGATCGGTGTGGGGAGACATTGCCGTGTGTGTGTGTCGTTCCCTGTAACATCTTATTATTTCCCTTAAACTAATATAAGTTTATATTTTAACAAATGTTAGACGGAATCACGGACCTATATAACATATATAGGTCCGTGACGGAATATTCACCAGCCCGTTATATTCCCGTATTAACAACGTCTTCTTTTATTAACCGTTTGGTTATTGAAGTGCTACAATAATATTCAATTTTATTGGCTAGTACAAACATCATCTTAGAAATAGTCATAATAAATAACTACTGAAACCGCATAGCTTATTTATAAAACACTATATTTCTAAATAACCATTTGGTATAGGTTTTTTGGTTATTGAGAACCAGTAGAGAATGGTTCTCAGCTTCGAGCGTTTGATAACCTCAGCGCAGAAATTGTCGAGCACATTCTGTTGCGAATAGTCGTATTTTATAAATGTAACTTTATTTCGCCGTCATTAACATTAACATATTAAACGGAATATTTTATTTCGTTATTTTAATCTAGTAAAGATTAAATAAATGTAAATTCCATGACCGACATTTAAATTCGAAACTTAATGTAAACATACCCTTTAGTTAGACATGGCATCGATGGAGGTAATGTATTCGTTTCTTGTTTGTTGGAGGTTTTGTGTTGACAGAAGTGAATATGCTTATTAATTAAGTGGTTATCTCAAACAGATAATGATAAGCATCTAAACTGAATGAATGATTAGCCAGTAACTAATGTCATTGACCCTGATATACGACCCTACATGGCCTATGTCTGCTACTGAGTACTGTGCTTTCATTGAGATTGATCACTGTAACATAAATCCTAGATCTCTACAGCTTGTGTGTCATTTGGTACCCATTCCTGTAAGGCATGTGGTTAGTTCGGAGAGTTGAGTTAAAACTTGCTTACCCGGAGGTTCTGATTTTGGAATCCGCTGGCGGTTTATGTCCTTGGTGAATGCACCCATTAAGTAGGGCCCAAAACCCACCGCCCCCTTAACATAAATATAGCTCTCTACTGACTAACCATGTGACAGTTTAGCCCAACACCACTTCACTCCTCATCCTTAAGAAATTGTAGACTCAAACACCATGGCCATGGGTGTCGTACTCCAGTACCACCATGGAAGTAATCAAGTAAATCAAGGGGGGAAAGTGCAACTGATGTGGGGCTAGTCATACACATATAACTCCAAGCATTTGTATTCTTCACATTTTGCCTTCATTTTTGATGATATTTTACGTATTCTGTCAAATGCAGAGTCATATGGGATATCATCATTTTCCCACAGCACTTTTTATTTAGGGGCTGATTGAAATTTGATTGGGACGATTTTATGCATATGAAATCAAATGTTTCACCAAATTGACCAATAACATTTATGACACATTAATAAATAATCAATTGACCTTTCTGCAGATATTGATTGACAGCTCGCGTAAGCCAATCGCGTTGCAGTATTCGAGCACACCTCCGGCATTGTTTTATCGACGCCATTTTGTTAGACAACAGCTACAGTTGTCAACAAATTCGTCTAAGAGTGATAGTTTTCGGGAAAGCAAATTACAGGGTGTTTATTAATGATCTAAGACAATGGTGAAAAGGTGTAGCTTCGGGCTGTGTGATAGTAACAATAGATGTCCAGACTGATAGGTGGCGTGAAATTCTCACCTTTTCCAAAACCTAAGACAAATGCATGCAGTGGATTAAGTTGTGCGACAGACCGCATCACGAGTTAAATCCGTCTAAAATTAACGCAAACAGATATGCCCCATTGATAAAAAGATAACTTTTAGTTTGGTATGTGTTACTTTTACCTTTAAATATCAGTTTGACTGGGAGGGGACAAACATTACAAGTTAATGAAAAGACTGGCCTTAAAACATGAAGAAACACAAATTTACAACTTAAAATGTATTTATTTCACATAATTATCCAAGAGATAACATAATCTTATACAATTTATACTTTTAGCTAAAATGTTGCTATATTATGTTATTCCAACCAATCAATTTATTTATGTGAAAATATTTCGAATTAACTATGTCATATCTGCATGTTGAGGGAACATAATATTATTTTTCTAAACTAAAATAACTGACTTATGTCAGCATTCAAGCAAGTATTTGGACTTTGTTTTGCTTAGGACGGACATAATTTTATAAATTTGTAATAAGCCTGAGTTTGTATAACTAAATATGACCAGAATCAATTATAAAATCAATAATTATTGCAATTAATGCGACTGAAACATGTATTGCTATAAACATACATGTGATATACCGGTATTGGTTACTCACTGTCGAGTATTTCTTTCGAAAGTAATTTATATGTCAGAAAAGTTCTTATTTCTTTATTACATGTATTTCAATTGCATTGGGGGCTTACAATTTATGTAAGTATAGAAATCAGTAATTAATATATCTGGTTTAAAATCCTAAATATCACACCTACGAGTATGTTGATTTTGTAAAATAAATAAACCTATTTTCTAACATTCAACACAAGCCTGATCATTTATTTTTTATAAATGGTCATTTAGTTAAAGGCTATAAAAAATAATTTACATTTCTCAACGTTGCTGTATATATGTGTCGGATGGTGACATCAAAAACTGATTGGATGCATATTGGACTCCCACTGGGCCAGACTGTGAAATGCTGATGGGGCTGGATAAGATTTATATCTAGATAGTGCACACAGGCGACATTATTGTTTATTGCATAGCATTATATAATTTGTCCAAACTATACAGGCCTTGTGTCTGCCTCTGTTTCTAGTTTTATCATAGTAGCTTTAAAGTATGATTTCTGGAATTTATAGATATGTATGTTGCATGCAGGATTTGAAGATTTGAGAAATAATCCTGATATTCTAATGTCCATCCCTTTTTGTAATGTCCATCTGCACACAAAATAAGGGTGATTTATGTACACAAACACAACTATACATAAACTTGATGATTAAAATGACTTTCATTCACACTAAATAAAATTATACATAAGGGGACGGACATTACAGATAACGTTTCATGTTTTTTTGGAGAAATACTTCCCCTGTAAACCCGCACTAAACTACAAACATGGACTTACATGGAATAATAATGATCTCATGTAAATGCATTGCATAATAATTGGTTCGAAATGTACTTGATATAAAGGACATTCTAATATTATATGAAATTCGTCTTCTAAAACATTACATACATTTGTAGTTTCTTTCTGATCATGGTATAGCATTTAAGGGCTATTTCATCTTCCCGTTTCAATTTCCAGTCTAAGGCTTGACACTCTTAATCAAGTCAAAGCAAATCTATATTAAGTAATATTTATTTTGTCAAGATATGGTTTAAAGTCGAAATATCATATAATAAAGAAAAATCCGATGGAATACTATCTTCATCAGCCCGTTATTGTTCTTTGTTCGACGCCATATTGGACATGGCTTGTCTAACGTGGTTACAGCGAGAACCTGTTACTAAGGGGGGCGTGGCTACGAAGCGTCTGCAGAAAGGTCAATTATGGTACAGTTGCAACAAAAACCATGAACACTCGCCTTGATAATGCAAATGAGTTTAAATCCGATGGGTAGTCGAGTAAACATCTCTATGTAATGGCGGGCGGTGACATACAGCATGTTGTTTACATTGTGATAATTGCCATTTTTTTGCATTTTTCATTGGTGTTATGCATGGGACTAAATCAGATTTTGGCAGCATTTGACATGTCTGTCCGAAAAACATATGAAAAAACAACATAATCCTAGTGTTTAAATTTGTGCTGAGACTGACTTTGCTACGCGTTTTTGATGAGATATTTTTAGACTCTATGCTTGACAATATAAAAGGTAAAATATGAAAGATAAAATTTTTGTTTTTGATAAATGAAGGTAAACGTGAAGGATCTAGCGTGGTTGTCTAATTGTTTGGACTAATGTGGGGCATTAGTCACAACCCCTCAATGCTCGTACTGCGCTCTTACAACTGAGGTAACGGGATGGCTGTCTAACCATCACTACTCTGTGTAAAGACATTGTGGTCAAGGGGTAGAACACCTGCCTCCTGATATGAAGGTAGTGAGTTTGAGTATACGAGTACTGGTTGGTATCCAGGTAGCAATCATAAGGAGTGTGAAGTATAAGTTGTAAGAATTTGTTTTATACTCATGGTGGATGTAAAACTATGCATTAAAACAGTTATTAATCAACATACATATCTGAAATACATATTTTGTTGAAAACTGCTCTTAAACCATAGAAACTTGGGATCAATAAATGACTAATTGTTTGGAAGGGCCATATTGGTTTAGTGGTTATAGTTGCTGACTTTAAATCACTTTCCCCTCACTGCTGCAGGTTTGAATCCCTCCTGGGATATAGATAATAAAATTTGTATGTGAGGAATCCAACCAGCTGGCTTACAGAAGGTCGTAGGTTCTACTCTGGGACCTTCCTTCATTCTATTCGTTGGAATAATTGACTGTTTTATGTGACATAAAAACGGGAAAATATGGGACTTCAAAAATCATCAGATTTTCTGAGGATTCATATTTGCAGAGTCTGGTTTTCAGGGAGTTTACTGTATCAGCAGTGCCTCAGTGACCATTATAGCATGGAACTTAAGAATTGATGAAGAAATTATATGCATGGTATAACTATACTCAGGTGCTTTTTAGTGCCTGGCTTTTTTCTTGACAGTGGGTAGAGACCTAAGCCTTTTAGTTTTATATATGCCTGTTCATAGAATGGGACATATTGCAGTTTCACCTGCACTGTACAGGTGGTTGGGTGGACGAGTGTCATCCAGTATGTTTTCCGATCAATAACTTAAATATCATCACCAAGTTTGGTTAGAATGTGTATGGGCATAATATCTCGGACAAGTTCGATAACCAGCCATATCGCTCTCGTCACTCAAGACTTATCACCATTTGATTATAGAAATTACCTCAAATTTGTCTTTTCTGGTCAATAACTTTAGAAGCATCTGTCCAGTCATCACAAAATTTGGTCAGAATGTCTATGGACATAATATCTCGGACAAGTTCAATAACCAGCCATATCGCTCTAGTCACTCGGGAGTTATCACCCTTCAATTATAGAAATTACCTAAAATTTGTCGTATATAATCCTTTTCCCACTCCCGTGACATAACCGTAGAACGGGTGTATTTTGCAATAGTCAGCGCTATTGTTGGGCATTGTTATGCATTTCATGAATATAGAATAGAATATAAAATGTATAACTTTTCACAATAAAATGGATGGTTTGCAATGAAACCAAATATATTTGATGGAGAATATTACATTACCTTTTTTCTTGATAGCAAATGCTTGAAATGCAGTTAATCAAATAAAAATAAGAAATCTAGTTCATTTACTTGGTAAAATTGTATTTTTTTCATTTGGGAAGAGGTCTTTCATAGTAGTAGCTAGATGAATTTCAATGATACTAACAGCCCTCAAGTAAGATATAGATAAAGCATAAAACTTGCTTTCTACTAGTGAACATTTCTACTATTAATGATATTGTTAATGTTGAATATGAATATGTTGATAAGGTTTTGTTTTCTTACAGAAAAGATTGCATAAAGAGTTACAAGCTCTTACAAAAGAACCACCTCGTGGTGTGCTTGTTGATCAGGATAGTATAGACCGGAATCTAACAGAGTAATGTTTTCTTCTTTAAATTTAGACTTGATAAATTATTATTTAATTACACTTTGTATTGTGGCATGTAATGTATGATAATATTTGATAAAAATGAACTAGTGCAAACTTTATGTTGTGCATAAAGTTGTCAAAGAATTTTAATTTATTATTTGCTGGTAAGTAACATGAACATTAAAGTAATCTCAAGTCAAGTTATGCAATATTTGATTACAAAGTCAGTACAATAAGAAATATATAATTCATTCTATAACATAGACTCTAGCACGTTTTTTAACCCCTTATAACCCGTTGATCAATGCAAACTTAAGAGTAAGACAAAACTGCCATTTTATTATGTTAGCTTGATATAAAACTATTATATTTTCTATTTTTATTGATGTTAGATGGCTAGTCCACTTGGATGGTGCTGAGGGTTCTTTATACAATGGTGAAAAATTTCAGTTAGTTTTCAAGTTTAGTCAAAGTTATCCTTTTGATTCTCCACAGGTAAGCTTTATCTCCCTTTCTTGCTATAGTACAGGATTCAAGTTGCTCATTTTATTATCTATAATAATTTATGACTTAGTGACATTTTAAGCATGACATATCCAGCTATTTATGTCACAGGGGTCGGGGGGTCAGAGGGGTCCAGCTCTGATAAAGCAGCAGATCTAGGTCAGCCTTTGGAGTCCCTGGCTTTTGAATTTGGGACCCCCTCTTACTCTAGGATTAGATATATGGACTACCCTATGTTGGCTTATACTGCAGTCACTCAGATGTTGAACATACAAATATGTGCATTCATTATGATGTATTTATGTATAAACATCTACTTTAGTACTTATTATTTATTCATATCAACAACCTTGCTATAACACTCGCCAGTGATATTGTGTTTGTAATTACATGATATGCTATATATTGGTAATTGCATTCATCATGTATCTAGCTAGTATGATCAATTGATCATACAGTTGTTAGTTCTGGTTCTTTAAGTTAATAGAGGCATCTCAACAAAATCAGCATAATTAGTTTTAACCATAACTTTTTAATATATTATTTAACAAAATACCTTGTAAGGAAAAGAAACTCAGAATAACTTATCTAAAATATTAACAGATTGTTAAATATTGAACTATCATTGTTCTATTGTTCGTTCTTTGTTTACATCGGCAGGAAATGTTCAGTTTGTTTTAATCCAAACTAGTGTTTATGCTATTAACCATCCATGGAGAGATTACTACTATTTTTATTTTTGTCGTCTTATTTGTTTACTAATATTGATGCACCTGACAAAGCCAAACTACTCCATTCATTGGTAAGGTTGGTATTTCTTCATTTGGATTTGACATAAACATTACACTACAGGTTTATTCACTCTAACTTGGGAAAACTGAACATGTAAATATTGTAGAATGTAGTGTTTAACCTCAAGTATCATGACCGATTAGTGATTTCTGATTGATTGATGCTGTTGTTGATGTATCATTATGTTGTTACAGGTGATGTTTGTTGGCAATAACATTCCAGTTCATCCTCATGTATACAGTAATGGTCATATTTGTCTCTCTATACTTACTGACGATTGGTCGCCAGCATTGTCAGTTACTTCTGTATGTCTCAGTATAGTCAGTATGTTATCTAGTTGTACAGAAAAGGTGAGTTCAAGAAAATACCACATTGGGTCTTTTTTGTGGCCCCGTAACTTTGGGGGAGGGGCACTTAGATTTACCCTTGTCCATCAGTCAGTCCAGACCACAAAAGTTTTGTCATTAACATCTCAAGAAGTACTTGACCTAGAGTAACACAACTTCATAGAAATATTAGTCAGCACATGAAATTGCACACCTGTTTTTTTTCAATTTCAATTATTCAGTAACAGCAGAGTTATACCCCTTGATCAAATAAATTTGGGGCACCTGTGTCCTCAGAACACACTTCTAGTTAGCTATTACCACCACCTTTTGTCAGTCGTCATCAAGCCAGTGTCCCTTAACAACCAGGTTAGGGTTCTCAGGAATTAAATATTTTATAACTTAGTGAGAGACGGACATCACTAAGCAAAATGAAAAATGTTTTAGCCAGTTGCTTGTTGGAATTTATTTGCTGTTTCCTGTCAAACATTAAAAAGATTTTTTTATTAATTAAAAAAATGTTTTATTTGTAACTGCATGTATGTTGCATATATGTTTCAGATCTATGCATGCCTTACTCTTATTTATTATGTTTTACTTCAGAAACGACCGCCAGATAATGCAATATATGTGAAAACTTGCAGTAAAAATCCTAAAAAGACACGATGGTATTACCATGGTATGTATTTTAAAGTAATTTATAAGTAAGACATAAGTTGATTAGTGTGACATTGTCCTGAATAGACACAAATAAACTGATAATCATAAATGATCATTACGTAGCAATGTTCAAAATTAGTGATGTGCATACTGTGTACATGTACAGCGTTTTACTGCTGTTAGAAGCCTGGGGGTAAAACTACAGAATTACAATGTGATACATCATTGCATGTCACAATCAGCTTTTGTTTTTGAAACTAGGATTTTTCTATGTAAACTTACCTACCATTTGGCTGAAATATTTTAAATGTTATTTCAGCCCTTTTCCTTTAAATTTTGCTCTAAATGTACAAAAAGTATCATACAACAAAAAGTAGTTCTCTGTTCAGGTATTCAGTAAGATCAATATTCAGCACTCATTCAGTTAATCCTTTATGAATCCTTGTTTGGCTAAACAATACCACTGTATTCATACACAAGGAAAATCAAGTAACGAGTATTTGACATGTTTAAACTTTTTCCATGAATGCAATTAATAAATGCATTTTGTATACTTTTGTATACTTTATTTTGATATTCTTATCTTGTAGATGATGATGTATGATACAACGTGCCATCTGTGATTCTAGTTCATGATATTATTAACATGTCTGGT
Organism: Mactromeris polynyma; assembly: GCA_032209605.1. NCBI lineage: Eukaryota > Metazoa > Mollusca > Bivalvia > Venerida > Mactridae > Mactromeris > Mactromeris polynyma. The sequence goes on from JASFXZ010000040.1 coordinate 4,734,145, forward strand.
TCAACGATAATCATGTGGACTCCACTGTGAATAAGTCCTCTACATTTCTACAGTCACACATAATTAGTTGTTACAATGATTGAGTATATGTATCAACAAACACTTGATGGTCACTTGTATACTTAGGATACGTTTTTGTTTGCCATTAAATGCAGTGGTCTATATATTGTTTCAATATATCATCATAAACATGGAGAGGTGACACTTAAACTGTCGATCTGTTTTCTTATTTATATGCACTTACACCAATTCTGCTTTCATATATTTCAGAATGTCATGAAAATGTATATTATGTAACATAGCTGTTAATTATAACTCATTGTTGCTATAGGGTTTGCGGATGTCATGATAATCTGATTATTTGAAATTGTTTTACATTTTTACATTTATAAGTAATGCACCTGTAGTTTATCTTTTATGTAGCTTGTTAAGTTATACATATGACATTCATTGTTACTTAACTATTTTGGATAACTTATCTTCGTCAATTTCTAATTTAACATCAGATTGCAATGTGAGATATTTATCAACTAAGAAAATTACTTCCATAAAATTTACTTAAAATATTTTACTGTTGGGATGAAATATTCTTTGATTATTTGAATTATTTGCTGAAAAATATTGATTTATTTATCTTACATTTACAAATCGAATAGCTAGTACTGAGGTAAATTTCTTGATCCTGATAAAACGTCGTATTCAATCCTCATGACAAAAAGTAGTGTTACAGGGATAGCACTTATACGTTTCCCTGTAGCTACTTATTCTCTCTCTTTTACTACTAACGTATGGACATTATTGGTGTGTTGCTGTATGTAGTCTTGTATTGTGCTAAATTCAAGAAATTTCCATCAAATTGATAAGTTAATAATAGTTTGCTGCTGGCATTTTTTCTGATCTTGTATGATACTACATTAAGATAATATTACATGTCATGAATTACTGAATTTAGAAAACTAGTTTTCAAGGGAAAATAAGTTAGACCCTGTTGAATTTTTATCTATTTTGAAAAGAGTTTAATGAATTCAGTAATTTATGTACTCATATGTGATATTTTATGTGATTTCATTACCTACACATTTTATCCAGAACATATTTATCCCCCTGCCATTCTCCAACCACTGTAACATGTTACCTCTGTCAGTCCATAGTGAAGTACCTTGATTTGTTTTGTCTGTATAAAAATGTAATTTTTGTTTGTTACTTCTTGAAAGTAGACCTCATTTCTATTCTGGGAATTTGCACTGAAAAAGGGAGCAATTTGGGAACATTTTACGTCGATATTGAATTACACATTTTCATGTGAAGATATACATGTACCTACAGCACTTTTGTTATTGCATGTGTAAGAAGATTTAAATGCTGCTTTATATTGTCAAACTTCGTTTTGGAGTTGAGATATTGCAGTTTTGTCTTGTTTTGTACATCATTGCTTGCTTGTCACATTTAAATGTATACAGCTTGGCTGTAGTATATCTGTACCACTCAGAAGACTAAGGGGTTACACTATGTCCTATGAAAATATTTCAGCTGTGCTTTTAAAGTTTAAAACTATGTTTCTTTAATGTATACAGTGAAACCTCCTTGGTCGCAGCGTTCTCTTGAGCGAAACCCTATTTTCAACAGTATTATTTTCTCCATAGTTAAACTCTATCAGCAATTTAACTTCTCTAGGGATCCAACCTTTAAACAATCGCCGATATTTGCATCTGTCAAAGGGTGTTGTTCTTCAGTGGTTGACGTGTAACTTCACTCAAACTATATAGATAATAACCAATTCTGTATTGATATTTTAATTATCCTTGTATCGCTACATTTTGGTTAATGTTGTTTCTTTGCATTTTTTATAAGTCCAGATTGCATTTATTTCTTTTATTCAACTGAATACATGTATATACAATTGAACCAAACACCAGTAACTACCCTGGTATATGTTGTTTGGTAGTGTATTACACTTATTGAATTAGTTTTCATTGATTGTTTTAGTTACATTTTATGTATTGTATCAATCTGATTCTGACAGTGCCACTTACATGCTTTAAGAGCTGGCACAGTGTACACCATTTCAAATAGTTTCTCTGTATAAAACTTGCCATTGTTCTTTAATTGCCTTTTAATTGCTTTGTTTAATGTGACTACTGTATGAATATATGCCGTTAATATTTGGTTAACCAATCTTTTGTCCTAAATGTTTATGGATAAATCTTTCTTGCATACCAGACCAGAATTTCGAATGTTTACACTGGTGCTGGTAAAATCTATCTTACACCACCTCCTGTTTGATGAGTATCATGTTGATGACCTCATATAATGATGTCACAAAATGGTGAATAGTGACTTGAATGAAGATGTAATGAAGAAGTCCTTAAAATGTTAGGAATTTTATGTAATTTCATCCTTGAGTTTTACTTAAGTTTTGCAAGAAAAAAAGAGCACAGCTTATTAAACAGTAACACTTGACTCGGATATTTCTCTCCGTTCTGGAAACCAGTGAAAGATTCTTGTAGCGCCTAATTGTTTACTTATTGTAACGACTCTATTATTTGGTGTGTGATTAATGAATATTTAGCATTCCAATATAACACTGACCAAGCATAATGTAGGTTATCCACAACAAAACATTTTGTTAGAACCCTATATATCATAGGTTTATTGCAATACTGTAACTATTAGACATACAGTTGTATTGTACTAACTTTCGTTTGTCTGTGATTTTTGTTTTTGAAGTATGTTGTTGAATGACCTACTGAACAAATATGTTGTTTTTAAGGATAGGTGTTTTTTTGTATGTTTTTGTTTATTATTATTTATTATTTCATATGTTTATGCAATACTTAAATTATTCATATTGTTTGTTGATTTTTCACGTTTAATATTGACAGTGTATCTGCTGTTAACACATTGTCATATCTTAGTCTTGTTGTTGTTCTGAACAGAATGTTGGTACATATCATGATAAAAGCATAGTTAACATTGCTGTATTAAATTCAGGAAAAGTAATCCATGACTGGTGTCATCAGCAAAACATCTTGCAGATTGTAAATAGATAAGGTAATTCTCAGTAAGAGATAATTCCCACATTTGCAATGTTTACCTCCTTTGGTCTGAATAGGCAGTCATATTGACAGGCAAATGTCCTTAAAGTTAATAGGGAATATAATGTAAACGATGATAAAAAAATAATCAGATATATAAAAGTAACTTATTCATTATGCTCATATGGGTAGACGGAAGTATAGTAGTTGTCACATGCAAGTGCTCTTGGTATTTTCTTAATTAGCACATATGTAGGAATTACACCTATAAGTGCTTATCAGTTTTGCCTATCAAAATGGCTGATGATTAAGAACAAGGGAGGTAAATATTGTAGATGTGGGAACTATCTATGATGCTCATAAGAGTTCAAACAAATGATGACACCTGAATCTAATCGAAAGGTCCTAGGTTTGAATCCCACCATTGGTGAGGTTGAACTGCTGACGTCACCAATCCTGAAGTACAAATGCTGGGTAGTTACCCAGAAAATAGTCATCGAGAGTCATGCATATTGTTACAATTGATTATGAAATAAATAAGTTGAATTTCAGAACAATTGTTTTAAAATTACTTTCTTCATTGGATAAATTGTGCTGATGGTTATTCACGAAGAGCAACAGAAATGGGTGAATGTGTACTTGTGTAAATACCATACAAGCGACTGAGACAATTGTTCTACTTGATATGTTTGTTATCCTAGTCTGTGTATGATCTGCTTACAAAATAAATTGATTAATTTGTAATATGCACTCTTCGTGTTTTCAATAAAGAGAAAATCAAATTCTGCTTTAAGAAAATGCTTCTTGATTTATTTTGACACATTAGTGACCAAAAACTCATTTATGGAAGCATGATAGTTGATGGGTAGAGCATCGGACTATTGATCCAAAGGTCATGAGTTTGAATCATGCCTTAGCGAGGTTGAACCACGAACTCCACGGTCCCGAACTTAGGTGCTGGTACTTATTGAAAATCCAGGAAACAGCCATCGAGAGTGATTGATATAAGCTGTGAACTTGTATTACAATTGATATATAATTAAAATGTCTAAGCTAAAAACACACACTACACACATGGACTTATACAGCAGGATATTGAAAATATGGGAATTTTAATTTTCTGATGACCTGGGTCATGATAAGTTATATTTAAGTCTATTGCTTTTTGCTATTCGTTTTTACTACAAAATGTTGATATTCAATGGCTGATTCATACAACCACTGTTGAGGTGGGATGAAAGTATTGGGCACACAAAGCAATATTAATTAATTTCGGCTTTAATATAATCATGACAAGTATCATCAAATTTTATTTGTTCATCATTGTGTCAAAAGCAGATGGAATCGACATTGCGTGAGGAAATTGAACAAGGATGATATACATTGTTTGTCACTATGAACCTCACTTATGAGTTCAAACTCCCACGGTTCAAATAAGGTTCAATTCAACAATCCATTAAAACACATAGTTAAACTACATGTATATCATTAAGTGCTATTGCTGTAAAACACTGTGGTTGTATTATTTGATAAATGTAGTACTTTATAGTTTGCAATAACTTTTGTGACAAAATCAAACATGCCTCAAACATAAGTTCTGTAGCTCTAAGAACTAATATACAGTTCACCTTTTTCTGGTATTTCAATGATTTTATTTTACAATATACCATAAGTCATAATAAATTTATAGTTTCACACAATTAGATGGGTATTGTCAGTCTATAAAACGGTAGATGCATATATTTAATTTATGCTACCCAATATTTTATTTGTTGGTGCTACGTGTTTTCAGCGTATGAATATTACATTTACTCAGCTGTGGCTGATAATGAAACAATTCGGTTATAAATTAGAACAGTTTTATTTCGAAAATGAATCAAGTCTCGGAAATCCGAACGAGGCTAAGCGGAAGTCCGATTTGATGATCTCCCTTGTCAATTACAGTTACTAGTTGTCAATTTTTTGAAGAATATGACAGAATAGCGCTAACAATGGATAAAGAGACTTTATTCGAAAGTCTTATCGTTTGGGTAACTTGTTATTGCAATATTTATCGTCTGTATTATATTGTTGTTTCATATGTTTCTAATTTTACATAATGCTGTTAATGCAGATCGCTGTATATCTGATCTGTCAGTGTCAATCACAGAACATACAGATGTAAACTTCAGTCATAGTCTCTAGCAGGGACAGAGCAGAGCTTTCTAATTTTCCTATCTATGTTTTCTCACGATGAGGTCACACACATGTGTTTAGACAAATGTGTTGTAATTTAAAGTATTTTCACCCTAATTGATCACAACAATTGGTTACTCACTTGTAAGTAAAGATATGTAGTGGTGCAGGGCTAGACAGCCGCCCTGATTGGCTCAGTCGGTAGAGCGCCTTATTACTGTTTACTGATGAGGCTCAAGCCCCATATCAGGCACACTTTTTCCCCTTGATTTACTTCAATGGTGGCAGCGGTGTTAGACGTCCCACAGTGGTTGAGCCTCAAATGCTGGGAGGGGCAGGAGTGTAGTGGTGACAGCTGCCTAATTGGAGCACAGTACTAGTGTCTAGAGGGTAGAAGGTTTGAGCCTCACATCGGGCGCACGTTTCCCCCTGTATTTACTTCAGATATATGGCATTGTAGCAACTGGCTAGTTGTAAGTAGTGAGTGTTTTTCCTCTAATGATATGCATCTTGACACAATGGCTTCCCAAGGATTGAAGGAATACTGCGCTGAGGGTCAGATCTTGTGGCTTAAGATCTTTACCTCCAGGGTCGTTAGCCAATCGGACCTGTTCCTGTTGATGACGCAGTGGGCCGCTTAGTCAATTAGTTATACTGAGACTAGGTCTGCTTAAGTTTTGACGGTCACAACAATCGCTAGGGAAGAAGGGGTACCAGTCTGGAACATTGGAATTGGTGTGTTCCTAAATATTTTCTTATAAGGTGTACTGAAATTTGACATCAAAGGGTTATGTCAATAGTTTCCTATTAATTTAATATTACACACAACACATGTTTACAGAAATGTAGCCTTGTATTTCTGCACTAGATTTGTCAAACACTCTGTGTTATGGCTGTGCACCAGAGTCAGTTCCATAATGCACATTTCACTGGTATAAACTATAAAGTCTTACACCAGTGTTCTTTTTTGTCTGACTGCACTATTGGCATTTGTGTTGCAACAGAACTTTTATCTATTCCTTTATGCAAAGTATTGTGTTTATCTTCCTAAAGTCAGTTTGGTTAAAGAAGTTTTCTTTCTTGTAGTTGGAGACTTTTAATCTGGATGTACCTCATGAATCGGCAGAACAACTTAGTGATGGTATTTGTATGTCCAGAGTTCTAAATGAGATGTAAGTTGTTATATTTTATTCACTGAAAATTGCTTTTTGTGTTTCAATTCAGTGTTTTACCTATCACAATAGACTTACCGTAGCTTATTTATAACGCTATACAAGGAACCATAACTTTTACAATTGTTATATCCAAATTTTATTACATTGTATCCAATGTTTAGTTTTTTGGCAGATGAAATTTGAAGTATAACGTGAGTGTAATGCGTTAAAATAAGAAAAAATTAATGTGGATTTATTATTATGAACTATACTTACTATGTGTAGGTATGATTTAAGTCAAAGTCAACTTGCGTTGCACAATTGGAATCTATGTCGCCCCAGTGCTTAAGAATGTATGAGCTAGAATCTAAGAATGTGAACATTTTTTGGACTAGGACTTGGCCATGATGAATGTTAACATTACTGGCTTGTCATATTTTTTGTTATCAAGAATAATCAATTGGATATATTTACTATAAAATACCCACTCAATAGAGCACATTCACATTTATAATAGTGTAATGATGTCAAACAGACACGTGTTAAACGATTTGCAAGTCTGAAAGGTGTAACATATATTGTTATTAGCATGGAAAATTAGAGTTAATGGACCAAAGAACATACCAGTAGGCCTACAAAAAGAACATGTCTGTTTCCTGTAATGTGTTGAAACCAGTTGTATGGTAACGGTTACCAAATGTTTTTTCTACATGTACTAGTTTTAGTAGTGCAGGGTTCTCACTGTGATTTGAAAACAGGAGTACAAAACCATTAATTTGCGAAAAGTTGCAGTCCTTTTATGAGTCCCAGTGGAACAAAGCCTAGGAGCCAAGTGATAACCCTGTACTGTTAGTTTTTATTATATGATTGCCATTTTAATTTTATTTAGATATGAGTTGGGTTAAAGCACATGGCCAGTCAGTGATTAAGTAGACTAGTTGTGACCAATGAGGAACGTTACTTGTTAGCAGTCTTGTTCAATTATGGAAGCTGGAAAATAATTTTTCATCCAAATCAAATATTTTTTCTTAATATATAACTTGCTTGATAGAAGGTTGATCTGTAAGTGATGTTATTTTCTAAATTGTTTCTTTTACAGTGCCCCAGATTATTTCAATGAGGGATGGCTGGGCAAAATCAAAACAGAAGATGTGACAAATTGGAGACTTAAAGTCAGTAACCTTAAGAAAATACTCAAGGGAATTCTTGAATACAATCTTGAGGTATGTATCCATGGTTGTAATTGATTGCTTTCTTGAAGCGTTTATCTTAATTTATTCCTATAGTATTTTGAAAACCAGCTTGTCATCATCATGAGTTTCTTATTTTGTTATTATGTATTACTCAATATGTAAATTGTTATATGGTATTTTATTATTTTGATATGGTGATATGGATATTGATAGATTATGGGTTTAATTTTGTTACATAAGGAATGTCATGTATTTCTTTACATACATTATTGTGCAAAATCTTTCCCCATGCTAAAAATTGATTTTTATGAGTAATATCTTTTAGCTTTATCGTAATGCAATATATTTTATCATTCTGTTGATTATGTTTATATTTATTAGTGATGGGCAAATCGGTCAGATATACCAATTGATTAATCCACATAATTTGATAATCCAGCTGATGCGATATAATTAATCAACATGATCTGGCAATCGGTTAAGTCCTTTGAAGATTTTAGAAGTGTGCCTTTCAGCAAGCAAAATAAATGTTGTAACTGTCGCTTTATACAACATACAAATGAATGATTCTGACTAGTAACTTGTCAGTAAAGGAAAATGAACCTCAAAATAAATATAGATATTTAATTGTTCCATCTTTCAAAATAGGCATATAACAAGTTTCAAGCTTTAAATCCTAAATATTAGCATGCCAATATTATTAGAGAATCGTAAATATTGGATAGAAAGGGTAAAATTCAACTTAATTTTCTGAAACAACTTGCAAAAATGAAGTTATTGATTGTTGTCGATAGTCGGCCGGTCACTTATATATATACAGTAAAACTTCCATAATAAGATCACCTTTGGGACTCTTTGAAACTGGTATTCTTATTGAGATGGTCTTAATAGTGAGGTTCAATAAAGAGCATAACAGTGAAAATGGATTTGACAATTGTGTTCTTAATTTCGTGGTCATATTATTGAGGTGGTCTTGAAGTTGAAGTGAGGTTTTACTGTATAAACATCCTTCAGCGCATTCTGTTTGAATGATAGAGGGATAAAAGTAGCCTCATGTAGAAATATGTTATCAGGCGGTATTGCTTAAATGTACATAATATACTTGTTAAGATAAATTTTATCATTATGAATTGTAATTACAGGTTCTTGGAATACAGATACATGATTTTCAGATGCCTGATGTCAATGCCATTGGTAAGCAATGTTATAGTAATTTTAATGTTGTCATTTTCAGTGCATCCTCTACAGAGCAGCACTCTGTTGAGAAACAACCTCTCTTTAACAAAAACTATGAGTTGTACATAGTGAAAGTTTACTGTCTTATCCACCTCTGTGACGAACATGTTTTCATCCACAGGGTGTTTGCTGTAGAGAGGTTGCACTGTATACTTGTAATATTGTATGTAAAATTTGTAATACAGCACATTCTGTACAATTTACAATAGATTGTTGCATAACATATTGATCAGAGTTTGATGGCCCACGTCTTTCCAACCAAAAGTCTCTGAAACTATTGATTTAAAGTAGTTTTATTTTCGAAGATGATCATTGGATGACCATTTACAATGTTTTCTAAAATGATTTTGGTCTTTGGAAAACATCATTTTCTCTGTTACCAGTGGTCAGAATCAAAATTGATATGATGTCCCTCTACAATATTATTGTAACTTTATTGATTTAGACAGGTCTGTCACAAAGGTGGTCCCAGCACTTTGCGACACCAACGACAATTAATCTGCTACATGTGTTACCATTGACATATAGTTATTCAATATTCACAGTTGCATTTTGCGCCACCTATTAGTAGAGAATATTTTTTAGCAGGGACATTGTTCAAGCAACCTATCAAACCACCTGTTACATACAGCATTTTGGAAATATAATTTTATATAAACTATGTTAATATTTTGGTTAACAGAAGATGTTTAATTGACGTCTGAAAACAAATTCATTTGAAAACTAGAGGATATTGCCCTTCTTACCATTTTTGGTATTAAAACTTGAAAGCAAATGTCGCATTTTATTATTTTGGTTTCTCCATGTTGAAAGATATTGTAAATGATACGATGAAAAAATACCTCTGGAATTGAGTTGTTTTCTGCATAACCTCCATAATTGAGTAGCTTTCTGTATAACCTCTGGAATTAAGTAGTTATCTGTATAACCTCTCTAATTGAGTAGCTTTCTGTATTACCTCCTTAATTGAGTAGTTTCTGTATAACCTCTGTAATTGAGTAGCTTTCTGCATAACCTACCTTATTGAGTAGCTTTCTGTTTAACCTCTGGAATTGAGTATCTTTCTGCATAACCTACCTAATTGAGTAGCTTTCTGTTTACCCTCTGGAATTGAGTAGTTTTCTGCATAACGTCCCTTATTGAGTAGCTTTCTGTATAACCTCTGGAATTGAGTAGCTTTCTGTATAATCTCTGAATTAAGTGGCTCTCTGTATAACCTCTGGAATTGAGTAGTTTTCTGCATAACCTCCCTAATTGAGTAGTTATCTGTATAACCTCCCTAATTGAGTAGTTATCTGTATAACCTCCCTAATTTAGTAGTTTTCTGCATAACCTCCCTAATTGAGTAGTTATCTGTATAACCTCCCTAATTGAGTAGTTTTTTGCATAACCTCCCTAATTAAGTAGTTATCTGTATAACCTCTGGAATTGAGTAGTTTTTTGCATAACCTCCCTAATTGAGTAGTTATCTGCACAACCTCTAGAATTGAGTAGTTATCAACTTAACCTCTGGAATTGAGAAGTTATCCGCATAACCTCTAGAATTGAGTAGTTATCAACATAACCTCTGGAATTGAGAAGTTATCTGCACAACCTCTGGAATTGAGAAGTTATCTGCACAACCTCTGGAATTTAGTAGTTATCTGCCATGGGTAAGAGGAGTAGTAATTAATAGCAAATGAAGCTAGTGCTTGTATTCTCGGATGTCATCATTGATGTATTTCTGGTTTACTACATGTTTGTGAAAATGTTTCATGATAACAATATGTGATATGAATTTATGATGTCTGTTAATTTGAGTTATCTAGTATTATTTGTTTGACTTGTGGGTACTTGCAAGTAAGTGTCAGAGAATGAAATACTGTGCAACCTGTCTGGAACAACTCACTTTGTGATGCATAATGTGATGGCTGTTTTTGAATTTGAGAGGTTCAAAGGGATAGTTAATTCTTACTACAAGAACAAATGATTCTGTTGTTGAAGAGGGGTTGTTACAGTAGTCAAAGTGATAGTTAATTCTTATTCCAAGAAAAAATGATTCTGTTGTTGAAGAGAGGTTGTTACAGTAGTCAAAGTGATAGTTAATTCTTACTACAAGAAAAAATGATTCTGTTGTTGAAGAGAGGTTGTTACAGTAGTCAAAGTGATAGTTAATTCTTACTACAAGAAAACATGATTCTGTTGTTGAAGAGAGGTTGTTACAGTAGTCAAAGTGATAGTTAATTCTTACTACAAGAAAAAATGATTCTGTTGTTGAAGAGAGGTTGTTACAGTAGTCAAAGTGATAGTTAATTCTTACTACAAGAAAAAATGATTCTGTTGTTGAAGAGGGGTTGTTACAGTAGTCAAAGTGATAGTTAATTCTTACCACAAGAAAAAATGATTCTGTTGTTGAAGAGAGGTTGTTACAGTAGTCAAAGTGATAGTTAATTCTTACTACAAGAAAAAATGATTCTGTTGTTGAAGAGAGGTTGTTACAGTAGTCAAAGTGATAGTTAATTCTTACCACAAGAAAAAATGATTCTGTTGTTGAAGAGAGGTTGTTACAGTAGTCAAAGTGATAGTTAATTCTTACTACAAGAAAAAATGATTCTGTTGTTGAAGAGAGGTTGTTACAGTAGTCAAAGTGATAGTTAATTCTTACTACAAGAAAAAATGATTCTGTTGTTGAAGAGAGGTTGTTACAGTAGTCAAAGTGATAGTTAATTCTTACTACAAGAAAAAATGATTCTGTTGTTGAAGAGGGGTTGTTAGAGTGGTCAAAGTGATAGTAAATTCTTATTCCAAGAAAAAATGATTCTGTTGTTGAAGAGGGGTTGTTAGAGTGGTCAAAGTGATAGTTAATTCTTACTACAAGAAAAAATGATTCTGTTGTTGAAGAGGGGTTGTTAGAGTGGTCAAAGTGATAGTTAATTCTTACCACAAGACAAGATGGTATCGTTTTTGAGGAAAGGTTGTTGCATTAGAGAGGTTGAAGTGATAGTAAATATTTACTACAAGAGGAAATATTGATACTGTTGTTGAAGAGAGGTTGTTGCTCAAGGGAGCTTTACACTGGAGATGTTTCAATGTAAATGATTTATGAGTCTAATACTTATTCAGTTGATTTATTAACTTGTGCATATTATAATGATAATTAAACATCTGGTTTTTGAGTCATTTCACTCCTAAATGGGATATTTTTAATAATACGATGTCATAATTAAATAGAAAAATACTGATAGCAACAGATAACGTTTAATTTAATCAGCTGTTGGATATCTTGATGCTGGAGAAATTGCATTTTGTGTATACGGACACCATACAGATCGTGATTGCATTATTTTGTGAAAATTTTAGTACCTTCTTACAGATTTAAATGTAAACAAATAAAATGGAAGTATAAGAGGTCCTTTAATTATTAGACAGTGTATTAGACATATATGTATTTATTATCTATCTACTGACAGTTCTGGTGTACTTGATCAAGTTGATGGTTGACATTATTGTTTTCCACTTGTCACTTGTCTAGTCTTAATGGAAACTTATTTATTAATTACGGATCTTCCTGAGTATTTTTGCTGGAATCAATATTTGTCTTGGAATATATTTGAAGGGGTCAACCGGTTAACATAGTATCTGGGGAAATATAACAATGGAAACTTGTAATCTTAGATCTTAGAAAGTACATTAACAAAATGAGGTCTTTCAGATTTTGGACAAATTCTCTTGTGTTATGCTGTTAGATTATAAATATTGAAGTTATTCTTTGTAATTACTGTGTTCAGAACAACTTTTCCTTTACGCACGCATGTCATAGTTACATGTATACAGCTGTGTGTGATTTCATTTGTAAGGTAATTAAATTGTAGAGATACCAGTATTAATTATAAATGTTGTTTCATGGTTGCTAGGTGAACACAATGATCACGGTGAACTTGGAAGGTTACTACAGCTGATTCTAGGATGTGCTGTAAACTGTTCAAAGAAACAAGAATATATACAGAAAATTATGGATATGGAAGAATCTATGCAACATGTTGTCATGACAGCAATTCAAGAGGTTTTGTGTTTTAACATTCTATCAAATGCGTTTTAAGAACAAACAGCTGGGAACAAGTAACCTTAGACCATTTGTTGTTGCATTCATATCTGTCTACTTCACAAGCTTTTGATCAGTTGATTATGCTTATATAACAGTGTGAAGTCATGTCAACTTGCTTTTTCTGTTATTTTTTTGCTAAAACAAGTGGTAAATGACTAAGGTTATTTGTGTATATTTTTTTAAGTATATTTGTTAACAATTGTCTCTCTACAGTAAGAGGGATTATAACTCCTACTGGGGGCTATATTTTGTCTGGCAGACAAGATATTCTTGCTCGTCAAAGTAATTAAGTATAATGTGCTGATCTGTTGAAAGTAAAAGTAGTATACATTATATTTATTACCCAACAATACTTATAGTTTATGTATTATTCATAAGTTGTGTATTTGCTAGCTTTTAATTAGATTAATTTGTGTTGTGGAAAACTTGCAGACGTCTATATTCGGTATTTTATTACTGTCAGCAAGCATACTATATAGGTTGAGTATTGATTTTATTTTACTGTTGTGCTGAGTCAAATGAAAGGATGATTAAATATTGTATGTGATGCACTGGTAGTAATGTGGTGTATGTCAATGTATGTATTATAGTTTTGTATTCATATTTCAGTTGATGACAAAAGAAATCAATGCCGATATGGATTCTGAAGTGGGGGAACAGGTCAGTTGCTCTTTGATTGGAAAATGTATATTTTTAGAATGTGCTTGTTTATATGTATGTCACACTTGAATATAGACGGATTGAATTTTTACATGTTTGACGTTATTTTATATATATTTTTTAGTTAAAGAGAACTGTTGAAGAATTGAACTGTGCCATAGAAGCTAAGGACGAGCTGATGCAACGTTGTCATGAACTTGATCTACAGGTAATTGCCATATACAACCAATTAGATAGATATTTAATGACATGCCTTAGATAAATAGCCACATGTGATATCTTTACTAGTAGAAAGTGTCAATTTACTCGGGCAATGTTATGCAGTTGAATGTATGAAACATTTATGTGTTAAGATTTAGCTGATGCCTGGTACATATTTTGTTGAATTTGACTTTTTGAATCCCTCACACAAATGAATGCTATAATTGTAATTTTGTATCTATTTTCAAATACAAATATTGTCCTGTTTTAGCAACAGCAGCACTATATAGTTAGCAATTTATATGTTTTGGTTACTGTTTTCTTTGACTTGTTGTAAAGTGTTTTTTTTTGTCATTTGTTGAGAAGAATAATTATTGTTCAATACTACAAGTTGTTTCTAAACGAGCCATCTGGTTTGCTCAGACTGAAGAGCACTTGATAGCCAATCTGGAGGTGGAAGGTTTGAAACCTGAGTGAGACGTATGTTCACCATGACAATTTGACTGAAGATGACACATTTATAATGAAAACAAAATGCTCTTCAAATAATGTTTTCAGCAAAGTTTTCCATGATTTTGATGAAGGGCTTTGCCCGAAATGTTGATTCAAGAGCATTTTTAGTTATAAGAGTTCATCATCTCTTGTCCATATGGGGAAGTTTGCAGTTGCTTGCAGAAGAACAGGTTAGTACTGGTTGGTAACCCAGGAACACTGGATACTGGATTGTGCTATTGAGAGCCTTAAAAAAGGCCATTATATTTATTGTTCAAATACTGTTGAAAACAGTGTTAAACTTCAGCACAACAAACATATAAAAAAGATATTTGATTGTTGTTCATACAACATGCACAGAGATGACTTATGATCATATTGTATTTGATGTAATATTTTGTACTAATGTTGTTTATATGATAATTTACTGCACACAGGGTCTTGTAAGTTTGTTATTCACGGTGTGGGTTTGGCTGATATGCTATATTATTCACCTGTAATATATTCCGTTCACTTTGATTTGCCAATTGTTAGACTATTTTATTGCAATTAAGTTCATATTAGATATATATATATTAGATACATCATAGGTGTGGAGTTTTTTTGGCAAAATAGGGGCATATAATATGGCTGTAATTTTCATATGAATTCTTTAGAATTTGTTCTGACGGACATGTAAGTAAAGAACTTGTATAAATACAAATGGCATTGTTTGATGAATTAAGTGCGACATTTTTAGAACATTTGAAATAGTTCAGACTTGTTTTGGTCTGTTTTAAATAAATGTTTAAATCACAGTTAGTGAACCTTTTCTGCCTATTCTGTTTATGAATGGTAAGGTTGGCAAAGTGAATGTTACTAGGTTGATATATGTGCTGTAGAAATATTGCCACATTGTTGTAGTTACTGTGGCTTACTGTGTTGATGAACTTTTAAGTTAAAATGACCATTTAGAGTTTGCATTACATGTATTTGGTAGAATTATCCTCATTTTCTGTAGTGGAGAGTGTTATATTATAATGTTGTATGGAATATAGAAGCTCGTGAAATACGTCCCTCGTAGGTACTATCTTATGACAACGCTATAATGTGTCAGTATTGTATTGTTATGTACAGGTGACGGCCCTTGTTGAAGAGAAACATAATCTGGCATTTGAGAATGAGAAGTTATCAGAGAGATTGAATCAAGCTGAGAACCTGGATGATCCAAGGTATGCAATATGGATTATGTTTTCATATCCTTCTTTTACAAACTCAACTTTGTATGTGCATTCAGGTCTGTAAGAGCCGCGGCCGTGGTCCAGTGGTTAGTGAGCTGGACTTGTACCCTGGCGATCCGGGTTCGATTCCCGGTCGCGGCAAGTCATTCCCTTCCATGAAAATTTGACAAAATGTCGATTTTCCTCCACATGTGGAGAAGTTGCCGGCTCCTTGTGGAAGGGTAAGTTAGTACTGGTTAGAATTCAGTCCAGGAAAAACTGGTTAGGTGAACCGGCCGCCGTATATAACTGAAATATCGTTGAGAAACGGCGTTAAACCCGATGAAACAAACAATCAGGTCTGTAAGGTAGTACGCCCACAATTGTAAATGATATTTTGGTTGCTGTTTTATTTCTTGTCTGTCTTTGGATTATCAAGCTCATTGAATAGGGTTTGATGATAGAATTTCGCTTTATATGCTGCTAAGGGGCTGGATAAGGGTTGCGTTTTCCATTTCCCTTTTGAAAATTTTTCATTTTAATCAATTATTTAATACTCTGATAGTTTTTGCTAATAATGGTCCCTTGGAGGAATTTTCATCAGCTCAACTTTACACTGTGACCATTACTTCAATGGTGTTATTACCAGCATAGTCTTTGGTGTTTCATAGTTTTTATTTATCTTTGATGTTATCATTATTGCCCATATAAAAACAGTGTTAAATGACTACGATTTTTCAAAGTTACCCTCTGATGTCTAGTTTTTAAATTATGTTTTATTCTGTATCAGTCTGTTAGGATGATTGTATGCTTAATGTAAATGATAACGTGTTCTACTATACATATTTATAGCTTTCATCTTGGATAGTGGTGTTTGATAATCGCAGATACGTGTTATATGTTCCTATTCTAAAACACGAAAAAAAACAATCTTAATTTTTTTCAAACGGAGTGGGTGAAGTAACTCAATATGACTGCAGAAATGTGTGTGAATAAATATATTTAATATGAACACTCAAACCTAAACTGTAATACATGTAACCTATTCCTGATTTGGTTCATTTTTGTCCGAAAAAACACACTGAAAAAGTCAATTGCATACCACGGGAAACCCTTAGATTCAAGTAATGCCCAGATGCTGCGGAACTCTATCATAACTGTTAGATCATAGTCTCAGTTAATTGTTTTTCGTCATCATATATTTTTTATACCAACTAAAAATATTTCTAAATAATTATTTAGCTCTTTTCATGCGTAAGTAAACAGCAACTTGTATTCGGTGTGTGGTGTTGCATTTATCAAGTTTTACTGCAAAGTTTGTGTGTATATAATAAATGCTTTCAGTTATACAATACAGCCAGAATGTTACATATCTATTCTGTTTTACAATACACAAGATATAGTAAGTTAGCCAGTAATTTAATTTTTTACATTTTATACACATAATTGAATGTTAATTAAATGTTTCTTGTTATTGCAATGTCTTTCAGATTGTGACATATTTATCTGTTACCTATTTCTGAAAACATTATTGCTTATTTTATAAAGAAATAAAGTTTGATTTGTTCGTAAAGGACTTACATGTACTATGTACTATATAATGGCTGTCTTATACTTCATCATGTGTGTATTGTACAAACAGACTAAATACGGAACAAAATAAAATTACAATACTGGTATATCAATGTCCCGTTGTAGATTGTCCCCTATTGATGCTAGATCACAAATACTACACATTTCTAAACTTTACATAATCTTTTCTGTCTTGTCTTGTGTTAGTTATCATTTTATTCTGTTATCCGTTATCATTCTGAATGGATTAACATGTCCTAATATGCATGCTATGCATTAAAAATAACAAGATATTAGCTACAGTAAATGTCTTACTCTATCATGTATTATACCCAACCATATAGTGGTAAATAGTTTCCAGGATTGCCTCTGTCTATATAGATTCTGTATGTATTTGCTCTGTTCAAAATTGGCTAGAAAAATTTGATTATTGATGTATTATTTGGTGAAGCCAGCTAATTTACTCGGCATCAGATACCAAATAAATATTATTGGTCTTAAACTCTTAAAACACTACGGAATTTCACATCTCATGCCAGTTCCTAGAGCTTCAGTCTACTACAAGGGAAAAGGCCGTTCTGAGGAACTCTCACTTACATGATAATTATTTTCTAAACCTGAAGACATCTTTGATAGACCAGGTGCCTTTGTTTGCATCAGCGTAGCTCTATACTGATATATTATAGCACATACATGAACAACCTCTCTATCTGTATATATGTTTAGACATTATTTACTAGAACCTGTTAACTATTACAAATCAGTACAATATAACAGTATATAATGGTAGTGTTAGATATTTAGAGAATGATGTCACTCCTTTTGTTACATCACAGTGTTAACTTGTCTTCTCAAACTGAATTGCTTGCAAGTGAAATAGAATGTATCGTCACAGTCAAGATATCAGAGATTTATATTCTGTATAGCCAGGAAATTTCTATAGAGTGTATGCTACTGTAGTAAGGACTTACTCTACCTTTAAAGCAGTGATCTCCTAATAGGGTGATAGCACTTTAATCATAATTACACAAAAAGAAACTGACTCTTATTTATGATTTTATATTTGTTATTTCTTTGTATTAAAACAGTATAATTGTATTCGTCATCATAACAAAAACCTAAGTCTGCTATGGAGAACCGAATAAAGAGTTTCAACTTCTGTTACTTGGTGTATTGGCATAAAATACATGTTGACTGCAAGCTGCTTAATTCATTCTCAGTACCATACATGGCTGTTTTGAATTATATCATGACATAACATATCAAGTCTACAATATGTTGTAATGGTGTAAATATTTCGCACTGGTGGTATGTCGTCTGTCATAGACTGCACTATTCTTGTTATAATATCTACAAGGGGAGTAGTATTGGTCAATGTATTATTTTCTCGACGCTTGTATTATTACATACGTAAGCTTTATACATAAGTACATAACTGCATTTGCATCTACTAAAAGACCTACATCTTGATTCTTTCCTAACCCAGTTTTGTTTGGACCAGTATCATTGTTAATTTGTTTAAACAAGTTAAAAGGCATGCAAGTTTTGAGGCATGCACAAAAGCTACTACATAAAACATACTCTAGCACCAGTAAATGTGTTCAGTGTCCTTCAAAGTCCTTGTGTATTATATGTCTACACTATTTGTTCACAATACAAAAATCTTTGTGTTTACAAGGTGTGCTGTTAGAGGACCTGATGCAAAAACCTTGATTGTTTAGCTTTTTTTTGTAATTTTTACAATATCATTTCGACAGACCTTTCTTGTTGTCATTCATGGCTGTGTGTACGGTTTTTAAAATGGCTTGCATTCATTTACAAATGTCTTGTTACCTTTATCAGTTTTTATCAGAATTCTTGACTTATGTGAACAGATTGTTATAAATAGTTTCGGCACATTTATATAGATGAGTATTGTAATTCCTTTGTGACTGGATTACCTCCCTTGCTTATATTACAATACTTGTACTTGTATTGTGACTACAACATTTGTTTGTTGTTTCAGTACACCTGCTGGTAAAAGGTTTCATTTAATTCAACAACAGTTAGAACAGTGTCAAGAAGAGAATTATAAACTGGAATCAAGTAAGGACATGCTTATTTATAAATAATTGCATTTTTGCATGTACAAGTGGACGGACTCATACAGTGAAACCTAGTTAAGTAAGACCACCATTTTTTTAGGAAAGTTGGTTTTAGCCGTGAGGTGATCTGATTATCAAGTTAACATATCACGGAAGAATACTGGTTCAAAAAAGTATGGTTTTATTTATTAAGTGGGGTTTTTTGAGCTGGGGTTTCATGAGGTTTGATTTGTCTTTTTGAATGCTAATTTTTAGAAACCCCTGTATTGTTCTTTTTAGATATTCAAGACATTTTAGCCTCTGTTCTAGACTTGTTCAATTGAATTCTTGTTGTAAGCTGGTTCAAAGCAACATCATCATCTCAAAGTGTCATCTTATGTAACATGTATGTGTATTAAATTTCTTCATTTGTTTGTTTCAGCTAAAGATGATTTCAGAATAAAAGTTGAAGTTTTACAAAAAGAAAAGAATGAATTACTTGATAAGGTAAACATTTTGTGTGTACAATATATGAATTAATCTAGAATACATATTAACTTTAACATTATAATGATGTTTCATGGTGTATCCATTTTCCTATAGCTTGCTTGTTATACAAGTTTTACTCACACTGAGTCTCATAGCTATTTCATATTTAATATATCGAGGGTTTAGTGCAAGACTATACTAACTCCTATATAAATACATAGGAGTTATGATAGTCTTGTGCTGAACCCTTGATAACCCTTGATATAACCTTTTAAGGAGTACAGTTGGACCTCATTTGTTCGAATTCATCGGGTCCAAAATTTATTTCGATTAATATATGGCTTCGAAAATTCCATTTCAATTTGATGCATGATAAATATCAGGGCCCGTATTCACAAACATTTTAAGACTGATTCACAGACTTAGACTTTAAAATGTTAAATTTTCATTTTGTTCCTACGTCATTGTTACACAATATATTTTGATAAAACATGGTAAAAGTGTAGAGTAAGTGACAAGAAATGTTCAGGCAAAAATGTAACCCTTTAAATTTTTGGAATTTCAAAGTCTAAGTCTGAGATTTAGTCTTAAAATGTTTGTGAATACGGGCCCTGATATTTATTTTGGATTGAAGGTTGTTGAATAAACGAGGATTGACTGTCATACATTGAGAATAAAATTTTGAACTTAATATGAAAATCTTTAAACCTTATCAAACTGTTGCCTTCACTTTTATGGTATAGAATACATTTGTTAATGCACGTAGAAAGCTCACCTTGATAAACCACTGGCTTAAGCTTCTTTTTCTTTATGTCTAACATTTGTTTTTTACAATTTGTAGAATTCAGAACTGACAGGATTAGCTGAAGAATGTCGGGGACTAAAAGATGAACTTGATGATTTACGACACACAGCTGAACAAGTGGTTAGTAAAGAGTATCAAATTGCAAATTACTTATTTATCTTAGTCAGGATAGCAGATACATATGTATGACCATACACCTACTTTACTTCAGAGGGTGTAAGTGTCTGATATGAGTCTTGGTTCTGTGGCTAAAAAACTGGACAGTAGTTTCCATGCTCAAATCTCAATTTCAGTCTCAATTGGTTTGGTTGAATATATACAATTGTTCTTTGTTACTTACATTATACTGGTTGATTAATTTCCCTAAATTATTACAATTGTCCTGAGAGTATTTACACACAAAGAGAGAACATATCTACCTAGCTAGAACCAATCTTCAACTTTTATTAATACCACAGGCTGTACTAATCTGTAACATTCACTTTTTATGTAGTACAATGTCTTCATTGTCACATAAACCATCTACTGGGCTTAATATATTGGCATTGATTATTTCATTTCAGTTTATTACTAGTTTTTTGTAACATAAGGACATAGAATTAGATGTTGGCCGGTCTGACATTGGTATTACACTGATGTCAATGACTTAGGTTATGTTAAGTAATCCATATATCTTACTGGTCTATTAAAGACAGTGTTGATATACTTGGATGACATCACTACTTAATATGTTATGTTTGTATTGTTGTAGGTGAAATATGAGGCACAGATTGAGTCATACAAGAAAAAGATGGGTATGTTTAAATGAATCTCTTATGTGGTAAAGTGTTTTCAATACAGTTGAACATAAATACTATTATTATGTACATACATTTGTGTGTGTAATTTAGTGCAAGTTTATAGCAGCTATGTTCTGTTGTGTTGTGTTCTATATTTATAAGGCTCTGATTCCTTCAACAATAAGGTTACTAAATGTGATTTAAATTTTTCAGCATTTAAATGTGTAATGCAACATTAGACATTGATAATGCGTAATTGTTTTTTTTTACTATTGTGCTATTTTAATAAATTTAAATGAGTTCACGTCTTTTACTTTTCTTATGTCAATGCATTACATTGTGTATTGTAGATGAGCTAAGTGATCTTCGTGGACAGGTTAAACTGTTAGAAGACAAAAACACAAAATATATGCAAGAAAATTTAGAACTACAAGAAGTAAGTAATATTGATTTAAAGGTGAATACACCACAAATTGTACTCAGAGCTGTATTAATATGATTGATATTTCATCATTATTATTACTGATTTTAGTGTGTTGAATACTATTGTAAATACTTATGTTCTTTTATTCACTGTTGATATGACATTTGTAATTTATTAATTTCTGGATTATTCATAACATCCTTAAAATTCTTTTCTCATTGCACATTAGATGTGAGCGTTTCCTAATTGATCTGTAATTACCACCAGAAAGGAATATGTTTCACTGTTTGGAGATAATAAGAAGGATTGTCTGTGGAGTTATGCTACGTTATCTATTTGTCTTGAAAAATATGCTCACACAATTTTCTTATCTTGCATTTTTTTGGTTTCTGGTAGATTTGCTAATAAAGGGGTTTGCTGACAAAGTGACTGTTGTAGTATGTTGACTTTCAGTTAATTGATTGATACATTTTAGGATATCAGAAAATCAGGTGCCGTGAAGCAACAATTAGAGGTATATAAACGTCAGGTTCATGAGTTACAGAGTAAACTCACAGAGGAGACAAAACGTGCTGACAAGGCCGAATTTGAGGGGAAACGCATGCATGAAAAAGTCTCAACATTGCAAAGAGAGAAAGAGGTAAGTTTCATTTCATTAATGGCTTGCATTCATGTTTGTTACTGCGGCTTTTATAATGTATTGATATACATTTATTGTTGTGCTAATCTATGTATGTTATGATCTTTTTTATGTCCATAGAGAAAGATAGCTAAACATGTGGTTAACAGCAATCACTAACTGATCTCATAGTCTTAGGACAGTTTTGTACAGAAAGTTTCCATTCCAGATAAGATCTATAGCTGATTCTTGTTAACTCACTTATGTGTATTATGTGTTTATGTCTGAAAAGTGATTTATGTACTAATCAAGCTGTGTGCGTTTTACTAAAATGTGTAACATAAAAGGCTGTTTTGCAGGTCTTTCCTCTACTAACTTTGTATTGATTACCAGGAAACTATTGATACGTCTCGTCTTGATAACTGTTTGTAAATTTACCTAGTAATCATGTGTTTGTTGATTGCTTAGGAAATTGAAAGTTAATTGTACAGAAAAATCAGGGTTTTTCGGCTGTTTTTATAGCCACTATTCGGCTATAATCGGATTCCCAATGCCAAAAGATAGAGGCTTTTCTATCACATGCAGTGAGCTTTTCCCCCAATTTCTAAGTGTAACATGCAAAAATTCCCAATTTGAAGGGTATGGGTCATCTTCCCAAAAACAGCCAAAACAAACCCTGAAAGTTATGTGCATTTATATAGGGTCATTATTTATTTAAAGAGTCAACCTAATACCATGTTCTTGTCATTGGATGTAGATTGGTTTTGTGAGTTAATAATGTTTGTCTTTAACAGCGTGTCATGATTGAAAGAGACTCACTTAAAGAGTTAAATGAAGAACTGCAGTGTCGACCATCAGACCTTGTAACTAACATTCAGATATTCCATTGTTTACCATTTACAGTTATCTTTCCCTAAGTTGCACGTTGTTTGTGTCTTTACCTCATAACATAACAATTGTATCTTGGAATGAATTTCTATTGTTGACTTGTTCACTATTTTGTCACTGCCGGTATGTTAAAGCATGGCAATGTCCATTTATTTGCAAGTTGTATATCACGCTTAATACTTGTTAACAATGGCATGTTTAACAGTTTGGATAAATATTATGTTAACATTTGTGGCAGATTTTGGTTGCCTTGACTGAAATAAATAAAGATTGTTTTCTGTGCCTTTTTAATATATATTCCAAAGTTGTCACAGATTAAATTTCTTGGCTGTTTTGTTTTCATAAGTTCTATATTTTCTGCTGCCCATTTTTGTATGTTTAGGATTTCACAATTGTTCTGTTATCATTGAATGATCAGATTCATGTTGTTTATGATAGAAATTATTCAGTTGTACTGACCTCGTCAGCTTATCATTTGTCTCATTCCCTTTATATCTGTTCTGTTCTGTTCATTGCTTACCATTATTCACTTGCCCTGTTGCACCACATGTTACTTACTTACCATAATGTGTTGACCATTGCTTCACATGCCCTGTCTTCATGAATAGTTTTTGTCTTACAGTTTGTATATTGATCGTTACTTTGGCATACCATGTTGATTATGTCTTCGTCTATCATGATTTTTTTGTACTGAACCGTTAAAATTCATTGCAATTGATAATTTATATATCAGCTATATCACAGTTTCTATTCTAAGTGGCAAAAGAAAGTTGGTGTTGTTTTTGTAAATTTAAATGTTTTATTTCTTTCATGAGTACAATCAACTCTTGTTACATTGACATTCATTACAACAGCCTTTCCTATAACAACACAAATCTGGTTGGAACGAATATACATTGCTTCATTGATCAAATTCTGTATAATGACATAAATTCTGGGACACACCTGGTCGTTGTAACGAGAGGTGATGATAGTTGCTGTTTTTCAATTTGGTAGTTTATGACTTTATGCGCATTGTTATTTTTGCAATGATTGACATTGTAATGCTTGAATAATGCTGTTGCATTATCTTGGCATTTACTTAAGTACAGGTATGACATCCTGTGTGAATTTTTGGTCATAAAAGACAAAAAACAACACAACATGTTTTCACTGACATGTAGCTTTCCCATGTCATGCATGTGCAAGTCTTGCTTACTGTCATAATCACTACATTTGTTACATTCATATCACATGTTTTATAATTCATTGATAGGAAATTCTGTGTATGGGTATTGTCCTAAATATTAGACTAATAAATGTACCACTGGAGATATTTAACATGAATAAGTGAACACATTCATTTACAGCAGAGTGTATTTTTTGTTCCGGATGTAATAATCTTGTTGATTGTTAGAAGTGAATATTTAAACCTAAAGTGAGATATTGTTAAAATAATCAGTCTTTGAAGTAAAGTGAGCAGTGTTCTGTAAATTGTATTCATGATACTATTATCTGGATTAATTGTAATTTATAATCTTTATTGTGACTGCATGTTTTATGTTAGACAAATTACAAAATATACTATTATTGGATTTTGTACCCCCAATTTATATTTTAGTTAATAAGAATATTCCATAAGCTTACCAAAGTAATTTGCATTAACTGACTTAGTTAATAGGATAAAATAAAAAATCACTTTTACTCGACAAAAATGTTTGTTACATATACTCATAATACAATGGATCCCATTTCTGTATTTACAGAGAATTGTCACAGAGCGTGACTCATTACGAGAGAATATCGAAGAACTCAATCTTATCCAGTCACAACATGTGGGTGCTGGAGGGGGAGACGATCTGTCTGCAGCCTCACAGATGGAAATGTTGTCCTTACCACCAGAAATCAAGTATGGAATCATTTACAGTGTTTTCTATTCTGCTTACCTATTTACCAGTATCTTTATCCAAGATTTGGTCTTGGATTGATTATTTGTGTTATAGTTTTTTGTCATTGAAGGATTTTCCCAAAAAATACATGACACAATTGTTTGATGACTGATACTTAGTATTGTGATGGAACTTTTAGGGTAAATTGATGTGCATTAAGAATGGTAAGTTCCCATGAACACTAGTAAATCACATGTTCATTCATACTTCTGCCATTAAAGTTTACAGAGTGTCAGTATTTAATAATAATGAGAGACAATGCTTTTGCAGGGAGAAAATGCTGAGATTGGAACATGCAAATAAAATGTTGAAGATCAAAAGTTCTGGTGATAGTGATGAACAAGCTCAGGTTTTACAAACTATGTTAGATGATGCTAACAGTCGCAAAAATGAGTTGGAAACAGAGCTCAGGTAAATATACAATGTTCTAAATAATTCCACAGGGAATCTTAGGAACGTACATCAAATATTTACTCTAAATCAACACTTCAATCTAGAAAAAAACCTATTAGAATTTCAGTCATGTTTTGCATCTTCTTGAAAATGGCTTTAAAAGAAAAATATTGATTTAAAGTGAATATTTGATTGATATTTAATGAGCTACCCTCCAGTGTTTTATCAATAACTTAAGTCATGTTCCTTGCTTATTTCCAATTTTTGGTGTTTATATGAAGTAGGTTTAAGAATAAGATTCAAGGTATTCATACGGTCTTATGTGATGATGTTCATTTTTTAATATTCTATTTATTTTGGATTTGAACTTCTGACTGACTTATAATATCTATTTAGATTTTGATTTTAATAGATAATCTCAAAATTGTCTGTGACTTGGAAGCAATCTATTGATATCAGTAGGAATTTTAATGAATTTTTGTAAAGTCACAGCTTCATGTTTCACTGCTATGTTGAATGATAGAACAGGCTTAACCAATTGTTTTCCCAAGCTGAATGATATTCTAATTTGCCAGATATAATTACGTACATGGTTGTATTGTATATTTAGACTCGCTGGTCAGAAAAACATGGAACTAGAAGCTCATGTAGAAGATTTACAAGAGATGGCAAAGTCTACAGTGTCTAATAGTGAAATGGTTGAACTTAGGAAAAAGTTAGATGAACAAGTTCTGATAACTCAGCAGAAAGATAAGATAGTTCAAAAAGAACGTGATAGTATGACTGACGTACAGAATCAGTTGATAGCTAGGAATGAGGAAGTGGAAAAGTTACGTGATAAAATAGAGAAGAAGGATGAAGAGAAGAGAATTATGGAAGAGAGATATAAGAAATACTTTGACAAAGCTAGAGCTGTAAGTTTTAAATAATTTTGAGTAATACCCATTTTGCATTATTCATGTAAATGCTTTTACTTTAATACTTCCTTGTATTTCTTTATGTAGCAAATTGCTATGTCTTGAAAATATTTGCAAGGTCTAAACACAGTGACTCATTTGTATAATCTGGTGTATTTTATTTGCAAACAGTTACTCGTTTTATGCATTAACAAGCTAGTTTAAAAAAAAAATCATAGTTTAATCTTTTTCTACATCCATGCTCGATTATTCTCAGTTTGTAAGGAAGCGTAAGCGCCATCTAACCTTGGTGCCATGTGCATTTTGAATGTCTATTGAACTGATGGATATACTTTATTGCCAAAATGTCTTGTTATGACTATGTGAAATGCAGACAATGTCTGCCTATAACTGGAGTTCTCTTGTTTAGCAATAGCCTTACTCATTTACTCATATAAATCTGATATAACATTGTATATCGTATAATTCAGGTGATAAACAACCAAGAAGCTAAGCTTAAATCTACAGGAAATCATTATCCAGATGTTCAGGCTTTAAAACAACAAATACAAGACAAAGATAAACTTATAGAACAGCTTCAGGTAAGTGATTCAGATAGAGTTCATATGTTTTCTCAATGTAAATGACCAAAGACAAGATATATTGCTGATATGCTTGTAAATATTTAAAAAATGAAACTGTGATATAAGTAGATGATCACATTGTGATGAATCTTTGCAGCTCAACTTCAGTATTCAGAACAGTGTATGTTAGAATTTTGTTAAACCTGTCATTACTACAGCTGTTGTTTGATAGTTGACTCATAAAACATTACATTTATTTAATGGCAGACTCAATCATCAATGATGTTAAGAGAGAAAACTGCTTCTATTAAACAGATCTGAACCTCACTAACGGTTACTCTGCTATTAATGCCATGAGCGGTAGTTTGTCCAATAAGAGTTACAGTTTCTGAATTGACTCCATCATGCATGCTTGTATTTGTTTGTGAGGTGGTTTAAACTGCAAGTTTTAAGTCTTCATATTTAAAACAATGCATCGTCCTGCCACAAGACGTCATGTTTTTATTGCTGCATTGATGTATTCTGTTCTATCATATAACTTTATGAAACTGTAGTATTTCTACTCGTAAGTCATTATTTAGCTGTTTTGTTTATGGTACAAGCATTTTATCTGGCTTCTTTCCAAAGTCGGTTGCCACCTCCTTATTTGTTGTGATGAAATATTTATTCTATACATATGCCAATAAACTATTTTGAACTTGAACTCTGCAGAAAGAACAAGAGAAGAGTAAGGTGACATTTGAACAAGAGGAGAAAATGATGGTATCTGCGTGGTATAATCTGGTACGTTCTTCTTCCTATAATTGTCAGAATACATTGAATGTCAGTGTGGTCTTTTTACTGTTTGTATATGTCATCTAGTCGTGTTGATGCTATATGAAAGGTGACTTCGTATCAAGTTCAGTATTATTGCAGAAAACTTAATACATTTGATATTATTATTTGTCTCTTGACTGTTAACTGACGCTTCAGTAGTCACTTGTTTAGTTGCGGTTTATTGCCATTTTATGGTAGTTGCTATTTTCAAGTTCTTGAAGATCAGAAAGTTGCCATAAAGTGAGGTTGGTAATGCTTTTTGCATGGTTTATTAAGTGAATTGTAAAATATTTCTTTTTCTTTTCTATGATTTTAAGTTAACATATTCTGGTGTATTGATATTTGTTTGAAGGTTGTTAAGCATAACTGGGCATTTTCTTTGGAGGTTATTCTTTGGTTGAATGTTGGACAAACTGTTCAGTATTTAATGATTGTTGTATTAGTATTAATCTGATAAAAAATAAAATTATTTTGTGGAATATTTCAGGGTATACAACTTCATCGTCAAGCAGCCATAGATAGATTAGAGAATTCTCAAGGTCAAGCATTTTTATCACGCCAACGACAAGCCCATCTCCGTGGACAACAGCGTATACCAAACTCACATAACAATCCATCAAGGTGATTGTCATATAACACGTTATAACTTCTGAGGTTTCCAAAGTCTTGTGATACATGTCAATCATATACGTTATATATACAGATAATATATCCTAACATTTAGGTACAAGATTTTTGAAATGTATGAATACTATCAGCAGTCATTTAATGTACTTATTTTGTCAAAAATTATTATAATTGAGAGGATTTTTTAAAAAACATATATTTTTTAAATTTTAATTATTGTTTGCTAAAGTAATGTTTTAGTTTCACATACATTTTTAATCTGTTATTTCCTGTAATTGTATCGTTTCTTTAATTTGATTGCTTATTTTCACTTGAAAAAAACAGCTTTACTTTACAAAAGGATATTTTGTTTTTTAAACAATGTAAATTTAAAATTGAAGACTTAAGAATACTTAAGGAAGTAGGAAATTCAGTTCTATGTAACACTGATTAATCAATACAATTTGTGTTCCCATATACTATATGTCAGCCAGTATTGGTGGTAGATGATGTATGTATACAATATAAACAACACTGCTTATCTTATATAACCGTGGTCAATGTTGGTTTGATTAGCTCAGTAGGAATTGCACCATCTTCAGTAAAGGTTATCGACCTAAACTTGGTGAATTGGGATTTGTGATATATGATTTATCTCTATTGCTTTCCTCTTTCTTGTACACATGTCATGTGCTTGCTGTATGTTGCCATGACAACAACAACAAAATTGATAATGATGTGGTTATATCACAGAATATCAATTTTGTTAAGCAAATAGCCATATCTGTCAGTGCTTATTGAGTGCATATGAAAATTACATATCACCGTAGTTACAGAATGTATAAAGTTGGTTTACTTAAAGTTGTGGATATATAGAACATACAGCAATCACAGGATAGAGTTACTGCATGATTATATTGCCTGTGTGTATATATATACTTGCTTGCTTCTGTAGGCTTTACAGCATGGTTGTTGGATTGTAATGTATTGTGAATCATCATATCTTATGTGTGTTGGTTATGTTTTGACTGTTTACATCAATAATGCTGAAATCTTTCCATTACTCTTGGCCTCATTCCTATGATAGAAACAAAACACTCATATGATACTCTAATGGGACTGAAATGTCTAATTGTCTGAAATGTGCACCAAAATGGTTATTTAACACTGAAAATCCTAATGGATTGTTGGACATTTAAGGCTGGACAGCTTCTGTGTAATACTGACATTGGTTATATTTCAGTACAAAGTAATAGTACCATGCTGTAAAGCCTCATTTTCTCTGAGTGTGACCTCTATATTTTACCAGTGACCCTCTTATGACCTCTGACCCCAGTCACTCAACCAATCAGCTGGGAGCCAACTCTGATGGATGTTTTACTTCAATGTTCGATTATTTGCTGTGGAAATTACAGGATGAAATGACAATCGAATCTGAAATCAACAAGTCTGAAGAAGTTGCAAGTCCAGCAGTGATCCACTCTCACCTCCTGGCTGGTCTCCTTGGAGAGAATCCTCAACATTCCCCATCCATTGCGTGCAATACTAGTAACAATGAGCTGAGCACTCCTGTTAATACCCGTGCTAATGCAACCAAGTTTCTCCTGCATAATGTTCAGTCTGAAATCATACCTGATACTCCGGTACTCGTGAACAAACCTTGTAAAAGGTTAAAATTTGACAAAACAGATTTACCGTTGATGTCCAATCATAGAAGTTTCACATGCAATTCCGAGGATGAAACTTCTGATTACAATGTTACTAATAACAAACTGAATAAAGATAATGCAGTTGAATTGGTATCTGCCTCTCCTGATGGTGTCGGTGTAGCAGATAAGGCTGGTGATATCACACAAGACATGAACTTACTAGAACCAGCTGATCTGTCTGATATACATTTAGACAGCTCTCATAGTCACGCAAATATTGATGTTGAAGAAACATTTGCTTTTATTGAAAAAGCAGAAGAGCAGTACCAACTCTCTGATACACATACTGACATAAAAGCCTCAGTCGATGCAGATCAGGGAGACCCACATGTGATGTTTGATGATGATACTAGATCTCAGGATTCTGCCACTGATGAGAGACATTCATTAACTCCAATGAAACAAGCACCTGTCAGTACCCCAGTATATTTACAATCTCCATTTATCAAGAAAATCTCTACTGATTGTGTTACCAAGAGAAGGACTAGATGTAAAAGAAAATGGAACACTAACCAGAGTATAGATAAAGAAAATAACTCAGATAATACACTGTGCAATGATATGTTGGGTAGTGATGAACTTAGTGGTACAATGTAGTTCTCTTCTTGATTGATATCATATCGTGTTAATTTCATTTGATTTAGAAAGATTTAACTCTCGTATGCATTTGTACATCAAAATATTTATCATAATCAAAAGCGCTCAATATTTGAGTTGACATATGCCCGAAGAAACATTTGAGTGTTTATTATGTCTACACTGTTTGCCTCTTCTTTGTAATAGTGTCACATTGATATAACTGTCTGTTGTACATTATATTGGAATGAAAAGCCGTGTCTGGTTTGTAGATATTTAATGCCTGTATGTGTCAACATCCATAATTTTATGTTCAGTTATAGTAACCCTTGTTCACGATTATCATACAGACTTCATCCATTTATTTGCTTCACATTTTAAGTTATTGCTGCTTCAGTCATTTTCATCTCCTTTCATAACATTTTGTTTGGTATCTCTTGAGTCAGTATGAAATATTGTAGTTGGTTAATTGAAATTTAATGAAACAAAGAAACGTTTAATTTTGATTATGGACAAAATAAGGATTACTTAAATAGCATGAATCTATGCATCTCTTTGTCACTTATCGCATCTTTTTGTCACTTCTCATACTCTTTCTGTTGTTTGTCTCATGCATGATAACATCATCATAAAGCATCACTTGCTTTTATTTTCAGTGATTTCCTAGACTACTAACATGCACGTGGGATTTGAGATGAACACTGATAATGCACGTGGGATTTGTGAAATGCATGATGTGTGGTAAAACTTTCTAACTGTGGAATATTGTTACTAACCTGCACGTTTGCTTAGATCAGTAATCATTTGTTCACTATGCTTGTCAAGCGGGATGCTTACACATTGAAACATTAGAAAAGCTGATAGAATGTTATGATCTTGGAGTGGTCCATTCTTGCCATTTCTCAAATTCGTTATTGCAGCCAAGTCATTCATAAATAGGAATTAATCAAATGAGTTGAATCAATTAACTCATAAAATCATGTAAAATATGCATGGATAATTCATTTGTCCAAAGTTTATGTCTTGTGTAGTTTCATTGTGATTTTTGTTTAGATTTTATGTATACAAAAAAGATTTTACTGTGCAATCTGTATGTGCGTAATTCATCTTATTACTTGCATTAATGTACGATAAACGTTCGATAGGTTTCAAATTGATTATTCTTTTGACTGTTATATCTTTAAGCTCACGTACTGATGAAAATCGAATTTATTATTATTTTGGAAGTTATATCTTTAAGCTCACGTACTGATGAAAATCAAATTTATTATTCTTTTGACTGTTATATCTTTAAGCTCACGTACTGATGAAAATCAAAATATTATAATATTCTCTGTATTGCCATTTAGTTGTGTATGAGATTTCTGTGTGTTATAAGATGAATTAGGTTCTGCTTTCCTTGTAGGATAACTGTTCATTTTATGGTTTATAAACAATTCACTGCCAGTTATAGATATGAATGATAGGGTAAATTATTTGTTTTTCTACAATGTTCTGTGTACGAGGTTGTTTGTGTATGTATGTGATACTATATCAAACACCAAAAGACAGTGTGTCAAAGTGAATGACTCTCAATACGTTCACACATTGGATTTAAGGTTTAATATTTAAATGTTTGGTTTTAGAAGTTACTAAAAACAAATATAATCCTACTGATTAATTGATTGATTTGGATGGATTGATGGATGGATGAAACGATTGATTGATTGATTGATTTGAATTCAATTATTTGGTTTGAATTGATTGATTTTTGATTAATCAATTGATTGATTGATCGATTGGTAGATGGATGGATTGATCAGTATTTAGCATCATTAGACGTACTTACATACATTTTTGAGCTCTGTCAAAGTGAGTTTGGTAGTTTTATTGTCAATATGAAATTTTCATGTTATGTTTATAAATTAAAGATAAACATCAGTTAATTAATTGCCTGCTTTCCAGTAAACAGTTGGTTTCTTACTGGTCTTATATTCCATTTAACCCGAGGCTGTTGATTGTTTCATAGGAATTGTATTTATATTTTACAAGCCATTTAAATGACTCACCATGTGATTAAATTATTTGTAACTTTGTAGTGAATAAGTTAGTAATTTAAACCGGAAATATGATAGTTTCTTGTGTATTCTGAAGGTGTGTTTTGAAGCAAGATTATGGTGACCTTGGAATATTCTTGAAAATAAGTTTTTTTTAGTGAAATGCATGAAGACTTCTGAACTTGAATTTACTGAACAATATGTGTTATGTTTGACAGTAGTGTTAAAAATATTGGGTGTATCATTGAATATGATCAAATAAACATGTAATTTTGAATATTCATCTTTGAAATTAAGATAATTAATTACTTTCGCTCTGATTTGAAAAAAAATATTTTGTTAAAATTACATCTGTTCTGAAATGAATTTCTGTAGAAGAAATCACATAGATTTGAATTTTAATGTGTGTAAATGTTTGCAACCGCTCGTCGGTAGATAATTAGGTAATACATCACTTCATAATTATTTCGAAAATGTTTTATTCTTAATGTAACACCCTACATTTGTCTGTACAGTTCATTTGTTAATTGCTTCAAAATATAGTAACATTATCTGATGCATTAAATCTTAGACAACCTATGTTTTCAATGTATTTTACCAGACATTGTATAAATGATGTAAATATTTTTGATATTCTGTTTCCGCCAATTCAGTTATGCTTCAAGGTTTTAAGTAGCTTTATTTCTCATGCTCATCAGATGAACTGGTATATTCAACCTGATTAAACTCTGGTACAACGTTCAGTAGATTTCAATCCCCCTTTTATGAATTAAATGATAATATAAGTCCAGTGCAGTAATTTGCAATATGAAAACAAACTAAAGACCGTTAGAATTATGGTTATGGATTTAAATCAGGGACTGTGAGATAGTCCCATGAATGCATTAAATCATACCACGCAGCATATTCAATTTGGATGTTTCTTAGGTATACAGAAATTGCAAATATAAAAGAAAAACAACTTTTTTGAAACCTGAAATGTTAGAAGGGTCAGTTTGTCACGTTTGATTGATAATCGCATAAGAAGGTTAAATTTTTAACGTGAATGTTTATTTAATAAATATAATGTTTGTCTGGTGATGAGATGGTTATATTGTTACTGGGGATTACTGCCTTTCTTGTATAAACATACTAACATATAGATTTCACAATAGAAGGAAAAAAGTATTGAAACATTTTTCCCTGCCCACAGTAAAATTCTTTATCGAACAAATGTTAAAATAGTGGATGATATTTGTTTAATTTCAATTTTCAAATAAATGGATATATTGTATTTTTATTTAGTTCAAAATGATCTATTTAATGTTTGTGTCATTTTTCGATGTTCAAGGAAGACATCATTTCTAACCAAGCACTGTGTTTGTACGTCTGTATTTAATTTTGATATAAAATGTCCATGACATTGTATTTAAGTTATATTTCTATCATGTATGGAACACAATATGTTGTTCAGTTTTTTGAGAGGTAAAGGGAAAATACGTAAGTATCTTCAGGACATAGCGTTTATCAACTGTCTTTGACAGACTGTCCTGTAAATCATTTTCTGTTCCTGTGTAGTAGGGTGACTCTTGTAGAAAGGTTCATCTGTATAATGATCAGAAACCGGTCATGCTTCTTTCTTCAGTAATGAATCTGTAAACTGCATTTTTCAGTGAATGGTGCAATTTTGTAACTGGATTATTAACTAATTCTTAACGGGATAGTAGTATATTACACGTTTGTACAGAAAAGTGACATATTTTTTCACTTAATCGTGTGTAGATATTTATATTTTGTCATTTATGCATTTATTGTAATCATGTTATAATGGCAATGGTGATATCAAATTGATATTATATTTCATATTTATTATGGTTGTCATGGTGATAAGATTTTGTATTAAAGGATTTATTCCTGTATATGTTGGAATTTTGCATGCCAGTAAAAATTCATAATAAACAATGCCCAACAATGATCTTGTCTGTGTTACGTTTAAGATACCATATTCTATGGAACTT
Organism: Mactromeris polynyma; assembly: GCA_032209605.1. Lineage (NCBI taxonomy): Eukaryota > Metazoa > Mollusca > Bivalvia > Venerida > Mactridae > Mactromeris > Mactromeris polynyma. Next base: position 4,768,754 of record JASFXZ010000040.1, read on the forward strand.
GTGGTAACTTCATGGTAGGTGTGCTGAAAAGTATAATCTGGATGGGAATGGATGTGATGTTGAAAAAATAAGAATAGTGAATATGCTTAACTTGACTGTCTGACACTCTAGAGGTCATAGGTCTGAACAGGATGTATGGGCATTGGTACAATTTGTCAGGTGATCCAACATAACATCATTTGTTCTACACCGAGCTGTTTCATTTTTAGGGAAGTTTTCAGTTCCTTGTTGAAGAACATGGTGATACTAATTGGTAACTCTGGAATGCTCCTTAGGTCAACTGACCACAGAACCGAACTGAAATACCACTGTATACAGAAATATAGTTCGACTACAGTTATAAATTTTGTGCTGCAGAATTGTTTACGACAATTTGGTCATGCTCCTTGAGAGAGACATTCAACACACATAACTGAAATATGAGAGACATAATGTATAAAATGGATCGTTAATTTCTGCAGATCATACTATCGTCCTTCGTACATACACATACGTGAGAGAAACACTATTTGATAATACTTTTCTTGTATTACAAACTTCGATAATGATCATTGTTTTGCATAGCATGTGCACTGTATACCTAACACAGTGGTATGTGACAATGTTGGATCTGTGAATTACAGGCCGTGGCAAAGTCTAGCCAAAATTGTCAACTATTACTTAAATTCAAAAATGGCACATTTAGTTCCATTAATCGAATGCAGTTCTTACACCCGCCTTCTTTTCTAATAAGGAACTTATTATTGTCATATTTGTCACAACAGATACAGTGAAACATAAACTAATTTAATTGTTTTACTTCGTTCTTACTCTTACCTCTATCATCTGAAACTTACAATTCTCACATGATGTGACAGCTCAAACTACTTGTAACAATTCTCTATCAAAAATAACAGCAGAAATGAAAGGTGACCAATTAGCAAAGTGTTTCAGTGTATACAAAGACAAGAACTGTGTTCAACACGGCAATCAGTTTGTTTCCATCCATATCACTCTGAACATGAGAATGTCAGGTGATTACGCCACGTTTTACACAATAAGAAACCTTGCAGGAACTCACATCATCTCCAAAGATTGCAAACTACCTCTTCGAGAAGCCAAACTGCCTATACGTTGGATACAAATATAAAATATAATGCAGTAAAATGATTTAAAACGCATTATTGTTCAAATTTCGCCAACTATCGCTACATAATAATGTTTCGTGTTGTCTTAATCGCAGAGCAAATCACCGCGGCTTTATTTCTTCTGAAAGGGGCTCCAAAAAGGTTCTTTGGCACTATGAAGTTAAGTTACAAATCGACGGACTATTGCGTTTTACTTTGTCAAATTTATATACAGGACGTGTTTAAGACGTTTCGTTGACTTTGAAGATAGTTTTACACCTATTTTATGGCCTGTTTTATATGTAACTAGTTCAACAACGCTCCGTCCACTGGAAAACTACTGGTATAGAAAATGATAACATAGTCCACATTCTTTCAATGACTATAAAAGTCAGACAACGATCAGCTAGAATAATGAGAGTTTAAATACGATACTGTGGATCGATTGATTGAAACAATAAACTTCACAAACCATAATGGATGTGGGAACTTGAGATGTTATAAAGAATAAAAAGTTTATTGTAATACTATGCCTGCCCTGGGTTAAAGAAAACAAATGATTTTCAATAATTGTCTCGTTATTATGTGAACTATATGAAATGTATGAAACATGATATCTTAATGATATTGACAACAATAAAGTACATGTATAGATAATTGTACAATGGGAAGAAATTGTTGTGGAGAAATTATTGTGTTTGCCATATTGATTTTATTTACATGTTGGTGTTTTCTATAGATAAGTGCTTGGTTAAACAGTCAACACTTATTTGCTGTTAAGAAGTCCTTTACTGCAAATACTATGAAAAGGTAGTATTTTGTTCCTGTCACCAGTTTTGCTTAGCCATAAACACTGATCTGAAACTTCGGTAAATTTGATGATCGACATTATGTATGGCTACCATATAAACTACAAAATACATCATCGTAAGGTTACAATTTGATTTATCTACAATTTTAAAGCTCCTCTCGTTAAAGTCATAACAGTGTTTAATTGTATAGGCCTACGCCTTCACATCCATCAGTGGTATGACAGAATATCTAAACGGTGTGACTTCCAGACGATCAGTTTAAAGCCCATGTGTGTAGGATTGTTATGCATTAACATGTTATGCAGTGGTCAGGATGTGGTGTCAACGTATTTCCTACGCATGGAACAGCCATAGCGATGATAATACCGGTATTGCATCGTTTTACTTGATTTGCTTTTGAAACAATGCATGTCTGGTAAGATGAGACTTTATCAATGATAAGAAAAGCAAAGGAAAGTGTCGTATATCCTTCCTTGGAGTATATACACATAACCAAGAACAGATGGTCAATACGACATTATGTGTATCTTACAATTATCTCCCCGGGATATTGACCTAACATAATGAGATACAGTGTTAAAATGCAGTATTTGAGGTATTCTAGTATAAAAAAGCGTATACCACGAACAATTCAAGGTCATGTGTCATGTCGTCATGGTAACGGGGCGAAATTACTGATCTCCCGATACACGAACATATAAAATCAACAAAAAGCATTTGAAAATAAGTTCACGTCTTAACATCAATGAAATCTTAAAGATTGACACTGTGATGTTGATTCACGGTCTTGATAGAAAACAACAAGGATCAACGCCCAATAAATACTAGTAAGTCTTCACTTATAAAAAAAATCCCATAAATGATAAAAATTGGGTTTTCTACACCCATAGATCTTAATGTGTTTGTTTATCATATACATTGGACCAAAGCTCACTGGATACTGTTCGCATTTTATGTCCAGTTAGTGACCTACAAGGAGATTTTCTATTTTTCCAATAGGTTGACCATATCTCCAGGTTCATGGTCATACGTTACATTTGTGTTTGGGTTCACCTTGATTTTGTGGATTTCACTTCCGATATATGTATACTCATATATCAGATTACAGAAAGATTGATAAGTACGAAATAAAGTGACAGTACATGCAGCAATGGTGTGGGTATTTGTGTTGCGACAAAGGCGGATGAGTTACTTCCGAAGTGAGTGCGACTATGTCACAACAAGTATCTTATTGTTTAGGGTTCTCCTTGGTTGCCCGGTATTCCCACTCAAGTTGTATTGCTCTTTGTAAGATCAAATTTGTAGTCCGTGAAATTTGTCCTGTGACAAACGCTTGTATTTATGTTTTATTTGAATGCAGATTTGTTAACTCAAAGGCTGAACAAATGTGTTACATACAGGTCTACATATAGGTCTACATGTAGGTCTACATATAGGTCTACATGTAGGTCTACATATAGGTCTACATATAGGTCCACATATAGGTCTACATATAGGTCCACATATAGGTCCACATATAGGTCCACATATAGGTCCACATATAGGTCTACATATAGGTCTACATATAGGTCTACACATAGGTCCACATATAGGTCTACATATAGGTCTACATATAGGTCCACATATAGGTCCACATATAGGTCCACATATAGGTCCACATATAGGTCCACATATAGGTCTACATAAAGTCTTTCTTGTCACCGTTACAGAAAATGTGTCCGAACTTAAATAATGTTAGAATAAGTAGAAGATCGATTATAGTTGATATTCAGTTGCTGCGAAGATGTCATGCAACAATATTAGTAATTTCAAATGTTATTTTACCCATAATATATTTGCTTCAACGACAATTCGTCAACTTTCATTCTCTAAATCGTGATTGTGATTTTACTGCCGATGTTTACCATTCAATTCAAATGTACGCCCGTAAAATGTTAATATTGAAACGTAGATGAATGAAATAAATCTCTGCACTCGTCTATCACGCTGTGACTACTGTAGATCGCTGTATAAACATTTATATAGGATCATTTACATATGATACTGGGCTCAAACCTAGCGTGGAGCGCACCTATATAAACTGATTGCCAGATAGTGAATCGGAAAACAATAGGAGGGTCACGCTCATTGCATTTAAAGTAAACTTGTTATATAGCAAATATTTTGGAATTCTTAAAAACTTTGGATTGGCCGTGTTTCATATACAGAACATTCACACATGCTAAGTTTATGTGACAGCGTTTAATACCTGCTCTAGGAAAACGGAAGCTTCTTAATGAGTAATCTTCTTAAATGCACATTTGCACAACAGAATATGACAAGTGCTTTAAAATGATGTGGTTTAACGCTTGTTCTGGATATAAATAAATTTATGTCTTACACCTTGATGATTTAATAAAATGTGAGTTAGACATTAAACCACACACGGTATTAAACTTTCAACGCGAACGTTATATGAGAAAAACGGAAACTATTTGAAGGAAAGGCTATGAATAAAGGTTTACTTTTTTGTGTTATTGAAGATTTTTTGTGTTATTGAAGAAAAGGCTATTCTAAGGGGATGAACAATGTAAACAGTTAGTCAATGGATTATAAGTGATTAATACGTATACACGTTGCATTGTATTATTTACATATAACATTGTTAAACACGCCGTATTGAACATATTGAATTCAGTTGTATATAATAGAAATCAAAATGAGTAAAGGTCTAAAGGAGCTTATTGAAAGGTTTGAATCGAAGAAGGAATTTTTCGAGGTGAAGATAAAGACTCGGCAGTCATTTAGAGAGGATCAGACGGCATTGGAACATAGATTATCGAAATATAGAACTAAATCTGTTCATGAGAAGGAAATGTCTAATGGAGACACGAATGGTCATGTCGATAAAGGAATGGACGGTGAAAGTGAGGTTAGTGTAGAGGCTAAACTTGAAACTATTGTTTTGGATATTCGTGAAGACAATAGTCCATCTATTCATGGAAATAATGTTTGTGAAAGTGAGTCAAAAGATGAAAACACGGATCTTAAAAATGATTTGACATTTAATGGAGGTAATAGTAAGAACGATATTGACTCAACATACGAAACAGTTACCCCGTACGTTTCTAACGGACAAGAACATTCGGTACCAGACACCAATGGTGTAGTAATGGACGAACAGACACCAGCACAGACGGATACTAAAGTCGCAAATGAAGTGTTAACCAATGGACATGTTGTAAGACAAAAAGAAACTTCCAGTTTGATAAACAGACCAAAGATTAGCGCTTCAGCCAGAACTGCAGTCACACCAGAATCCAGACATAAATCCCTGCGGGGAATATATCAGAAAAACCCTAAACTCACCCCTTCATCGACCGATCATCTTGATAATGTATCATTATCAGGGTTCAGAGTCTCAGGCCAGTCACATGGGTAAGTAAATGTTCGTTTATATCAAAACATCACACCCACATACTCTCTTCCTTCTGTACATTTAAACTGATCTAGAGAATTTCATTACATGCTGTTAAGTATTGAATACAACCATTATGAGACCATTAACAGTTTGATTATAGATATAATTTCTTTCATTAAATATGCACATTCTGTACATATGTTTGTATATAAACGTCTCCGTTCTGAATGCAATATGAATATCTTGATTATTACGTGTCCTTTTGTTCGAAATCCTGTTGGCTGACGTTTAGTTAGGTATACTTATTTGTTTTGCATTGATCATGAAACGATTAATCGCTTTCGATGACTACCTTCTGGGGATTAACCTGTACTCGTGCCTACTTAATGGATTATAATGGTTTGGTTAAAACCAAAGCCCAATGCGGGATTCAAACTCTCGACCTTCGGATCCGTAGTCAGACTCTCTTCCCCTCGACCACTATACAGTCCGTGTTGACGTCTACGACCAAATGCCCACTGACATTAATAGTGACGTACTGGTATCCGCTATTTCTTATTTGTATTTTTTGCAAGATTTTCAAAACATGCATTTTCTTTTGGAAAACCAGCAACTTCTGTAAAACGCAATACTGGCACCAGGCACTGGGTAGTGAATACCAATTGCCGATAAAACGAACAAATCAGGTTGGGCTATCACAAAACGGTAGATTCAATAAATATATCAATTATTTAAGCCGTGTTCTTGAATGATTCTTATCATATTGTCATATTATCCAATGTTGTATAGATTTAAGGGGTTTTGTTTGTTTTCCATTTGATAGAATAAATGGAGTTTAGTCAGCGAATGTTTTATTGAATTACATAGACAAACTTAAAATTGGGGCTAACAAATGTAAATTTTCAGTTCAGATGTTCAACAAACATGTTTCATTTATGCGTCGTGTTTTCTGTAAACATAGAGAACAAATTTTGCACGTACACATGCTTACCAAAGATATTACATTAATCGTTACGTTACATCATTGACATGGATCGTATGTTGACGTTATGTGACAGCCTTCAGGCGAATCTGTGATCCGCACGTAATTTCTAAAACGTATTACTTAGTTAAATCAATGTGCTCTCCCAACCATGGCCAGAAAATGTATCCATTATAAAACTCAAACATCAATCAAGTAGATAAAATGTATTGTTTGAGATAGTAATTAAACAAACATTCAAATGGTCATTAAAATATTTGCAGATCTTAGTTCGTCTTATCAACGTTACACTTACGTACACACTAAAATACTGGCTATGCCTCATTAATAAGACCACCTCAAAATTATGTACACAATTTTCAAGTCCATTTTCTCTGTTTTACTCTTTATTCAACCTCAGAATTAAGACCACCTCAATAAATAGATCAGTTCTCAAGGATCCCAAGGGTGGTCTTATTATTGAGGTTTTACTGTATTTAAGTTATCGAGTCACAACGGTTAAATTTATACTAGAACATTCAAGTTAATACGCATGCATTAAATTGTAAAACATGTACGTCTTCGTCATGATTAAATAAGCTACAGAAATCCGGGAAGTAGCCTACTTACTAAGCCTGTAAGATGACACGGTTTGCAATTACTTTAACGAAAACATAAGTTTATACTCGAAATTAAAGATTTATTTGGTGGTATTGCAATAAAACTAAAGTGTGAAACTAGTGAATTCTTTATAATATGTCAATACTTCGCAAATATCTTAACTTTAATGACAGTTGAAGTAGATCTAATAAAATATATTAACAATGGATTGCACCAAAATTTAAAATTGTTGAGCATTTGTTGTCAACATGAACCTGTTACTCAGTGTATAGAAAGGCCAAGATTTGCTTGTTGTTTTAATAAGCAAACTATAAAAAATATGAACACGGACTGTGAATGAAATCTAGGATTGGTTTGGTCAACATATTTATACGGATGTATGATAGTTTCGTAAAAAATAACGACGTATTGAACTTGTACATTTTTGTTGTATTGCTATTAGATAAGCAGCTTAAAGCATAAGAGGTTTTTGTCTGGGCAGTTCTAAATCTAATCGGGCCTGTAAGGTGGGTCACTTGTAATACCACTCGAACGGTCAAATACTTTAACCAGATCAACAGATCAAGCCAGATGACCCGATAATAAAATCGGTCATCCGTAGGCAATTATTTCGTAATTATGAAATTTTGGATTTATATCAATACACTGGTACTAGTATGAGAAAACAACGAATTCTTAGTCAGCTGTTTGAATTCTATATCCGATTTATGACATTACAATCTTTGGTATTTATGATATACTATAATACTGAATCAAATACAGTGAGGCGCAGTGGGCGAGAGGTAGAGCGCCTGACTCCTGATCCGAAGGTCGTGAGTTCAAACAATGCGCTGGGTTTGATCACAAACTTCAAAAATCCTAAATTTGGTTCGAGTTCTGGTTGGTAGTCAGGAAGCAGCCATCGATATTGATTAGTATAAGTTGTAAGAACTTGTTCCGCAATCGATGTAAAATAAATAAGTTTAAAGAATCAAATACAAGAATGGTGTTTTAGGAAGACGTTATCCATGCAGTGTGTTTAATAAATGCCACACCAGTCAAACGAGTGTACAACGATGCTTGTTGTTGTATTCAGGTACAATTGCAAGTCAGTATAGATCGTGGGCGTACTAAGTAGAAATGTTTCACAATATATAATCCCGAGTTTTACATTCTGACTCATACAGGATCCTTGTCATAAAATGAATTAAGAAATAAAATTGCTAATATTTAATACAATGAAGTACATGTATACCTAAATATGTAATTAAAAGTAAACACAAGCCTACGTGGACAGAATTAACTCTAAAAGATGAAGACTGAAATAGTACACGTCTGATTCTGTTCATAGTTTGAGTTTTACCAGGTATGGCCTGGGCTCCAATTTCATGTAATATTTGTACTTTATTTGAATAGCACTTCATATAAAAGACATTTTGATGCATTTACGGTAGTACAAACGTCAACTTTCCACTTTGAAAACTCATTATAACGCTGTAAACCAATACTATCAACTATCATATTTTGAATACTTCATATCAACCGTGAAATCTTGAATAATAGGGTCACTGTCATACTGTGTGTATGTATGTGGTATTTATATTATCATTATCTGGGTGAATATGAATCCTGAGTCATAGCGGCACATCCTACCTTGATTTATATTTAATATTCGGAATGTTGTTCATCTTTGTGAAATCACGCGCGTATCGTACGTACACTATCTGTGTGACGTGAACATCTAATATAAAACATTGAAATAATCAGGCTTGGTCTTTCATAACACGAAGTACAAGTTTGTAGCTCATAACATTTGACTAGCTTTTGTATACGTTACAGATAGATGAATTATTCTGGAAAATAGCGGACACGATGAACCATGCATAGTGTGTGTTCAATTTGACATTAATCGAATGTAAATAGTATGACATATACCAATCACGCGGATCATCAATTAAATCTTCATTTATATCTCCGTTTTTGGTATGTGTGTCGTAAAATGTGAAGAAAATCGATTGATTTGGTATTCCATCAAACCGCAATACCTATGTGTGCTTTATATAATGTAACAAAAGTAAGTTGTACAAAGTGATCGAGACAAATAATATTGAACTGCGAATAAAACACTCGTTATGATTTAAGCAGAAAACAGTCCTAGGATCATAATAGAATCTACCAAACGATTTGCGTAAAATATTGCAATAGTATAATAAAGTGCTTAAATATGACAAAAATACTGAAGCCCGATAATGGTGTAAACTGAATGCTTGCTTAATTGACGTTCATTGTTAAACTGAATGCTTGCTTAATTGAGGTTCGTTGTTAAACTGAATGCTTGCTTAATTGAGGTTCGTTGTATCCGGATATTTTTTATATAAATGTAAAGATTACAAATTCCTTATATAAGTATTTCTATAACGAACTGGTTTCATACAACACACTACACATAGACATACGATCTATAAAATGTGGACCCATATTTGAAACATCAGTTCACTCACTCACATGAGATCGTCAATTTGCCCCTTCTATAGAATACGTATATAATATCGACGAGGTTTTTGTCCCAAGGGCGCATTTTGGTACATTTCTGGGGAGAACTTTGCTAATTCTTGACGGATTTGCATAAAGTATATAGACAAGTGTCATTTGAAAGATTAATTATTCATGCATGGAATACGGTGCATATCTTGGATATATTTAGATGTTTAAGAGAGGTAAGGTGTGAAAAGCGTTACACTCATTGTCGTATGTATACATATACTACAGAAGGGCCAAATGGAGAGAACTCTAGTTGAGAAAAGGGAAATAACTCTTGACAATCCCCTATGAGAGTTCACTGTACAATGTTCTCCTTGAACTCTGATCGAAATTCAGACTACCAATGTACATGGAGAATGATTTTTAAAACCCGCAATATATCTGATCTATAAGATTACATAGTGCAATGAATAGCGCAATCTATTTTATATTCAATGGGGAAGTTAATTAATTTTGTCGTTACAATGGGTCACGTCTCTCACAAATAAAAAAGTAACCAACATAACTTGTAGGAGGAATGCTTTTGAAATACTGCTCGTTTATCGTGTAGGAAGAATCAATGGTCGTGAAATGTAAATACCATTTAACTGAAACTTGATATTATATCTTTTCAAACAAATCTTCATATTTTGCTCCTGAGACAGCATATGTATAATGATCAAATCATGCAGTAAAACCACAGACAGCCTAACTTCAGTAACTGTATATCCCATGTTGATGACTCAAACTATACTGCAAACAACTTTATATAAAAAATGTCTCTTTCATTCATTAACAAAAGGCTATGTGAACTAAAATATTTCACATAGCCTTTTGTTAATGAATGAAAGAGACATTTATCAAATGCACATCTTAGATATACACAGTCATTTCTGTGACTGCGTCAAATGTTCCGTTAACATTTATACTTATGAATGCAAACACATTGCTTTACGATTGCAAGAAAGTAGTTGACTATTTTCGATGGTTGCGTCGAATAAATTACCATCACAAATATCAATGACTCTTATTTCTTCTTGTTTCAGACAAAAGGTTGAATCTCAGAGAATAGCAGGTATGTATGTTCATATTGTCGAACAAATTGTACATCAGTTTAATCGCACCCCATAAAATGAATCATGAATTTAGATTAATCTACATTCATAGCAATAAAGAAATAACGTACATTGATGACGTAAATGTTCGTTTCATCTCTTGCATAGTTATGTAGGTTGGCAGCTATGAATAAGTACAAATGTGTATGCGATGTTTCAAAAGCAACATTTTTAACAACGTTCATTTTTACGACAGGCTCAGACTAGGAATTCAGAAACTCTGATTAATATCAAATGTAGTCGGACCTCGTTCGTCCGAATTCTTCAGGTCCGATCCGAAATTTTATTTCGAATAGTAGATGATTTCGAATAATCCATGTCAATTCGACGTGCCTAAGAAAATACATCGGGACCAGTTATTTATTTTGGATGATTGTCGAATAAGCGAGGTCCGGTTGATAGTGGAATTCACGCAAAAGGGCCAAAAATAAAGTGGAACTAGGCAATTAAGGACTGAATGTTAGAAAACTTCTGTGAAGGCGTCAATGACTTCGATTCGTAGAGATTTACAAGAAAACAATAACTACTTAACAAATAGCTCGGACACAATATCTTATAGCTTATATTATACGTTTGTCATTTCAGTACCTCCGGTACCTTCAGCGGAAGTGACGTCACTACCAGCAGACGGCAATGTCGCTGATTTCAGCGTTGAACAAATGGTGACCTTTTTTCGGTTGTTAAGGCTTCCAAACGAACTAGTGTACAGATTGAGTAAATGTAACGTTGACGGGAAACGATTCTCTGTGTTTTCTGACAAGGAATTAAAGGAACTTGGGATGTGCAACCCCATCATACGATACTTCCGTGATAGAACTGCGCAGCGTCCAAAAAAGAGAGTACAAAAGTTCATGTTGTAATGAAAACACGTGATGATATTGTATATATTTTGTGAATCGTAACTATTGTGGCATATTTCTGCCACCAGTTAACTACTTAATTAACTAGAAGATATATCTGGTTATCACGTCAACACGAAAAATGCCACCATACGTAACTCAGAGCAGTGGCATATTAATCATAATGGATAAAACAAAACAACAAAGATGTGTTAAGAAACGACGTAAGATCAAGGGAAGGATAATTCCGATGTCCATGGTGTTAAATTAACCAATAGTGCTATGAATTGTGCCCATTATACCTACTGACTACCTACACGCTGACCATTGTAACCATACATGTATATTACTGAAATGTCAATGACATGTAACTAGTATCTGATATTATATTGTATGTATGTTGTATGTAAAATCAAATGCTATTCAGGTGTATCTAGCTATCATTTGGAAAGGAATCATTATGCACCATGTAGGGATACGGATATTTCAAATGATTAAGATGCGTAGTTTCTTGGCGTATTGTGTCATCTATTGTCCAGAAACCAAGGTATGAATGTCTGCGTATTTAACCAATATTATGCACAAAACAAAACATACTTATCTTATAATAGTATGGTGGAGATAATTATTCTAGCCCCGGCCTACATGTCTCTGTACTCCGACGTTTACACGCGTCTACGTAACAGATTGTACTGACAACGACAGTATAGAGATGTGGCGTCCGTGGTTGGACTATAATTATTCAATCTTATTCATTATCATTTATTCACGTTTTCGTTACATTCCTAGCATATTGTGTACTGTATAGTGGCATCCGAAGGTCAGTATTAATCACTCGTGCTTTTTGTAATAAAATATCTGTATAACATTACAACAGTAGTAGTTCACTTCTAAGGGAGATAACCGAATGTGCGTTTCACCGAGTGATTGACGATTTATTGTTCTTTTTATCCTATTATCCGTATATGAGATCGTTTCGCGTAATTAGTTTGCAGACGACAACCAGTATAAGTCAACGTTAAATGTCTCACTGGATCATCCTTAAGTTCAAGATGTCAAAAAAAAATGGAAATTTAAAAAAATGATGGTGACAAACATTCATAATAACATCCAGAGAACTTTTTCCATCTTAAAAATAAATCGGTATGTATTGTAAACATCATACAATGACTGGAATTTGAAACGCGTATTCAACAAAAAACGGTTACAAACTAATACACGATGGTGAAGATTGTATGGTATGCATATCCGCTGACATATTATGTTTTTGCTAATCTGACATCATTCAAGAAATAACTTCTCATTGTGTTGGAGGTTAACTGTCTTACCTCGTTTCTTTCAACAGTATTTCAGTTATATGCGACCGTCACTCGACCTAACCAATGTTCATGAGTTATCTACCAGTGTAAACCTGTTCATCCATCAATAGCTGACATCTTTCTCAAATAAACAAGAGGCGGAGGACAACTGACCGGATGTACTATCTTCACTCAAAGTGTCCCTAATATGAGCGTTGCTATGGGATTTACTACCTCTTCTGTAAGTGACGTCATTTCAAGAAAACGCAACATGTGATGTCACTGTTTGCAGGCAGAAAACAACATTTACTCTATATGGTCACTTCGTTTTCATATATTGTCATATGGGGCAAATATTGCTTACTGTCAGTACATGTGACGTTTTCTGGAAATGACGTCACTTAGAGAAAAAGTTGGAAATCGCACAGCGGCGCTCATATAGCTACGAAGCATATTATGCTAACGGTTAAGTTTGTCACTCTGACCATGGTGGTGGTCTCTGTACAGTTCAAGTGATGTATCAATATCCAACAAGCTGCAAATAAATATAATGGGTTATATGATCCAACAAAAGTAGCTTGTTCATGAGCCATGTCACGTAAATCGTTATATAGTCAATACAGACTGAATTTTTGTTGTGTATTTCTTTATTTACTGCTATTCAAACACAGACGTCAAAAAGGGACACAGAACAAATGTTATATACACCATTATAATTATTCGAGTTACATTTCCTGTGCTCAGTTTTTGCCATACTTTGCCATATAATTATGATTTAACGCTGACATACCTGTAGATCAAGAGTAAAATTTACGTACAGTTTTCTAGGTCATTATACACACAAGTAAATGACAACGATCGGTCTGTTATAAATCAATTATATTTCTATACAAGCCTATTGGAGCCGAATGTGGATAAAATCGGAATTTCAGTTTATTCGCAGTATTACAATCAGTTTAAATAGAGAGTCAATGAAATACTCCCGTCATTGAAAATCTATACAGTGAAGTGGAGGTAACTCATCCATGAAAGTTTTATACACAATTTGAGGACGATATAATCACTGGATGACTGTATATATGCATTAGATTCACGAGATTTTTCTAGGTGTGAACATTTATGGAATATCGAAATTGTACTAAAATAACGTGTTAGCTAGCGATGGTACAAAGAACAAAAGTGGACACATCGTGTTGACGTCCAGTTTATCTGCTCTGTGGACACCACTCGGGAAACACGTAGCTAAACTTTAAAACACTTCGGACGACAATTTTGTTGAACAAATACGTTTGTAAGCAGGCGATAAGCGATGGGAGAATCAGTACAATTGGTGAAGATGAAACAATACACCATTAGTAGATTATCTGGAAGTGAGGAAATTTCACCTCCAAAGAACACCATTACCAATGGAGGAACGCATACCATGCTTACCCCACCAACAACACCAACACGTGATAATGGATTTATACCAAACAAGGAGTATGGTGACTGGGACACGTAAGTTGTAGAATTTATTACTATGGCAACGCCACGGAAAAAATGGTTTAAAATGTCACATATAGTTGTGCTAGGATGAAAGCAGCTGTTAGGAGCAATGATAAGTATTGTTATACTTCTACTTTGAAACAAATGCAGACGTAAGCTTTAATAGGGGGGGGGGGGGGGGTGAACAATTTGTTGCATCTGCCCAATACAGTTGGTATTTTTGACTATTCGAATGAGCCCATATATGAAATGTGACTTCTTGAATGAAAATATGCAACATTTCACAATAGTCAGTCCCAGAAACCGTGTTGACTATACATGTAATATCTAACTCTGACATATTTGTCTAGATTTTAAGACTGTGAAATATGGGAATATTTTCATCACAATGCTTTTCCCCAAGTTCAATATTTGACATGTCTCCTGGTACTCGTTGTATTGGCTTTCTAATTGTACGAACAGTTAAATAATATAATACGTTCCATTGAAATAGAACGACTTTACGATATTTGAATGGATTTATGGATTACAGTCGACTTTGTTACAAATTGTAACTCGATAACTGAAATTATGAGACTCTTTTTTTAAAAAACACCGACACGGTCTTCCTACGCAATAAAGTTGAAGATAAATTCAATGGTTTTTAAACACAATCCATTAAAATACCTCTATTTATCTATTTATTTACACAGAAGAGGTGCGGTGTGTATATCTACAATCACTGCCTTTTATAACAAGTAGACGGCTTCTTCTTGGGTTTCAACGCAGTATATTCTTTTTAAAGATTTCAGTGCATTTATATCATAATGAAATTAATGTCATACGTTCCTACCCGCTGTATACTTCCACCAGTTTTCTTCAAAAGCGGGATTTGTGGCACTGGTGTATAATGATAGACGCATTCTGTATCTTCCTGATAGATAGAGACTGTCACGTACTTGGAGATAAATCTGTGTGTATATTATAAAGTTACGATTAAGAACCTGTTCTCACTTATTCTTCTTTTTGGGTTTCAATGAAGTATTTTTTTTACAAAGATATCAATATATTTATACCATATGTTAGCAGCAAACAGTGTTTATACATTTACCCCACCAACAACACCAACACGTGATAGGAAATTTCACTTATATTCTGACCGAAGCAACACGTATATAAAACATTTACTGCCAATAAGGAGAGGCTGCTAGAAGCTTTTGTACGCCGTTATAAACGTCAGTTAATTGTTCTATATATCGATTCTACCCCAGTGTTAAATCAATCGAAAATGCCCCACTTAATTGCATTGTGACAGGACAACACAAGCTTCTAATAAATTGGCCAATAATTCATTTTGCTTCGCTTTAAACAGAACTTGATTGATTTACAATAATAGGCTAAAATTGGACCTGGCCAACTGGTACGTAATTTATTATAAACCATTTGTTGCCTTGACGACCAAATCACAAACACTATCTACGGTGTCAAAACTCGATCGGTCAACTATGCAGAATAAGTGTACGCATGTGCAAACACTGAACCAGAGTACATTGTAATTTACAACAGTTCATGAAGAAACTTGACTTTTTAAATCAATCTGGAACAGGACAGAACAGATATTTTATAAAACATTTAATATAGATTCTTTAACATGAATACTGACAGGTAATTGACATTTCCTGCGTAGTAGTGATGGACTGTATCACAGCATCACAACTGTACACTATGTAGGTCTTTGTGAACCATATCTATTAATTTTAAAATCGAAATAATTCGGGTACAGAAAACGCGATCGCGACAAATAGCTTTTAAATAACATTGGACGTAAAAAACAGATCACCAAAAATATACTTTTAACAACTCAAGATGTACTCGTATACTGCCTTTCTTAACATAAGTAAACATCCGACATGGACAGGCTTGGCTTGCACCCGCTTTTATACTTCATTATTAAACCCAATTAAGTCGGTACTAATGCATTTTTGTATGTTTTATACATCTTTGTTGATCTTTAGCATTCATCAAAATACCGTTCTTATGAATCAGTAAATTGTGGTTATAAATCATATCTGATAATGAATATACCTCAAACGTTGTTACGTGCTGGAAATACATGCACGTTCGTAACTATTGAACAATATACTATTGCAGTACATGTACATGTTGTTTGTGGCATATTTTAATGCAGTTTATGTCAAAACTTTAAGCTACGTGGTACTCATGGTTTTATCGAGAAACATTTTTATTTCAAAAATCGGGTGCATGACATTAAATCAGTGTATATGTTTCACCTCATACTGGGTCTCTAGGATGGTCATACGGCACGATTGAATAAGCATTTAAGTACATGTAGATCATACCGTAATTTATCGCATTATACACCAAAAAAATCACACCCGAGTTGTTTTTGTGAGATTTTTTGTCATTTTTGGTGACTGGTTTTATGATGTATAACATTTCTTTTGCTTCGCAAATCATGCGTTCGATACTTGATGAATACTCTCAATGCAAGAAAGATCCAAGCATACGTTACATACATTATTTCCATAACGTAAGTTTTTATCATTTTTGACATTAATTCAACATAAATGTGTTTTATGTGTACGAGTATGAAGGATGAGCCACTAAGATGATAGAGTGAACAGTCGGTAAATCAATACTAGGAACTATCAGACTTGAATTTAATCTGTCGGCTTCAATGGTCTGGCTGTATACACGGTAGGCGTACTGGTAGAGTGTCTGACACCTGATTCGTAGGTCGTGAGTTCGAACCCCACTTGAGCGGGGTTTGATCATGATCCTCATAATCCCTGAATTTGGCGAGAGAACTGGTTAGTTACCCTGGAAACAGTATGTATTATACATTTCCAGGATTTGTAATACTGTCTCCCTCGAAATTTGGGGAGATACATTCTCTATTGTTTTTGTCCGATCGTCCATCCGTCTGTCCATCCATCTGTCACAAAATCGTATACACTCCATATATTGTGAACATTTGCAAATATAGAATAGCATTAACACAATTGCGAGTTTCCTCTCATAGACTGGGCGTTGAAAAAGGTCGTTGGAAGCAATCTAAGACTCTATTTCACCAAAAATTATGTACTACTTGAAATGCACTTGATGACGAGTTCCATTTTCTTTTTGAATGTACCCTGTATAATGATTTGCGCAAACGTTATTAGAAACCTTATTTTGACAACGGTCCTAGCATGTCTAAAGCTATTAAAATGTTAAATTGTCATAAAAAGAATAGTGGACGTAATAGTGCCGTGTATGTATACAAGTCATTTGTATGTTAATACATGTTTATGATGTGATATCAGACAACATATACATGTATATTTCTTATTTCAGTCGCATCTATGCACAGTACAACTTACTAAAAACAATAGATTCACTATATAAAAGTAGATGTATATTCGGAGGGCATTTTATTCTGACAATCTTGACTTGAACATATACATGTATGTTTTGTATAGCTTTTATCGTACATTTTAAACCTGCTGTATAAGGAGAACATAATGGTGGTATACAAATATTGATAATTTAATTTATATTAAAATGCACAGTTTGTTCTAGACTTTTGTTATCAGTAATCTATATACACATTTGGCCATCATTTGACCCGTATATACTGCATGCATTGGTGAACATGGGTCATTTCTGACCTCTTTCACACATTTACATGAGATGTTATTTGTTGTATTTGGTGAATAAAGTTCTTCCCCATGCCATGAATGGAATTTCAAGTAACTTGGCACAGATGTCGTACGTAATGCCACAACGGGCAGAGTGCAGCTTTTGGTCATGTCGATTCAAGGCCAAGGCCGTACGGTGAGATCAAAGGTCGATAGAAGTTGTTATTATATACATATATATCCATTGTGAAAATGAACAAGATTGCATAATATACGCACAAATATTTATCATCTACACGCATGTCATCATCTTAGCGTGTGAAACCGGAAATATCACCAAGTTGATTTATTTCTCTTATAATTAACATCACCACAAATATGGCTGCAAACAATAAACAGTGAGTGAAACGTTGTGACATGGCCACTTTCCTGGTGAATAATAAATAATCTGACTATTAACTGAAATCGATAATGGACATGAAGTTGATTAGAAGTGAATAAGTAGGACATGACTTACAAATATCGATTGTAGACCATTCCAAATGTCAATGCTTTAAACCAAATTATTCAACTTTTGGTAAAAACCGAGTTTACTCTTCTGTGTAACTCGTTCATAATCAGCCACCATTTAACAACATTCCTTGACTGAAGTGTATCTCAAACTCAAGTTTTCAAGAACTTATATAGTTAGCAGTATAGCGAACAAACTTAGTCACTATGCTCATGTGGGCAGTTGGCTCAGTAAGTTGGTTGGAAAAAGTGGTTGTCACATGCAAATTCTCTTGGTATTTTCTCAATTATCACATATTTAGGAATTATTCTTATAAGGGCTTATCAGTTTTGCCTATCAAAATGGCAGAACAAGGGAGGTAAATATTGAAGATTTACTGGATTTAGTCACACTTGCAACAATATCAATGGTGAGACTATTAGTTGAATAATACTTATTCTTCTCAGCAAAACATAAAACATATCACGTAAGATGAATATTAAGTTTGAGAAGTTTTGTGAAACTGATGTTAGGAAATTTGTAGATACCAATAATGTTAAACTTCGTTTTTGATACACAGAACATTTACTTATTGCGAGGTTCTGTTGTGGATAAAACGCGGGGCATCATTCCAAATAGACTTAGTTTCGGTCTTGTATTGACAGAATCCATACTTTGTTGCCAACCATTTTATATAAAACAGACTGATAATATTCATAAATGAAGTTCACGTATATAATTTAATATGTACTCCATAGTCAAGCAGCATTTTAGTATTGCAGAAGAGCATGCACAACATATCATTTTTAAATAGTAATGAACAAAATCAAGGTAATATTAAGGTATATGTCGACAAAGCAGACAGCACATAATTATAAAATATTCATATCATCATGCTAAACGATGTAGAACAGAACACTGTATTATAAAAAGCTAGCCGACTGTATCTAAACAAACCTGGTTATTATACACGCCTATGAAATTCTATCATCATCACGAGCGTGTTACAAATACGATGTGCAGTGAGACGAATATGCGCAATTTCTTATAGTGCAATATTGATCTATCCTATACAAAGTCTATATTCAGCTTAAACTATAAAAATAAAATGCTTTGATCATGATATTTACCAAAAAACTTTGTTATGACTAACGCTGTTCTGCCCACGTTTAAGGCGTGGGTATCGTTATATGTATGCCTACTGACCGAGACTATTGTGACCATTCATGGATTAAAATTCGTTCACTTCACATGAAATAGTTTATGAAAATATTTAAATCACAAATATACATAAGTTGAGATCTTAGCAAATATGCGGTTTAATGGAAATATGGCGACTGAATACGACAGGTTAGTTGGTTGATTTTATTGATGTATATTTTTAAACAACAGTAAACTTAATTTGAATGATATAACTGTGGAATAAACGTTTGTAATAAAACAGTACACTGTACTTAATTGTTAACAATACGTTGAACACGCTTCTTATATTTCGCTTACCTGTACACAGATTGTAACTGAACAATGGGGATACTTTCTACAACTACTATAGACAATGTAAGTCTATACACAAATTCGTTGAAACCTGTTTTGTTATTGTATAATCACACAGTGTTCAGACATGCATTGTATAAAGTATGACTTACAAATGTATACATTCATGATTCATGATCGAGCTTTTAATTCATTCAATGAACTAAATATGAACCATTCTTAATTTGCTTAGAAAACTGAAATCAGTTGATGTCCGGCATTCTAATTCTAATGTTGCTTAGTTCCTATTTATGCTCATACTTCTAATCATAGTTTTATATTTAACATAATCCTTAAACATATTGTGTGTTGATCACCTTTGATTATATTTGTATTTATAAGAAACTTTGAATGTAAATGGTATATACATGTATATGTGTGTTTGTATTGTGTATTTTATGTATTTTTGATATACATTTGTATATGGACTTATAATGTATGCTTATATATAATTACAATAAATGTGTGTTTATATTGTGTATTTATATGTAAATGTTGACTAAGTACAGTGTACATTGTACACGTCGTAATAAATGTTCTGTTCTGTTCTAATTAATCGATTGGCTACTTGTGATTTGCTGACATGGCTTAAATGGCCATCTGTACACCAAACCCTATTACTATGTTGTACACTTTTCCAAAGTCATTATTCTTTTTGCTATTGTGCTGAATATGTGGCAATTACTATAAACTTGAGTTTGCTATTATGATGCCTGAGAAAGAATGCATACCATAGATACAAGTCTTTGTGTCGTTAGAATGGGCCAGAACCTGTACATACCTAATACCCGTTCAATAAGTTTAAATAAACGCTACGTGTATTGATGTTTTGTATTGGATTTAACTTATCTTCCAATTTACTTATGCGCTTTTGTGGTTACATATCATTTGAATGACTAATTCCTTATTAAGCTGTAGAAAATTTCAACTTATTATCGCCTAAAAATGTATTCATGATAAAGTCAAAATGTATCTAATGTATTATTTTACTATCATGTTACCTCAGCCAAGAGTGGTCATTGACAAACCTGATAGGTCTTGTATGTTTGTGGGTCCCCAAAAGTGAAAACGAAAAATATCTGTGAGCATAATAAAACAGTTGCAGGTATATTTTGTTTCACTTTGCCCCCCCCCCCCCCTCCCCGTCACTGCATTCTGTTTTCTCTGACATTAATTACATTTTCTTCATTTGCCTTCAAGCTAACAATGTAGATGTAGTTTGAAATATAACTAAGACTGAGACATTATGATTTATATGTTTGCCATTAATTTCTTACATCATTTTGAAATTACAAAATATACTTGACTAATGTGAGTTAATAAGGCGTAAAGGTAGGTTGTGATGCGATGTCATGGTTTGACGATCTGTTTCTATTTGTTCAGTGCATCGAAATATTATCAATTAAATATTACATACACACAAAACGCCCACGGCTAGTACAAATCATAAACACTTCATACGTTGTTGATTCTCATTCATATATTATAACACTTCATATTAAATGTACGCAGCAATGGGATAAATGTAAGACTGAAAACATGAAAGCTTATCCATTGATTTTAGCTGTACAGAACTGTATAATACTGAAATATAATTTAAATCCAGAATCATACATCTAGGAATTTGTTCATGTACATTACTCAATATACAGCAATACCTCAGCAATAAAACCACCAATGGTGCTGGAGAGGGTCAATCTGAGTTGTGAGGTGGTCTGACAAAGCCCCAGAGTGGGACCATGTGCTATAACGGTAGAAGTCCATGACAATACAGTCATATTAATGAGATGGTCATAATTTCGTTGTGTTCTTAAAAGAGATGTATTACTGTACACCTGTATATCAATCTGTACTAAGTTAGACCATATTGCTTAGCCGATTTCAAACCAAGATATACCAGCGATCAAATAGTCTTATCGTCCCTAATTGATACCTTAGTGAAGTGCAACACACTTTGGGTGATGAACATTTCGGCTGTTGTCGAGAGTTATTGTTTTAGAGAGGTTAAACTATTGCGGAGAAATTTATAGTTTTGTTGAAGAGATGGCAGCTCTGGGAATGGTACACTGTAACTATTCTAGTTACTGAAACCTTAAATAACAGGTTTACACTGTTTTGCTCTTTATTCAACCTCAATAATAAGACCACCATTAGGACCCTTGAAAACTCGTCTTAATACTGAGTTGGTCTTATTATTGAGGTTGAATAAAGAGTAAAACAGTGAAAATGAACTTGAAAATAGTGTTTTTAATTTTGAGGTGTTCTTATTATTGAGGTGTTCTTATTATTGAGGTGTTCTTATTATTGAGGTGGTCTTATTATTGAGGTGGTCTTATTATTGAGGTGGTCTTATTATTGAGGTGGTCTTATTATTGAGGTGGTATCATTATTGAGGTGGTCTTATTATTGAGGTGGTCTTTAAGTGAGGTTTGACTGTATATACAAGAAATGTCTTTGACTTCATCTCAATCCTGCAGAAACATTTGTACTGTCATTATGTTTTTTATTCACAAAAATACTATAAAACACGTTATCGGTCTACAGCCTGTCATCGAGTTATCTGAACCTATCTACACATATTGTCATCGTGATCTGATATAAGCCTGAGGTTTTATTCGACATCCATACTTCACTGAACAACAACAATCGCCTGACCGTCACATAGCGGAGATACCGGTCTTTGTCAAATCAACACATTTCAAATGATCAGCACAAAATAATGTAAACTAAAAACAAATGTAGTTTATCATATAACGTCGCATATACGTACCGATAACTTGATAAGAATCATTTACTTTGATCAGAGAACTATTGTAATGTGCAAAGAAAAACATTAACTACATGAATCAATGTCCTACCAAAGCTTTAGATAAATTTATCAACGAACAGTACAGTATTATTATTACGCTCAGTTTATATCGTTCAGAAATGACTTTCATGTCGGTTTGTACATAAATACAAGGACTTGTACCAATCTTTTACCATGCGCTTATAGGATCGACAAAGTTACAAGAACGAGTCTTGTGCTGGAAGTTTAAACTTATAAATTTCACATCGATTGTGAATCAAGTCCTCAAAGCGTACACTAATCACTCTCACAATGACTGCTTACTGTGTTACTGACCCACACTCGTGTCAGATTCAGGGATTGAAAAAGTTCTTGACAAAATCAAAATCATCGTAACAACAAATTGTGATTGGGAATTGTTACACATCATATATATATATGTAATAGTTCGTGCCTTCGTGTTTTCAATTCTGGAGAAAATGAATACTTTACTTATTTGTATACTTTCAGTTCTGTATCCCCAACAAAGGAGAGTGCCTCGCAAGTACCGGTAACCAGTCCCCAACAGAGACAGCCCAGAAGTAGACCAAGTAGTGGAAAACGTATGTATCAGGGCTGTTCAATAAATACGAGGACTATCTTCTTTTTGCTGTAGTTTCCCACAGAATATACATGGCCCGATTCGCTGATTCGTTATGAATACTAGTATATAAGTTGCATTTCATTCACACATGACAATCCGACGACGGCATAACACGTACAAACTTAAGATACAATATTTTGATGTATAGACACATTTCACATATAAAACTTCTCCATTATAATACTCTGGGGTAAACTACAGGGGCATTATTCACAAACTACAGGGGCATTATTCACAAACTACAGGGGCATTATTCACAAACTACAGGGGCATTATTCACAAACTACAGGGGCATTATTCACAAACTACAGGGGCATTATTCACAAACTACAGGGGCATTATTCACAAACTACAGGGGCATTATTCACAAACTACAGGGGCATTATTCACAAACTACAGGGGCATTATTCACAAACTACAGGGGCATTATTCACAAACTACAGGGGCATTATTCACAAACTACAGGGGCATTATTCACAAACTACAGGGGCATTATTCACAAACTACAGGGGCATTAATCACAAACTACAGGGGCATTATTCACAAACATTTTAAGGTTGAAACTCGGACTTTAAAATCTTAAATTATTCAGTCAACATCAAGTTCACTTGTTTCGAAAACGAACTGCTGGTAAATATTACTTCTGCAAACTTAGTCTAATCTCAGTTTCAGTCTTAAAATGTTCGTGAGCAAGGGCTCAGAGCTACCCCTTTTAGAGATTTATGACAAATTGCTCTGTCGCGATTTCCGAGCTAGTTCAGTCGCGGAAAAAATGGCAAACCAAGGTGAGTGTCATTATGTTTTGCCTTTTGTCCGAGCGTTATCATGGAATACAAAAAAATCAGGGAATTGCAAAAAGATGGAGATTTAATTTAACTTATAAGACTACAGGCAAAAACATGATGGCGCCTTTGTTAACGATTTTGTTCGCGATTGAACTAGGTCGGAAATTACGACGCATTTTGCTATATACCTCTCAAAGAGGTCTGAAGTTCACCCGGCGAGATTATAAGTACTGCAAGTTCTTGTTTATGACTGAGATTATTATTCATATAATCAACATGTCATTATTACAAAGATTCAAATATTCATCTGTTTTTCTGCATGCGACAATGATTGCTACACGCCACTGTCGTCTGTTTCATACAGTTAATAGATAACTTTATGACTATTTTACTACTTAAGGTTTTGCAATATCTGTCGTGCAAATAATTTACTGAATGCGGCACGCTTGTCGGTCTGCTGATTATCATGGTGACAAATGTTTTTGTATAATGTAATATAATAGTTTGTCCTTCACAAATAGAAGTTTTTGCCATGCTCAAACTAACAATGATTGTTAGGAGTAACCGAAATGTATCCAGTCTTGACGAAATAAACAGCACGTTAAAATGGTTGACAACAGTATGATGTTGTTCTTTGTTTGTCTACACTTACAAGCATTATTATTCCTCTGAAAAATGAACAGGTCTCATTCTGTCTCGTGAATATTCTTGTAGTTTGTAAAATACCCATGTACCTGGGTGAATAAATAAAATGTTCTGTTCTATAACCATTGCGTATTTGAACCAAAAACATTCGTAGTTACATAGTCAAACCTGTCTGTAAAGACCACCCATGGGAACAGCAAAATGCGGTCTTTGTTTAAAGGTGGTCTCTATTAACATATTAAATATCATTGAAAATGGTCTGATGGGAGATAAAATTGGTGGTCTTTGCAGACAGGTTTTGCAATAGTGGTCTTTGTTCGCAGGTGGTCTTTAACACAGGTTTGACTGTATATTGGTAGTGAACATCATGAAGCGTATTTAATTTGTTTTCAATATAACTATCACATTGTAAACAGAGTCTAGAACGATTAGTTGTACATAATGTTAAGCATTTTATGCACATTTTTGTTAATACTCAAATTTGGGCAGACAATTCAAACTGATTGGCGCACTGAATTGTAGGATGCATCAAATATGTAAGAAATATGTGCCTTGTATATTTAACTGTAAGTAGTTATGAAATGAATGATCAAATTGTCTCTTCTCTTTTTCAGCTGCACAGAAATTCATTCCAGAGCATGATATCGAGATTCCTGCAGACGGGAGTTTGCGAGATTTTACACCAGACGACATGTCTACATTTCTCAGATACTTGAGCGTCGAAGAAAGAATTGTTTCACATGTGCACAAGAAAGGACTTGATGGACACAAATTTTCCAAATTGAAAGACTCTGATCTTGACGCGTTAGGAATGAAAAATCCAGTCATATGTCACTTCCGGGACAAAAGTATCAGAGAAAAAGGCGGGAAAAAGAAGGCACCATTCATGTTGTGATCATTCGTGAATATACGCCTTGAATCAAAATCTAGGATATTCAAAGAATTGTATCAGTTAATATAATTAACAATTAGTGCGAGTGTATATTAACATATGTGTTTATGCATTTACTTTTCATTTCAATGTATCATACGTGTCTGTGTCATTGAAAATCTTTCTTATGTACATAAAATTTTGTACATTTAAAACAATATTGCGTAATTATATTTCCTCGAATGTGTTTTTCTTGCAAAACTTGCATTTATTATTTTGTATGTAACATTCATTGGAACAGAGGATTATACATTTAACCCTCTAACGACAGAAAGCATACACAGATAACTGTGTGTCATAGTTGTATAATGCAAAAATATTCTGATTTTTTTTGCATATGTTGTAAATTGAGAAAATCGTCAAAAATACGGATGGCCAGTGTTAGAGCTATATTAATATAGTATGCTACGTGTTCAAGTTATGGTAGATAACATGTGATATTTTTCACTTTCCTTTATGTATTTCAAAGATTATATTTATGTTGAACAAATGTCTTGTGGTTGATATTTCCGTTTTCAGTAAGCAGTGCATGTGACGTTGGCATATTGCTGACACTGTTATGATCAGTACTGACACTTAACCAGAGTGCTGACACAGTTGTGTGTGGTTTGTTGGTCAAAACTTATGTTATATGAATTAATGATAAATCTATGTTGATATATACATCATGTCCCAGTAATATTTGATATTTCTTCCATGTCTAGACTATTCAAACCGGTCTTATTGTTTCATTTATACAATAATTATATATATTACTAACTACATGTGTATTATTAATAAAGAAATATAACTAAGTGTGTCGACTTATTTCACTGTATAGAAATACATCGACTTCCGAGTTAAAATTACATATTATATAATTATGTAACTTTTATAATATCAAATTACAGTTTCGTTTCAACAATTCAATACATAGCATTGAACTGATATCAAACAGAAATATGGTATCTTGCAAAAATGCAAATTACTGTGTTTATGAGGTCGACAGTCGCCGCGCACATTTGATCTAATGCACTTTGTGGTATTTCAATGGACGTTTTAAAGCCGAAGGGGGAATTTACCTGCCAGTAGAGCAGTATAGGCCAAACAGACAAGTTTAAACCCATAGACGGTCACTATAGAGTGCCAACGAGACCCATCGTACAGTTACCATTTTCCTGGCATCTAACCAGTACTTTCCTGGCATCTAACCAGTACTTTCCAGGAGTCTAACCAGTACTTTGCTGGTTTCGTACCAGTACTGTGTAAGGTGGGAAACACTGAAAACGCATTTCTGTTTTACCCGACTGCACGAGGGATCGAACCCAAGACCTTCGAATGTGTAGTCAGCGGTGTTAACCACTGAGCCTCTGATTTCTTACAAGTACATGTAGTCTTAAATGTTGCTGAATTTGGGAACGGTGTAAAACAGTATTACATTTATATGTATATGATTTCTTATGAAGAAGTTGTGAATGCTAATTATCTGAATAAGTGGGTGTTTCAATTTGGAGAGTATACGTATAAGGCAAATTGTCCAATGTTTTGAATAAATGAATGTGGATATGAGATCATTCATATATACGACACTGTCATTCAGTAACTGTTGGTGTAAACATATTATAAGAATTGCATCTGTTATATACAAATTAAAGGTATATTGAGAATAGGCTATTTTCTATACAAAACAAAGCAAAATGCCTATGTGTTATCTTATATCGCGTGTATTACCATCGAAATCGTGACTATTTCTGAGTTGTGGGGTTGGAGCCAAAACCGGACTATTTAGGATGGCAGTGTTCGAAAACTGTATGAGTACTAAAACCAGACGCGCTTATGCGCGCTGGTTAAAAACAAAAAGACAGAGCAGAACACAAAGGAAACAACAGAAGCGAGCCAAGCCGAGCCGTGCCGAGTTGTGCCGTGCCGTGTCGTGCCGTGCCGTGCCGTGCCGAGCCGAGCCTAGCCGTGCCGAGCCGTGCCGAACAGGATGGAACAGAACAGAACAGAGAACATTAATCCACCCAGGTAATGCATATAATAGTAGAAACACATTTCATGGCGAGAGATTGCATTTCTTAGACAAGAAATAAGATAATGGGGTAAGTGACTGATAAATTGATTATGTTCAATCACGTGATTTATCACTTAAATCACTCAATTATCAGTAATCCAAACCATTTATCTGAAACAATCGTTTAAAAACTGGTTGAATGTAGTTGGTTCATTAGTTATTCACAAATAATCTTGATATGCTATATCTATCTTCCTAATTGCAACTAATTCTTGAATTTAAAGTATGCTGTGCACCAAGAGCGAATGATAATCAAACATTCACAGCTCTACAAGCACTCAAATACTCATCTTGGTTTTTCTAAGTGGTTTCGCATTGTATGTACATTTAGTTCGACGAGAGAGTTCCTATTATAACAGTAGTACCATTATCATCAAATCATGCAGTAACAACAGTAAGAAGAACACCATCACCACCAATAGCAATGACAATAAACACACATTTAAGGTGATGCATATATTACTCTATTTACGTTCCCCAATTAATATCACGGCTGTCACCCTGAAACATTTAAAATTATACACGTAAACTAGCTGTAGTATTCGTGTTGGACTTAAGCAAATCGAGCTTTAAATATTAGTTCAAAGACGTTATTCTCGCATTTTTAAGATCGGAGATATAAACAATTTACTCATTTAAAGTGTGATATATTTGTGCGTGACATAGATGAAAACTCATTTAAGGAATGTCAGTGTAAACATACGGTAGAAAGTTATCGCATTATTGGCGAAGGGAGACAATCCTTACACAGGTAAACACATTGTGTACAGGTAAATCAATACTTAAGCGTACTGTATTCATTATTGTACATGATAACTAGCAAATATGGCGGAAATGAGTGACGGTAGTAAAACAAATGGAGATATATTTACCATAACGGAATTTATTGAGTGTTTTGATCTTCCAAAATGGGTGGAGGTGGTCGGAGGAAAGGATACTGGTCTGACGGGACACGAATCGTGCAATATTCAGAAAGGAATGATATTATTGTTGAGAACTTTAGCTGTTGAACATGTTACATTGTCGTTCAACGACACGGATACTGGCATTAAACGGATAGTGCAAGTGTCCCCAGACACACAAGTAAAGTTTAAGGTGTTGTTACCATTTCCGGATTTCAAAAACCCAAATTTACCGAGGACTGTGTATAGAACGGTAGGAGATTTATTATCGGTATGCCCTACACACTTTAAATCTAACATTTTTTATGATGACCCATATTTACCGGCAATTGTCAAATCTGGCGAAGTATTCCGATTTATTCGTCAGATTAGACATGCAAATGACCGCAGGGTATATTTACAATGTGAGGACGCAGATGGTAATATTGTAGATTTACCGAGCGAATGCCGAGGGGATTTCACAGCGGTTGAAGACGAGAAATCATATACATTAAAAGAAATTCTAGAACTTGGCCCTGCAGACCGGAAACTGAAACTGTCACATGACCACATGAAGATAGGTATGATTGATGAGGCGGAGGCGAAGGATGTTTTATATATGAACTTGACCCATTCTGACGGTCAACACGTTTTGCAAAGAATTATGGGTCTACCATTAACATACAGTGGTCTTCTAACATATCACAAACCTTCAATGTTCCTTGCGGCATCTCCAAGCGAGAAACAACATGATGTATGGAAGGTACCTCTTTCTGTCCATGTTTTAGTCAAAGAATTTCTACCAGATGACTATGAAAAACCAAAAGTATCTGAACTTCACCACAACGATTCTTCTAGCCTCCCACCAGCGTTTAAACTGTATAAACTTAGTGAACTGTTAGATACTTATCACGAAGATTTTCCTATTCTAGCAACTTTAGTACATTATAAAGATATGCCAATAGAATTCAAACATTGCTTAGAACCTGGTTCTGATGTTGTAATACATACTATTGAGCGTTATGACAGAATTCTAGCAGCATCAGGAGAAATGAGATTCTCAATATCAAGGGATATGAACGGGCGATTCCGAAAAACTTTAAGAAAGTTCTCTTCAGTGGAAGAATTAAAAATACTGTATCCAAATGGTTTAAATGAAGAATTAACGGTGAAAATTCTTCAAGATATAGCGTCCGATTTTCCAGTTCCGTATTCCTTACAGACAGGTGATGTCTTGAGATTTAAAACACTTCAAACAAAAATGCATAAAGCCAAAATGAAGTCGAAAACATTTGGCCCTTTCCCGGTTATTAAATGTGAAAAGCGAAAAATATCTGGATCGTTTGAAAAAATAATGCTTCCAGACGACTTAGAGGTGTGTATGCATGAAATGCCATCGCGTTCAAAGGCGGAAGGATTTTCCGCAGAAGATGTGTTCAGATTTCGTCCAGAGCTGCCATTTCAAGTGGATTTTCTAGCAGACTATACCACCTTGTGGACTTGTTTACCGATCAGTGCTGAAATCTCTCTTACAAATTTTGTAACTGAAGCGTTCGCCATTATTTCCCCAGTGCCCTGTTCTGAGCAAACGAACACATCCCGCCATATTGATAATGTTGTACGGGATTGCTTAGTCGTTCCAGCTAGACATCACATGATGTTGACAGTCAAAGAGTGTCTTGGATTTCCGCCGAACTATTTTATGTTTCCTGATAAAAGTGTGTTTATCAAATGTCCAGTTGAGAAGACGAGTAAGCAGGAGTATGACGATTTGATTCGGCACAATGACATGGCGTATGAGGACTATGAGCCAGAGTCCCCAGTCAGTGTCCAGAGCGATGTTCATCTACCTATCAGGTACATTTATATTGATGTGTGACCCTTAAACGCATAGACAACTGTCGCTTAAATTAGCTGAGAATGCTGCAATTGTGTATCTGTGTCTTTTAGCCATTGTTTACCTGGAAATTATTATCATCCAGTACTAACTTGCTCTTCCGCTTGTAACTTACACCTTCTCCACATGTGGAGAACATAACCTGTCCAACCCGGGTCTATCGCTCTACCGATTTTAACTTACACCTTCTCCACATGTGGAGAACATAACCTGCCCAACCCGGGTCTGTCGCTCTACCGCTTGTAACTTACACCTTCTCCACATGTGGAGAACATAACCTGCCCAACCCGGGTCTATCGCTCTACCGATTGTAACTTACACCTTCTCCACATGTGGAGAACATAACCTGCCCAACCCGGGTCTATCGCTCTACCGCTTGTAACTTACACCTTCTCCACATGTGGAGAACATAACCTGCCCAACCCGGGTCTATCGCTCTACCGATTGTAACTTACACCTTCTCCACATGTGGAGAACATAACCTGCCCAACCCGGGTCTATCGCTCTACCGATTGTAACTTACACCTTCTCCACATGTGGAGAACATAACCTGCCCAACCCGGGTCTATCGCTCTACCGATTGTAACTTGCACCTTCTCCACATGTGGAGAACATAACCTGCCCAACCCGGGTCTATCGCTCTACCGATTGTAACTTACACCTTCTCCACATGTGGAGAACATAACCTGCCCAACCCGGGTCTATCGCTCTACCGATTGTAACTTACACCTTCTCCACATGTGGAGAACATAACCTGCCCAACCCGGGTCTATCGCTCTACCGATTGTAACTTACACCTTCTCCACATGTGGAGAACATAAACTGCCCAACCCGGGTCTATCGCTCTACCGCTTGTAACTTACACCTTCTCCACATGTGGAGAACATAACCTGCCCAACTCGGGTCTATCGCTCTACCGATTGAGCTAGCCGGGCGCGCTACGATATTATTCTGCTCTTAAAATACATGGTCTGCCAATGCAGGTATATGGAAAACCGTCACCCCTTTATTAAGTACAACATCGCCAGCTGTTGTGAAGCGTGCACGTCAACAGAACTTCGTTCATACTGCTACTGCAGATATTGGTCATGTTGTTAGGGCGTGGTTGGCTAACCAAGGTTTATGAGTAAAATATCGTAGTTTGCACTGAATACATCCGCTGTTACATTTGTTCACATATTAAATGATGTAGCTGCACACGATAATACGATTCTGATAAATCTATTTTTATGAAAATATATATCTAATGTAGACTAGACTGACAAAACTTGTGATCTTAAGCTGGCAAATATTGTATATTTTACATTTTCTGTCACGGTTGTCATGCGTTTAAAGTATGTGCTCCATGAATTGAAGTTTATGCTTTATACCGTTCCTCTCCGTACCGTACCGTACTTACAAACCGTTTTGTGATCTCAGTGAATTACCACGATGCTTGGGCCACTACAGTATCAAAATGATTTGAGGAATCCAATCTTCCGTCGCATTTTGTTCAGATCTATAACACAGGTGCTCCAATACGAGTAGCATCATAAACAATATGTAACTTAACCTATAACACAAACATGATCAAGGTTATTTTTATCGAATAATCGATCATCATGTATGTCTTATATTCATGTCTGCACCTAGTACGAGTACAAACTAGTTCAAACAAGTTCAAGAAATTGTATCTAGTTCGTTACATACCAGTTCAAGTATAATGTATAACATGAACACTGATGAACGAAAGTATACTAGTAATGTATAATTCAGTACACATTAAATAAAAAAGATTGATCATAGGTCAGGAGACATTCGATCAGAACAGAACTATACACTTTACAAAAGTTAAGTTATAAAGCAAATGAAGAAAGCAAATACATGAACGCCGTGCCTATATTGTTCATGAATTGTTTTATATACATTGATACTACATCGTAAATTGTATGCTTCCTATTTGTATCTTGACACTATATAATTATACATGTATATATATACGTTCAATAGTGAGAAAATTTGTCATTACGTTTTATTTCTAGGTGTATACAGTTAAACCTCAATATTAAGACCACCATTGGGACCATTGAAAACTGTTTTTTTTATTGAGGTGGTCCTAATACTTAAGGTTGGATGAATAGCAAAACAGAGAAAATGGACTTAAAAATTGTGTTCTTATTTTTGAGGTGGTCCTATTATTGAGGTGGTCTTTAGGTCAGGTTTTTTCTGTATTTACATGATATATTTCTTTACAAGGAAACCAACACCAGAGCCAAACGACAATGACCGGATAAACAAACGATTGTCTAGATCACTAACCAGTATGTTTAAAAAGAAACCAAACTTCCTAAACAAATTGAAAATTCGAAAATCCTCGGATCAGCAATCTAGCTCGGTAACCATGGCAGCTGATAATGAGACATACATGGCAGGATCATCAACTGCAAGTGATGACTATTTTAATGGTAAGGTCATACATTTTAATTTACATATTTGAAATATTCTGGAATTGCTTAATCGGGATTTACAATTTAATTGTTATTACATAGCGGTTCTCAGTTTCTGTATACCAATGTGACGTTTTTGCTTGGGGTGAAAAACAGTATTTTGCAACCGAGTTCTATGTAGTATAACAAACTGCTTATAAATGATGCAGCGTCTTTAACAAACACATATTTGCAATTTCATTATATTGTATAACTAGTAGATTCACTACATACCCATAATTGGCGCAAGATCGTTCATCAAGTTTAGATATATTCAGTAATGAGATATATATTATGTCAGCTATGGTGACCATGATAGCTTTTCAAATTTTGAATAATGTTTTGTCTGATAGTGATTTTTGTGAATGGTTACCTAGTAAAATCTATCAATAGATTTCAAAGTAAGTTATTAGTAGTGCCTTCAATGTATCGACTTAAATTTGAAATATGGTTATTATGTTCATTGTTTACCATGGTTAATTCGATATGTAGACAGTGTGGTGCTTATTGAAATTGAAAGGGTCTAAAACTATTCCACACTCTTCGGTCATTACCGTCATGTGTTTTATCTTGAAGTACAAATCGAGATGTTCCAAAATGGCCAAAAAACTTCGAGGAGCGTCTGATTACGACGTAATGAGTGTAGTACTTATTCTACACGTGTGAATCAAGAATGCAACAGAATGCTACCGCAAGTATGATATCGAAACAGATGTTTGATGGAAAAAAAGAAAGAGAAGAGCACGGATCGAAAATAACTTTTTATCTGACTGTTCTATAATATCAGCTGTGATATATTGCTTACGTTTCTAAATTGCTGTTTGATATGCACATACCATGTTTTACACTTTGCAGACGAGAACATCTACGAATCTGTGACTGTGAATGACAAATCCAAAAGTTAGCACAAAGAATGAATTCGCTTCAGATGTTGGTAAGTACATAATCATGTCAAGTTTTTGCAGAATCGTCGAGCACCCCTTGTAGATAATGAGTGGCTGCTGAATGTTCCGTTATCCCAAAACTCTGTATTTACTATTACAGTTAAACCTCGTTTATTCGACAACCTTCTATCCGAATACTTGGTATCATCCGAAATAAATATCAGGTCCCGATGTATTTTCTTACACACGTCGAATTGAAATAGGCTATTCGAAACCATGTATTAAACGAAATAAAAATTCGGACTCGATGATTCGAATGAAGGAGGTCCGACGGTATAACGCAAAGAAGCAAGCATGGGTCAACTGCATCATGAAGAAGAAGAAGAACTTTTATTTGTACTTAAACCCATAAAAGGTTATTGACAAAACATCAATATAACATAGAAAATAATACATAGCATCATGTATATCCTGCAAGTGTTAAAACGGAAATTATACACCTTGATTTACAAGGCATTGATTGGTTGTACATTGAGTAACAGTATTGTTCACGGAAGTCTAGAAAATCCGCATTTCGTCCCAGTAGGTCTATATTACAATTAGGTATTTGTTATGACAAAAGAAACAAGATTACATCTTCTCACACAAGACAAAGTACACGTGAAATTATCGGAAAAGCTTAATTAGTATGTCATAATAATTCCCCAGAGAAATAATTGACGTGGCGTTTTGCTCTAAAAACTTTTATAAGTTGTATTTCGTAACTTATTTACCAACTCAGTGTATTCTTGAAGTTTTGGTTTATCTCACAAGCCAATAATATATTGAGTACAAAAATATATATGCTCCATTAACTGTCTGGTTAAACAGTCCTTCTTTCAAACAAACATGTAAAGTGGTTTTCCCAGGTGATCAAAAATCTAATTGTAGACTTGAATGATGATCCTGTTAAGTCTTTTAGAATGTATGGTATTCTGTATATATGTTACCTTTACGTGAATACCTGCTACAATTTTACGCCAGCATTATTTAGATTGTAAATCATGTAGACGTAAAGAGTATACTACGTGGAAATTGATTAACTAATTTCACTTACGAGACATTTCAACACGAGAAAAACGAGGATCCACGGCATGTGCAACTGACTAGAGCAATCAGAGTGATAAACAACAGATTTCCCGGGTTGTTCATAGCCTGATAGCGAGTTAAGGTAAAGATTCACGCCTTAACGTAGGTGCAATGGCTCTTCCGCTTTTGTTTTTGTTACTACCACGTGAATACCTCGCAGTATTTTTAAATTATTATTTAAAACATATGTTGGACCGTACTGATCGAGGGGTAGATTGTCTGACACCTGATTCGACGGTCGTGAGTTCGCATTCCCCTTGGGTGAGGTTATCTTTGAACAGCGAACTTAACAGTCCCAAATTTGGCACGAGCACTGGTTAATAACCCAGGATGAAGTGATTAATATAAGTTGCAAACTAGCTTGTTTCAAATCGATGTAAACTGAATACGTTTAAATTAAAACATTTAGAGGGACTGCAAGCTAGGAGACTCTGGCATAGTCATGTATGCTATTTCTTTGGATGGTATATAAAGCTATCAAGTTATTACTTGAATTCCTGGCTCGATTTACGTGAATCAACCACAGTAGTTAAGAAAATAGTAACATAATTTAGCAAACTGATAAAGCTGAAACGCCGCAATGCGGCTTGATAACAAATGTTCGTCAGAATTCTCATAAAACATTCATTCACGTGATTTTATGTTAGTCAGTGAGAGAAACAAAATACAGTCAAACTTGTGTTAAAGACCACCTACGAACAAAGACCACTATTGCAAAACCTGTCTGCAAAGACCACCAATTTTATCTCCCATCAGACCATTTTCAATGATATTTAATCTGTTAATAGAGACCACCTGTAAACAAAGACCACATTTTGCTGTTCCCATGGGTGGTCTTTACAGACAGGTTCGACTGTATACACGTAATTGCCAACATTCAATAGAGATTATCAATGAAAATAGCTGAGTAAGCTTTTTGTGTAATTCCTCATAGTGTGTGTATAATGTTGGCGTGATGTCAAGTTATATAATTAGAAGTAGGTATGATATTTATTACCCAGGTATGATAGCCAAGGTGATTATTGTATCACAAAAGTCATAGAACAGTATCTAACTGTAAGATTGATATGGCATTGGTCTGATTTTTGTCACGCCGTAAATATGATAAGAATAACGCATAACAACTTGTTACTAACGTGAATTAAATACACTTGGGTTGATAAGAAGTACGTTAATAATGCTTATCTCACATGACAAGCGTTTTGGTCCACCAGGGTCATTCAAAATGGAAATTATATGCGCTAGATGCAAAATAAAAGTACAAGAGACGTATTAGACTCAATGTAATGATAAGTCAATAATTAAGAGTTGATCAGCCTCATAGATTGATCAGTCTCTTCATTTAGTTAAAGCAATAGTATGCTCAATTTTTGTTCATTTGTTGACTAAACAAACATGAAAAACGGCTGGACGAGGGATCGAACCCAAGACCTTCGAATTTGTAGTCAGCAGCGTTAACCACTGAGCCATTGGTATCTTACAAGTACATGTAGTCTTAAATACTGCTGAATTTGATATGCACATACCATGCTCAATGTTCGATAATTCGATGTTCACACGATCTAGCTAACTTGATATTTGGTATTCATGCGATTCCATTTAGTATTATTCATGAAGTGATTTTGTAAAATTACTTTTTGATTAATGTCGGTTATTGTACGGATAAACCAGTAGGATAATTGAGTCGGTGTATATCTACAGTACATGTTTACAGATGGTCAATAATGTCAATGTAAACTGAGCTTTAACATATAAATAAAGTTGCATCTCGTACCTTAGTGTGTTATAGCGTTATTTGAGGCGCTTTAGCGTCTGTTTGCTATCATCGTATTGACCGGAAGTTCTATTCGAAGTACCGCCATCCATATTCATCATCTCAAGAAAAGAGTACATGTACCTTCCTCTGATTTTATTATATATTTGATGAGAATAATGGCTGATATGACAAGGATATATTTTGTTACAAGCGAAAGCACGATTTCAAAATGGATGTATAGAAATGTTCGTGTTTGTCTGTGAGCTTGATGGAGAAATAACCGCGATTGTGTTTTGATAGAAAAAAAACAACAGCAGCTATACTTTTACGTACTAGTGCATTTACTTACCTACTATGACATGGATCAGTCCTGAAAGTTCATACATCTGTTTTCACTTCTCAATCAATATAACAACACTATACATACGGTGCAAGCATTTATTTAATACTAAGAGTTATTTCTGTCAGGGGCGAACTCGTGCGTCCAATACGGAATGTGCTCTATGGACTAAAATATATCTAGGGAAAAACATGCAGTATTTGTTAGACGTGTTTTAAAAGTTTCCAACCAGAGTCTCTGAAAAAACGATGAATTTAAAACAAGAGTTTCAAAATTTCCCTGCCGCTCCACTCCGTGCGAATACTCATTCCAACACAGGTACATCCCGCCTGTAATGATGTATCACATAGTATTCGAATCACAATGATGAACTATATATACTATATACTTTTAAAACTCCTCGAAATAAAGCAGATGCACGCCCTAACGGTGCTCGAGATAACGAGGTTTTACTGTCGCGGTGTCGTTTACTTAGTGATAGCATATTTTTTTAAGTAAATAACGTTCCGGCTTGCTTCCATACCTGAACAGATCTCTGCCTACGGTTTATACATGTGCTATAAAAATAATTGTAATAATAAAGTAAAATTACAAAAAGTGTATAAACTGTTTTAGTCCTATGTACTTACATATCGTTTTTGCTTTCAGCCTTGACACGGCAGAAAGATATAACATTGCCTTATAACTCAGCTTCTGTTTTTTTTCTATTTCAGGAATGCCCAACATAAAACTGTAGTTAGCTAGATCACACTAGAGAGAAGACTTCATGGGTTGAGACATGTGCATGAATTATTCGTATGTAGTATGAATCAATGAACTGTCAAACAATTAGACTTTATTTTTTTAATTTATCACATGAATACACTATGTACAGATAGGATAATGTACATGTAGTCTGGTGCTCATGCACGTCTAAAGTGGTCATACTTGATACTTGTATTAATTTGAAGTAAAATTCAAAATTGGGGCATTACATATCGACACATATAATAATGAAAGATGCAGTTTGGTTCAGACTAATATGGCTATATCCTTCATTATGAATGTAAATATACTGCTGCTTTTACTCCGTGAACGTTTTATATTATTGGTTGAATTTGTCAGTTAGTATTTATCATTTTAATCTATATTTTACATGTACTAGTATTATAAGACAAGTTTGTTATCAACAACAAGGGTCCACCTTTCAGTGGTATTGCACAGTTTCCACAACTACGATGGATACATAGTTCAATGACTTCGAATTGTAGCGAGCAAAAGCACGAGTGACTTATCCATTGCAACAGTCAAAGCAACTCTATCGTACAGTACTGTAGTGTCGTTCAATACCTCACAATGCTCAGTCAATATTTGATTAAGATTCTGTAGTTACCTGTGTTGATCAGTAAATGTGCCAAGACATATTAATAGAAGCACATATTAAATTTCCATAAAGAAGCTTTATGCTAAACCGAGTTTAGTTTGCACATTTCAAGTTAGTACCATACTTGATCATGTTTTTGTAATTCAATTATACAATGTAGTACAATCAAACGTTTAGATCACTGACAAAAGGGGCCATGACCTTGCCAAAATTATGATTTCAATTCAGGTTAGGGTATGTCAGATCCCTTACACATGGGATTATCAATGGTATGGGACTATGCATCGTTTATACCAGGGCTCTAGAAATCGATGTCCCGGACTAGTCTTATACTGAATCGGGCTGCCATCAGTCGAGTTGAAGTAATCTTGGACAAGCCTGTATTTAAAGCTAACCACCATCGGCAATTGTTCAGTTGTAAGTCAAAGCTTAGAATCCCACACATACATGTGATTATTAATTTTAGATTGTGGAGCCATCATTGTGTATGTTTATTTGTTACTAAATTGACAACTAGCTCCTATGTCGAACAAGTCAAATTTTGCATTTCCATTAGTCCGGGACAAGTGTATTTGAAAACATGTTATCGAGTGCTGTATACAAAGATCAATATCTTTTAATAATACTGATAATGAAAGTTCACATATACGTGTATCCACATTTTGTATCGATATCATCATACATATATTATATATTTCATCTAAAATCATTAAAACTATATGCAAGTATAGATAATGTTTGTTGTTATTGCTAATGAGTCTTGTTTGTTTGTTCCATAGTATTTACACTCGAGTTCCAAAGTGGATCAGTTACGCACTGCAGTCTGCTGACCTTAACAACGTTCGTGTTATGATTAAGAAGTTAGAATGTTCTTTGTACAAATCTCAATACAGAATGTTCTGTTCCAGTCACTGACCAGTACTTACCCGTTCCTCCACAAGCTTCTCCAAAAGAATGAGAGGAGGATTAATTACTTTGGATGTATAAACTTAAGTCAATATGTCACTGAAAACATACACTTTGTCCCAACTTGAACCAGCAAATTCCAGATAGGAAGTCGAGTGCTCTGTCAACTTAACTGACTCGGCATGCCCAAACTACTCTACAAATTTTGTTCAGTAATAATCTGTCAACAATTCATACAACGTAATTATTGTAAAGTTCCAGGTATTTGTACGATTGTCACAAATTTATTCAAGTACAATTCCACTTAGTAGTGTTACCTCCACTATATAATTAATGAGGCATGGCGATTAGCTCTATGTGGGGCACTTCTGCACGCGGACACACGGCAGTTTTGAACTTTTGCAAAAAATATCACGTACTGCATTTTGCAGAATGTTACCATTTGATTACTGCTTTACAAATATACACTCATCCAAAGTTCTAACGCATCACTTTTGGTTTACTTGATTTCGAAAAGACGAACGAGGGGTTGGAAATGTATGGTCATTGTAGTAGCAAAAACCGCAATGAAATCACACAGATAACAAAGAATGGGTGCTAGAATAAGGTCCAGCAAATAAACGTGTTTAAAATTTTACACAAAAAACTAATAATTTTAATAAAAGTTCAATTTCGTATGCTAAAAACAAAGAAATGTGCTGTATGTAATTAATTACTGAGCGTGTGCTAGGTACCTATGGTTTATGATTTTATGCCTTTTTGCAGCATTACATAAGTCCCCTTACGACTGGTGTCGAGACGAAGGGCGCGGACACTTTCAGTTCTACTTCCGGTCTTTTAAAATTTTACTGGGATCCACTTGGAAATCTCATGTAACAAGCTCACATAAATAACGCCGTTGTTAAATTAATTATCTTATTTCTAGTCATAGAGGAAATGCAATTTTAGCAACATTTATGAAAGGACATACTATTTTTCATCATTTTAGTGGACAAATAGCCCTGTCATATTTCTTTTCGATCATTTTTCACTCAAAACAAATTGTTTTTTAACGACTGTAATACAAAACAAAAAAATTAGAAAAATAAATCACGTGAAAGACAGCCAAGTAAAAGCAGCATGTCAAAAATACCGAAATTCGATCATTCGTTCCACATGGCTGCACTTTGCGGAAGGTTTAAAAAAATCAGAAATCTGAATTTCCATATTAAACAGTCATTTAGTACAGAATTAAGAAAATTATGATGTGTTAGAACTTCGGGCGAGTGTAGCTTATGAATAACTGGTTACACATTTTGTTTTTGTTTATCATGTGTTCCACTTCAAAAACCACCAACTTCTACACGATGTGTCATTCAGTCAGTAGACCATTTTGACATTGAAAGCAACTATGTCATTTAAGGTTGATGTTGTCTTGCATACCTGATACCACAGTCCCTGTGTTTTGCGTGCAGGGGTGTGATTGTAATGTACTACCATTTACAGGTGTTTTATCCCACACTTCCTGATTGTGTATCATATCAATCTGCTTTCACGTTTACATTTTGGTTTGAAGTCAAAGGAAGCTAACTTACAATAAGTTTTTGTTTATCTAAACTATTTAACAATACTGTCTCAATCTTTCATAAATTAATATGAATTCGAAATTGTGAAGCTGATGTGTTTTGCATTGGTTGTTATTGGTTATACCAAATAAGACAGTTGGTTAAGTATGAATCCAGGGAAGTTTGAGAGGAAGGGAGCTTTCCTTTAATTAATTGGAAGTTGGTTTCATTAATGAAGGGTTTAATACAAAATCCAAACGATGTGATTCGTCCAATGATAATGCGATCATCTCCTTTTTCTGCAATTTTCCTTTCATTACATATATTTTTAGTCAACATCCCAAGCTGGCAGTATTTTGACTTCACTGCTATAAGCAATTTCATTGGCCTAAGGCAGTCCATATACACAACATTTATTGATTTAATTCTCAGCATGTGTACTGATCAATGAACAGAACTACAAGTCGGAGAAAGGTCTCTGTCTTTCTATAACAAATGCAACATTATACAAACTAATCTGTCAGAAGCTTACACATGTATCAGCAGTAAACGAAGATAAAAAAACAATCATCCGGGTAGACACAATAAATCACTCGTTCAATCCTTTTATCATGTGATATTGATAGCATGCATCGTCTCCCTTGATCAGGAGTAAACATTTATGACATGGAAGTGACATTTTGACCACTACCAGCAGTATACTATGTAGCAGTTTGCTGATCTTATTATTCAGTTTAGTTTATTTTCAACATGTTTTCGCAGTTTTTCAACAATTTTAGTCATATACGGCGGCCAGGAGACCTAACCAGTTTTCCTGGAAATAATTATCAACCAGTACTAACTTGCTCTTTAGCTTGCAACTGACAACTTCTCCACGTGTGGAGGACATGACAGTAGCCAATGTCAAGGAAGAACATAACCTGTCCAACCTTGGAATCAAACCCGGATCTGCTGGGTGACAGTCTAACGCTCTCCAAATTGAGCTAGCTGGGTAGGCTAGGATATTATTCAGCTCTTTGAAAACATGGTCTGCCAATGCTGGTATAAGAAAAATTGCTGAACCCCCTTTTTATGACCAATCAATATTTACAACATATTGACATAAGCTAATGACAAACAGGTGACCTTTTTAATAAAAATGATAATGAGAGATACATTTTTACATTTATTAATATTTTACTGTTGAACTTAAAACAATAATTCACCATTCATTTACAAATCACTGACAAAATTATCTATGGTCCTTTTCACACAAAAATAAATTGTTCCAAGAATTAAATGAAGATGTTGTTGAGTTTTGTGGCATCCTCTTTACTCTTAAGTTTGCACCTCCAAATTTGCACCTGCAAAGGATTGAAATTTGTTATCAAATTACATACAGATCTATTTAATGCTGTGAAGTTAAAGAAATAATACACAAATGAGAAACCGTGCAATGTCATAACACCAGTTCTGTTTATATTGAAAAACAAACTAACAATTGACTTCACTGTTTCAATGGACATGGAAAAATATATGAATGAAATGAAGTTCACACATTGTGGATATTCTTGTACAGCAAATTATCAGGAAATGGAAAATATAGCACAAGTGATACGCAATTACCAATGATATGAATAATATAAACAGACTTAAATAAAATTTGAATCTTCAATTCATATAAAATTGTTATACATCAGGGTTTTCTCTAGGATTTGTCAGCTAGGGGTCCATGGACCCTTAGGTTTGAAAAATTAGGGTCCTTAACTTAATTTGCAGGGTCCCAGATATGCAGTTTACACTTGACAAAAGTTTATTTTTGGGGTCCCAGGGATGCACTGTAAGTTGAAAATGTGAGTCCCTAGAAAGCAAAAGGGAGTCAGGGACTCAAGATTTCTGCATCAGGGAAATCCCTTTACATCATATTTTGTGACAATACACTGATATGACCAATATTATTGGACACACATCGTGTTTAATGCTGCACTCCTGCCAGCCAGTCAATCCAACCAATAGCATATCACAATTTTATAACCATGTTTAGTTTATACAAGTTAAAATGTGCTCCATTACAATCCACATATTCTAAACTGTAGCACTGGGAAATTTATTGCTCCATTAGTACATGTAAAGATTTTAAGTTCTGGGAAATAGAAATGATAATTTTCAACAAAAATCTTGGTTGATACATATTTTCAAACAAGGATACAGTGATAATTGTAAAAGAGAGAAGTTGTTACAGGGAACGCCACATACATAAGACGATTATTTCTTTGATGGTCACTCTCACATCAGAGCAGAATGACGACCTAAAAATGTTTTTTACCCATCATGAATGGGAAAG
The DNA here is from genome assembly GCA_032209605.1 of Mactromeris polynyma. Classification (NCBI taxonomy): domain Eukaryota; kingdom Metazoa; phylum Mollusca; class Bivalvia; order Venerida; family Mactridae; genus Mactromeris; species Mactromeris polynyma. The sequence goes on from JASFXZ010000040.1 coordinate 4,811,865, forward strand.
AAGTTCTCCTGCTACAAATGTGAGAATGGGCTATTGTATGCAATGTTTATGTGTTTGGTGTTGAATTGTCGCCATATCTCAGATGGTGTGACTAGGTGTTGCTATGATTCCAGCGCATAGTTTTAAACAGAGTTGTGCATCGCTAGTATAAGTAATTGAAAAGTAATAATAATGCAGAATGATGCATAAATGAACTAGAAATGTGTCCATTATAGGACACAGATGCCCCCACTTGCAGCCTTTGTCACAAAAGCAAATGCTATTATTCTGCTCCAAGGTTATAAATGTGTATCAAAATTACCAAGTGAACAACTGTACTGACTAGGATGATAAGTCAAGGGCCATAACTTTGCACTTACACAGCCAAACATGAAACCCCAGGTGCACAACTACACATGCTGGTGAACATTCCTGGAAAGTTTAAAGACTCTGGCTCATATACTTTTGGAGATATGAGTGAAACAAGATTTTGTGACTGACAGACAGGGGCAAATCTATATCCCCCCTTTCAGAGTGGGGGCATAAAAAACTTTAAAGAGCGTAGTACATTCCCCCAAGTCACATTAATTACAGAACAATACAAAATGGAAGACAACTAAATTACCTCTTATCTGGCATAATAACCTCATCAATTCTATTACACCGTCTTTCGTGTTTATTTTCTGTCTTATCTGTAAAAGCGTAGATCGCATTCTGTCTTTGGCAATGTTGAATTTCTCAAGAACAGCCTCATCTATCTCCTCATTTTCACGATGCTTAAGGTTACCTTCTTCATCAGTCGTCGTAAATTCATCTTCATATAAAGCAAGAAGCTTTCCAGAATCCTCATCAAATTTGGCCTTCAAACAATCCAACTCACCTAAAAGAAAAACAAATATATAATGAGTTCATATCATAGGGATCACAATATCGAAAAGTAGTCATACAAAGCATATATAATTATATAAATGTATATATATGATTATAGGGATTTTCGATTAAACCTGTAAAAACTCACCTTCATATCTTTATAAAACTTAAGCAAAGTAACCAACAATGCAAGATGTACCATTTAACTAAGCCATCACATACAAGACAGCTCTGTATACCCAGCCTGACTTAAGATCCTTTTTCGGAAGTCTGCAATCTCAAGGTAGAACAAAACTTTCTTTGCATTTTGTATTGACTGCGCCTTGAAGTGCATTAGAAACAAGAGGGCTGTGAGGTGGCTTAGGAGAAGACGTTTAAGATAAGTGTGGACAGACAAGACGGTGAGTTGTCACTATAACTCGCACCGAGATTTTGCTCAGGTAAGCTTAAGAGCAGATCTATTGGAGATTTCTTTATGATATACAGTGGAACATTCTAATAACACACTCAATAATAACAAATAATTGGATAGTGCATAGTAATTTTTATTCCACGACCAAGCTCTTCTATATTTTTTTGAGTAACTACAATGTTATAATGAATTTTGGTATAATGTAATTTTGGATATAATGTAGTAATTTGTGGGTCCCAAAAGGCATATTTTAAAGCAAACATATTCGGTTATAGCGTAATTCACAATTTCAACTGGTTAGTGTATGAAGAGGTGTTACACAGCACATTGATTGACCAACTCGATAATTGCTAATGTTTGCATTGGTTAAGTGTTGCGTAATTTGTACTGGATTGTGGATATAACGAAGTAAAACTTTACATAGGTCCCAAGAAATTCATTATAAGCATGTTCCACTGTATATATGCAAACATCAATATCTTAGCACAACATGCAGATCAATTATGAGCAATATTTCTAATTGGAACTTTCACAATTGCAATGCATTAGGGCATAATTTTTGGATTACATTTGAAGCTAACTTTGAACTTACTCAGATAGTCCATGTAATATGCCAGATTGTTCTCGTAGTACGAATCAGTGGCCTTTTGGATTCGATCTTTAGCTTCCTTTAAAGCCTTCTGAGCCTTAGGTGAAGTATACACTTTTACCTTACCCCTGATGAATGTAAACTTGTATATAAGACATTGTCTCCTCATTCAAAAACAGTTCAATAAAATATAAAGCTTATACTCATTGATATACAAGTATTGAAACCAATGGCAGTGATATAAAGAACCTTCAAAAAATGTAATAACACATAACAACGACTTTCTAGAAATTTTGTTCCATAACTATGGGAGCGATCCAAATTCATTCACCAACTTCAACATGTATTTTTTTCAGCGAGTAGATAAAACAAGGGCTCAAAGTAATCAGTAAATCCTATAATATGATTAACCAAGTGATTTCGTATTGGCCTTGTTACTAGGCCAAGGATGTATAAGCCTAAGTATTAATTATAAAATATTGTAAATAAACTTAAAAATAGCAAGAAAAAACAACAACAATATTGATATATGAAGGTAAAAAGGGCATGCATGGTGAAATTATTTTGCCCTTTTGGAACGAATTCGCAACGACTGAAGTGCCTTTTTTTCCCCAGCACCCTGACCTTTTCAAATTCTACAAGTAAATCTACCAAGTAGATGCTGTGTACATTCATAGTCAGAGGGGTCATGGGTTTAAAAAGTTATTTGCAAATATTGTTGAAAATTAAAACCTATTTGCCTTTAAAATTATTAATACCTATTTTATTATATTAAATCATCAATAGTTAAGGTTGGAACTCAAGATTTTTGGCCATGTAGTGCTTAAGATAGGACACCAGGGGGTACCGGACTCCAAGTAGTGACTACACTGAGCGTAGGTAGAAATACTCTTATATGAATGTGCACATTTTGGCTGTTGAAAATGTTTGTGAACTTTGTGCATTAGCAAAATTTGAAACTTTTCCACTTATACAGTAAGTTTAGTGGGACGGACAGACAGACATACAAGTGTTTATCCAAATGCCCCTCCCATAATTGTGCAGGGGCACAAAATATGATGGGACAACATAAATACATGAATAACTAATGTTTAGAGTGTACTTAAATATGGGAATATTGTAGATGACGCTGACATAGAAACACATTTTTTTTACCATCCTTATTAGCACAGGTTAACAAAGAATATGAAGCTCAACTGAGATTCACACATATCAGTGCATTCAAATATACAATAAAATCAAAACTATTACAACATGTATTTGATATTTTCTATTTAAGGCTAAGAAAACTAACTGGGTACTAACGAATAGTTTGCAATCGCCACTTTCGCCACTGCGGCATCGATGCCAGGATCTTCACTCTGCAGTTGTTTAGTCAAGACTGCCCACTTTCCCACATATGCTGACACTTCGTCGGCAAATTTGTCATAGCCCTCTTTAGCTACATCTGAAGTCAGGTCATACATGGGGATATTTGGGTACTCCTCATTACTGAAATATATACATCTGATAATGAAATTCTTAATAGCATATATCAATATAAATACAAAATGACCTTAAGTGGTTTCATTTAATACTGTGGAGCTATCTTATAGCACTCTATTATATTGAAAAATCTATTTTGTAGTTAAAATAATTCCATGGCTGTACTATTCTTTATTTCTAGTTACACTGTACACATATATATATACTGTCACACCATAATAACATATTTTAAAGTGGTGAAACTCAGCTTAAACAAAATCATCTCCAGGTTCAGAGAAAACATTTTACTATAATTGCAATAATTACTCTCTCAGTTTTAACAAAGCTTTAATTCAGTTTAACATGACAGGGTACAACATTAACTATTTTGAGTACTAACCAGTCGATGGGCAAGTCTTTACATTTACTAGACCTGGTTACTGGCTACAAACTCTAAATCTTTGGACTTATCCAGTCAAGAAAACCTCATAAATACGTATGTTAAAAATTGAAACGAGAATATTAACCGATAACGCATGTTTATTTTTGCAACACATTTAAGTCGAATGGAGTTTTGAGCATCTAAAAAAGAAAAAAATCTGCTGTCATAGCTTGTTTATGAAGCAATATATTGTGGTACATATTGCATTACATTGCTTAAGTATTACAACATATCGTAGTATGCTTCACCCTAATCCTGAGACCCCATATAATGTATACACAAGAAGATAACACTAGATGTAAATTCCTATTACAATGATTTAGTGTTGTTTCAAAATTCATGTAAGACATAAGGAAATAACATAATATTGACGTAATGAAAGTTAGATAAAGTAAAGGTAGACATTAAGTCTCAAGGAATTAATAGCAAGAGTGTTTAACAGTATTTCTGAAATTCAAACGATACAAATACTCCATAAGGAATGAAATAAAGGTCTATTTACTTGAAAGCCAAAATATTTGGTCAGGGCAAAAACAGGAATGAAGTAATTATCTAATTAGTGTATGATCAATATCTCAGCCAATCAGCGTGTTGCTTATAAACAAGCAATGACTAGGTCAACTCTAATAATTATGGTAGTGCAATATGAAAACAAATATGTGTGCTTATTTGTATAGTGTCAATGGCTTTTATTCCTGAAAAATAGTAATGCACGTACGAAACAAGAAAGATAGTCAGCGCAATCTGAAACAAGCACTCAATTACGCTACACTACAGTAACTCCAATACTTGTAAAGTGAGATCACTATGTCAGAGATTGGATTAAAATAACTCTGTACTATAGTGATAATAGTCTCTTTCAATATAGTTCATGAGTATTTTTTGTATTAGTCATGAGATAACAATCATGTTAATATAATTGGTACATATCAATTTATCTGATTAAAACTATATAAATGTTAGCGACTGGTACATAAAACCAAGGAAGTCTTCTTAATTCCAACATCGTGCACTTTCCTTTGGGGTTGTCTAACAATACTACACACTAACTTAAAATTGCCATACAGTTATACTATAGATCTAATTTCAGATGCAGTTGATAAGGCAAACAATGTTCATCTGGTTTTCATACAACATTCTCATGTTTACAATAATAAGAATAATGCCGCTATCATCATTGAAATGTTTTCTTTGCAAACATAACACCATTGCAATAATTGTGTTCATAATGTTGCTTCAAAAGAAAAGTTATTCTGTTGAAGAGAATTTGATTTAGTGGTAAACATAAGATAAGATTAGTTTACACAACGCTGATATGCAAATAGCAAAGCCATGTTAGTACGGCTGCGGCAAAAAATCTCAAACAAATGAGATTAATATTATATCAACATGCTTATATAATCTTTGGTGCCCATAAATGTGTAATGATTTCAACCGACAAAGAGCTGCAGAACTAACAAACTACTCCTTGAAAAATCAATGCTTTTCTCAAACCAGTCTTTGCAAAGACAAACATAACAAGCCCTGCCCCCTCGTAGCCATATTCTTAGACGGAACTTAATAATTTACGCAATCTTGTAAGAGGACCACTAGACAATGCTACACACCATATATCAAACCTGTAGAACTTATTGTTTAGGAGAAAAAGAATTTAAAAGTTTACACTTTTAAAATCTATTTTTAGCTCCTGTGACCTATTTATGGAACAAAGTGGAATGAATTATGCAACTTTGGAAGAAGAGGCACACCAAAGGATCATTCCTGTCAAGCTTGGACAAAATCCCTTCAGTGGTATAGGAGATGTTGTTTAAAGTAAATGTTGATTGACGACACACACCACACAACAACTGACATCCAACAATCTTAAAGTTCACGATGAGCACGAAGTGCTAAAAATGAAAAAGCTGTCAATGGCAAAAAATAGTAGATCATCAACATTCAAATTGACAGGTGACACTACCCAACTGTAAATACATCTGCCTATTTTGAAACTTGATAAAACTACTGGTATGGTTGTATCAACCAATAAATTTACACATGAGCAACTTAAACAGTGAAAACATCATTCACTTAAGACTATTGCATAGATCTATATTGGCTAAATCATAGAGGTTAGATGAGGACCACCAATTTACTATGAATATACCTTAAGTATATAAAGAATCAACGCTCAGTGAGGGAGTATAATGGCACAGTATTGCAGGGAGTCTTAACGAAAACAGGCAGGCAAATGTCTACATGCAAAGAAACTTATTAAATATAAAATGGCAACAGTACTTACTAAGTCAAACCAGTATATTTATGTACTCTGGTATCAATTGCTTTCAACTGTTCTGGGGTCATGGAACTGAAAAAATAATAAAATACTGTAAACTCACAAAACTTATCCCTTTTTTCACACCATTTGAGCAACATAGTATATAATGATAAAATTTACAGTGTTTCTAAAACAGGGCCAGCCTTAACCTGACCGAAAGTGAGTTGAAGTGTAAAGTGTAGATTATCTTTTATTTGCAAAACTTTAGTTTGATGGAACTTTTTTATTAAAATTCATTAATAATCATTACATTAAGTATTTACAATGATTTCAAAAGAAAAGATTTTAATTCATAAACCGTTTGTATGCTTCCATCTTGCTATCTCTTCTTTTGTAAACCCCATAATATGTAGCAACACCCGTAAGACCAGTGGCTATCAATCCAACTGTTCCCAGTTTGCGCATATGGGAGAAGTAGCGCCCCCTCAACAATACTTCGCCAGACATCTGAAAATGAAACAAATCTGTTATATTTACAGAAAGTTCCATGAAAGCCGAATGAACAATTTACAGCAGGTAACTTACGCCATACATTGTTGGCAGATGACTGTTAAATTGACAGCCAAATTAGATCTTCATGTGGGTCAGTGCTATTGATTTAGCTTGACATGACAAGATCATCTGGTCAACATTTAACCAGCACTTGCCTTTTTTATCAGAAGGTTTGTTTTTTATTCACAATCCTGTGTTTCAGTCTCAGTGATGCATTGGGCCTGAGCCCTGAGGGCTTCTGACTATGAAGCCTCTTAGTACATTTCTGCGTTATCAATGTTACTAGTTATACTACTATAACTCTTGTTATCATAATTGTTAATATATTACTATAAATGTTGCCATTGATGCATTGTTTGTACATAACGTCATGTATCAGGGAACAAGTTTCCAGGTGAAGTGGGCAAGGAAGTCGACGTCCATTCATTTTGCCAATTTCGAAAAGTCGCCATAAATTTCTTTGGCATGTCATTAAACAATATGAGCCTCTGTGTAATCAAGCAAGACATCTGCAGTACATTCGTTGTATAAACATACCTATATAATCAGGTTCTCCCCATGCTTTTAAACAATATTGATCGATAAACAGCCCCAAAAATTAGACTTTGAAAAGTTAAAGTCATACTACCACTGTTTTGCAAGTTGTGATCTGATTGGATAAGTAACTACTGCTGACCATTGAGCACTAAGCTTTGTAATGGATTTCCGCACAAGTATGTTTACACAGAGCATGTGAAGGACCAACATAGATGACAAGTTAAGCCTGTTTTAAATTTATCCTATGGACGACCCGTGAAGATGCAATATTGCAATGATCACGACGAATTTGGTGAGATTTTTCACCATAAACGCCGTCTAAATTTTTATTGAACATTCCTACTTTCATTTTCAATAATGACTTGCGCATATATTTTCTTTTACGTTGGTCGCGTCATAAGGTGTTTATTCATACTTGATATTGATGTTAATTCAAAAACATTGGTTACAGAAATGATTTAAATTTCATTTCAGAAGTTCAAACAAATCTAAACATACATTGTAGGACGTTTCCCATCCATGATGGTTTGGTTTATATGTCTGTGGAAATACCAACTTTTATTGAGGTATCTTGAACAGTTCTGCTAAACGCGTTAAAAGTCCATTTTCAATAGGAAAAGTCCGGGGTCTGACGGCCTAACCACAGAATTTTATAAAATTTTCTGGAATGACATAAAACAATACCTTATTAATTCCCTCAACTACTCATTTGAAAAAAAAGACCTTACTGAACTTCAAAAACAAAGTGTTATTACTCTTCTTCCGAAAAAAGATAAAATATTGACTGAAATTAACAACTGGCGACCCATATCACTATTGAATATAGACTATAAAATAGCATCCAAATCAATTGCTAATAGAATGAAAAAAGTACTTGATAATATAATAAACAAAGACCAAACTGGATTCATCAAAGGAAGATATATTGGTGAAAATATAAGAATCTTATATGATGTAATAGAAAAAATAAACAAAGATAACGACGAAGGATTGATTTTTTTCTCGGACTTCCAAAAAGCCTTTGATAGTGTAGATCATGATTATATCTTCAAATGTCTGGAATACTTTAATTTTGGAGATATGTTAATAAATTGGACAAAACTCCTCTACAGAGACGCAAAAAGTTGCATTAATATCAATGGACATCTATCTAATTTTTTTAAAATCAAAAAAGGTGTAAGACAGGGCTGTCCACTTTCACCTTATTTATTTAACATAGGTATTGAAATACTATCACAAAATAAAAACAATAATAAAAACATAAAAGGACTTAACATTCAAAATACCGAAATAAAACAAACGCTTTTTGCAGATGATGCAAGCTTTTTCCTAGATGGCACACAAAGTTTTTTCCAAAATCTCATCACAACATTTGAAAAATTCAGTCAAATATCTGGTTTAAATTTAAATATATCAAAATGTACGGTTCTAAGAATAGGATCTTTGCGCCATACAAATAAAACATACTGTAAAACCAAAAAATTCATTTGGACTTCAAACGAGGCTACAACGTTAGGTATACACTTTACAAATGATCCGAATAAAATACTTGAACTGAACTTAGATCCTAAAATAGATGCATTTCAACATACCCTCTATAAATGGAGAAGATGGAAACTGTCCTTAATAGGAAAGATTACTGTTATAAAAACATTTGCATTCCCGAAATTAGTGTATCCACTCACAGTTTTAAACAATCCAACAGAACAGAGAATTAAAAGAATTAAAAATCTTATGTTTGACTTTCTGTGGGATTCTAAACCTGATAAAGTATCCCGAAATATGATTTTCCAAACTTATGAAAATGGAGGACTAAAAATGTTAGATATTGATTCATTCATAAATTCAGTCAAGGCCAGCTGGGTTAAAAGAATTAATACCGGAAGTGATGCTAAATGGAATATAATTTATAACATTGAACTTAAAAACTACGGGGAAAATGTCTTTAAATATAATACTTCTAAAACAGATGCAGATAAACTCAAACTTAATTTTACATTTCTAAAAGAGATTATTGCATCTTGGTGCTCAATCAATTATAAAAACTCAATAACCAACCTTCCTGAAGAAATTATATGGAATAATTCAAACATAAAACAGTCAAATGGAAACTTGTTTCTATATAAAAATTGGTTGGAAAGAGATATCTTGCAGATCAAACATATTTTTGACTTCCAAACTAAAGATTTCTTAACTTTTGAACAAATGCAAAATAAATATGCCATTGAAAATGGAGAGTTTCTTAAATATTTACAATTGGTTAAAGCAATCGATAAAAAGTGGAGGAAACAACTGACGGAAGAGGAATTTACCCTAGTTCTTGAGACGGAATATCTTGTAGATCAAGTAAAACAAACGAATAAAACGAACAAATTGTTATATGAAAGACAAATCAAATTAAAAAACACCAAAAACAAACCTCTTGAAAAATGGGACACAGAATTCATTGGGGAACATATCACATGGAAACACGTATTAACAATTCCAATCAACTGCACTATAGATACCAAACTAAGAGAATTTCAATATAAATATTTGATGAAAATAATTCCAAATAATGATTATCTGTACAAATGTAAACTTACAAGCTGTAGGTTGTGTGATTTTTGTTCAATGTTACCGGAAACACAGAAACATCTTTTTTGGGAATGTCAAATAATTCAACAATTCTGGCTTAATTTACAAGATTTTCTCAAAACCAAAAATATTCAAGTACATATACTTAGCTATAGAATAATATCACTAGGTTTAGAAAACAACAATGACAACAAAAAAAGAAATATAATAAATTTTCTTCTAATACTAGCAAAATATTTCATCAGCTACTGCAAATATAACAAAAAAGTGCCAGAAATTGAAATCTTTAAACCTTACATATCTCGACGTATTTGCATTGAAAGAATGATAGCAACTCAAAAAGACAAACTAGAAGTATTTGAAACAAAATGGAAAGAATTTATACATAACCGGATACTGTAATACATGCATAAGCAAGACACAGAAAATATCATGATAACATATGATTGCTTTAGGTTTTATATCTTCATATTCTAGCTCACAAAGACTCAGATTTTTTTTTCTTTCTTTTCACCTTTTACTATTTATTTTATAATTATATACAAAAAACCCATTTAAGTTTAGAACACTACACATACGGGTACTATTGTAATCAATTATTTAATGTCAGTAATATCAATGTTACACTACTTTACTTATTGTGTATTAATCTGTAATTTTCAACATTTTTGTATGTGCACTGTATAAACTTAAATGAATGAAGAAATTAAAAAAAAAAAAATAAAAGTCCATTTTCAATAAGGTAAAACCAATTAAATGTAAGTTGAAAACATTATTGAATATTCCCAGTATTGAAGATTCGCGGTGCAGTGGAAATTTCCCTGCAAAATGTATTTTGCTATTAAAACAATTATAAGAGGTATTTCTTTTATATTGTACATCAAATGTCATTGATAGATTAAGCGACCGCATATACGATTCAAACTGTTAAAAAAATTATGACCCCCCAATTAACGACTCAACCACCCTCGGTGAAATTGTAAATATATATTCCCCTTTTCATTGCGCTATCACCTTCTATAGTAGGCCGAAGGTGTGAACAGTTTTGCCTTTTCATTGCGCTTCAAAAGTGGGCCGAGTAGGACCGGGCGGAGATAAGAAGTGGGCCGAGTTGACCCTTTACCAGAATAGTAATAGTTAGTCCTACACATATAGCTCCAAGCATTTGTATTCTTCACGTTTTACCTTCATTTTTGATATTTTAAATTTTCTGTCAAATGCGGAGTCATAAAAGTGGCTCCTACTTTTTTTCAGCCAGTGTGGGCCCTGGATATCGTCATTTTCCCGTAGCACTTTATATATAGGGGCCGATAGAAATTTTGTTGGACGATTTTATGCATATAAAATCAAATATCTCACCAATAAAACTTATGACACAGTAATAAATAATCAATTATGGTACAGTTGCAACAAAATCCATTCATGAATAAAACACTCGCCTTGATAATGCAAATCGAGTTTAAATACGATGGGTAGTCAAATAAACATCTCTAAGTAATGGTGGGCGGTGACATACAGTGTGTTGTTTACATCGTGATAATTGCCATTTTTTGAGTTTTTCATTGGTGTTATGCATGTAACTTAATCAGATTTTGGCAGCATTTGACATATCTATCCGATAAAACATGTGATAAAACAATATAATCCAAGTGTTTAAATTTGAGCTGAGACTGACTTTGCTACAAGTTTTTGATGAGATGCTTTTAGACTCCGTGCTTGACAATGAAGGTAAACATGGAGGATCTAGCATGGTTGTCTAATTGTTCGGACTAAGACATCTTGACCTTGATGTGGTACAGTGACATGTCCAATGGACATTATTACACCGCGCATACGTCGCCTAGCTATAAGTCTGAGAAAATGATATCTATGCATGAATTTGGTGATTCTTGCAGGTTTTTTCAGGTATATGGGCTTGACTGTTCAGTCCTTTATGTAAAAGTATTAACCTGCTCTACGTTCTTCTATCTTTATGTGGTGGTAAATTGAGTTGTTTCAGTATCGCTTTCATTGATCCATGTTCGTAGTCAATGTAGTTTGATGTTATGAACTGGGCCTGTCTCTTTTATAAGCTTTCTAATTTCTCCTGGAGATAACTTTGATGGGGATCCCAGGCAGCACTTGAATATTCAAGGACTGGTCGTATTTATAAGTCCTTTGTACGCTTGTAATTTTACTTCCTGGGGGCAAGATGATAAGTTGCGCTTTAATAATCCCAGCGTTCTGTAAGATTGATTACATATTTCTTCAATGTGTTTCCCCTAGTGTAGATAACTTGTGATGTTTACGCCAAGAAAGCAAGATATTTGATGGATTGGAGAAACACTAGTTTGGAGTCTTTCATTGTGTCCTTTGCATTTAGAATGAGTCTATCCAATTTAATATGTTAGTTTGTACTCCATATCTACTGAGGTTACATTTTAGAAGTTCATGAGGTACTGTATCAAACGCCTTTTCAAAATCAAGTATAAAAATGTTGATCTGTTTCCTACTGTCGATGGCCCAGTCATGTATTACACTTACAAGTTGTGTCTCACAGCTATGGTGTTTTCTGAAGGCGTGCTGTCAGTTGTTGAGTATGTTATGGTCTTCAAGGTGTTGCATTACGTTTGAGCATATGATGTGTTCAGGTAATTTACATGTAAAACAGGTTAGCGATACTGGTCGATAATTACTGGGTATAGATCTATCATTCTTTTTGAAGAGTGGGCAGATATTTGCCAGTTTCCATTCTTCAGGGATGGTACCACAGCTGATGGATAGTTGGAAGAAGTGAGCTAGGATGTCTGATAGCTCTAGTGACATTTCCTTCAATACACGGGGATGGATGCCGTCGGGTCCCATTGCTATGGTAGCATTTATGTTCTTAAGCATCATTTCTACTCCTTTGCTGGTTATATTGATGACATAGTGTGTGGTTAGCTGGGGCATAGCCATGTCTCACTGAGCCTGCTGACAAGATTCAGGGTCAACTCGGCCCACTTACAATCTTTGCCCGGTCCTACTCGGCCCACTTACCAACTCGGCCCAATAATTGCGGCGATATATACGAACCTTTTATGTGCTGAACTTTGATACATTGATCATTAATATTTAAGTTAAAACCAATTAAATGTAAGTTGAAAACATTATTGAATATTCCCTGTGCATTGAAGATTCGCGGTGCAGTGGAAATTTCCAGCTCAAAGAAGAGGAAATTTCCCTGTGAAATGTATTTTGGTATCTGTTATAATTTGAACATGCTTGTCACGCCGTTTTTACTCAAAAACAATTATGAGAGGCATTTCTTTCTCATTGTATCATTATTTTATTCTTTATAGATTTGAAACAAAGTAGACGATACGAAAACCTTTAATATTGATTTCATTATATTGGTATAAATAGTAAACAAGCCTTTTCATTAAGCTTAAAAAGACGACTACTATCACCTTCTTTAGTATGCCGAAGGTGTTAACAACGTTGCCTTTTCATTGCGCTTCAAAAGTGGGCCGAGTAGGACCGGGCCGAGATTGTAAGTGGGCCGAGTTGACCCTTTACCGCTGACAAGATGTCTGGTGGCAGACGGCTCCAGTCTCCGATCGTCCTGGTAAAGTAGCACTGTAGTCTTGAAGTAGAACAGGAATATGGAACCGCAAACGAAGGGCGATGTAAACATTCTGAACGTAATACAATGTCACCACCCTCACCCAACACTGTTTTGCACGTCCGTCTCTGCTGGGACCAATATAATCTAGGAGGACGAAGCATTAATAAAAATCACGAACTGCCATAAAAGTGATATGTTATGCCGTATTTTGGCAAAAAAATGTTGTGAAGAAATTCAAAATAACAGAATAATTCATATTTCGTTTACTGACCTTGGTTGGTAGCCGTGTGGAAATAAATGGCGGTGTATCGACTGGTTCTCTGCTATCAACCAATGTTAAGGGACATAATCAGAACTATGAAGGAACCAGCTAAATGCTACACCGTCGTCCATTCTCGACAGCTCTCGGGCATTTCCGTACCACTTCGTTACTCGGATACCACTTGACGTAGTTGGCCGAGGATTTCCGAATGCACCGTCGTCCTCAATCGTAACTACTCGGCGGTATCCGGCAGAGCTCGGAATACATACTTATTTATATCTCCGAGGTGTTCCGATTGCGTCGTCCTCAAAGCAGTTACTTCCCCTTACAGTTACAGTAATGTTTAATATATTTTCTGGTAGGATTTGTTATAATTAACACGGACCTATATGGTATATAGGTCCGTGTAACTAATCAGCCTGGAATGTATGGATAATATAATTGCCGCATTAGTCGGCACTTTTCGTCTATCAATTTTGACAATGTAGAAATTAAGTCTGTAATTAACTTATTATGTCCCGTCGCAGGCCCGGCTCCAGACATTCCAGACTGTGGGTGCCAAACGTGAAGACAAATGAACACTCGCTGAAGGGGGTCCGGGGGATATCCCCCGAAAAATTTGAGCAATGAAATGGTGGCGTCTGATGCATTTCGGGGTCTAAAATTCGAGGACTCATTCGTGAGAATTGCACTAGAATTATTTTGTAAAAAAAACAGAATGTAAGTACCAACTTTTTACAACATGTCCAGGGATCACCACTTCCTGTACCAACCCCCAGTCAGATAATCCCCCAGAAAATTTTACAATATAGTTATGAAATGGTGGCTTCTGGTGTATTTCTAGGACTAAAATTTGAAGGCTCATTCATGAGAAATGACTATAGTATTACGTGTGTCTTGTTAAAAATACAGAACGACCAATTCATACAAGTACAAACATTTTACAAAATTTCTAGGGGACACAACATCCTGTTCCAACCCCAGTCAGATAATCCCGGATTTTTTTACAATATAGGTATGAAAGGGTTGCTTCTGGTGCATTTCGGGGTCTAAAATTTGAGGACTCATTCATGAGAATTCCACTAGTATTATCTTGTTAAAATTGCAAAACGACAGCGGAAAATTAAAGATAAACAAAGAAAATTAGCGTGATGTCAAATTATACTGGTAGTATACAAGAGGAAATCGACCATAAATCAATGCATTATATTTAAAACAGTAACCTTAAGACCTAATCAGTGGATATAATTTTATATTAGTAACAGAAAAAATGTCACTCAACAGCCGACTGGGGGGGGGGAGCCCTTTGCCCCCCGGTGGTTCCGGGCCTGTGACGTTAGTGAAAATTCAATCCCTTTCTAAGACATACACGGTGATGGGAACTGTCTATACAGGGCTGTGTCAATGGCATTCTTTGGTCATCAAGAACACCATTCACTGCTGCGTTTGCTAGTAGCAATCGAAATGATCAACCACAGTTAGTTCTATGATGTTACAAAAACAAAAGACAAAATTCTTAAGGACAAATATGTTATAACTAGTTCGATAGATAAACTTATCAGGGACGCTGTGACATTTGGTGCATTTTCCGAGATGGCCCACTTGCTTTCCGTCAGTTCTGTGTTAGGTGTACCGATACGCTCATTCTACCCACCTAGCTAGTCGTAATTTGGAATTTTCTAATGCTTTCAACAAAACTGAGTTCGGAAGATCGGTGATGACATCTGACACGACAGTGGCTGAAATAATGTGGTCGTCAACAAAGCCATGTAAATATGCAAGTTTCATTGTTGATCATTTTGTTCCGTTGGTACCCAAAGTTTTGATGATAAATCCACACGATGTGACTGTAAATGATGGTGGTGCTACAAAATGTAGTGTTAATGTTAGATTTTATGATGATGACGATCTTGTTAGTGTTAGATGTAAAGGTGTTGCTGATGATGAATGTGAGGGTGTGAGTGATACAAGGTGTGTGTTGAATGTGAGTGAGGTTGATGATGTTGAATCAAATAATGACTTTAACTCAATAGATGCCGCTTTGTGGGGGAAATTGTCGGGAAATTTCCTCAGTACAAACACAGTTATTTCCACATTGATGAAGACATTAATTGGGCTTAAACAAATACCGGGTGGGCACAAGAGAAACGTATATTTTGCATTGGACAACAGCAAAAACTTTGAGAAAAGGAACCGCAAACAACGCAGTGATTTTTTCTGATGACTGTGGTGTTTGGGCTTCCTCTTCTGGTTCCTCTCCCAAACAATTCTTTCTTTCTGTAAATGGGACATTGACATCAATACTTTTTAAAGACGGTCAATATGGTAAAAACAAAATTGTCAAAGGCAGGAGGTCGCGTGTTCCGTTGGTTCCGCAACCTGATCCATCTCATGTTGTCATAATCCAACGGAGCTACGCTACTCTGAACGTGGACAAAACTTACAAAAAGAGGGTAACCTGGCTGACAAACGGTAAAAGTTCTCTAGCTGTGATTGAGTACATGGGGAAATTTCCCGGTCTTGGGCCCTTAGGTGATGGGTCACGTGTCAGGGAGTATGTCAGGCTCCCAAGTCACGTAATTGATGAAGTTAAGTCTATGTCTTCGTCTCAATGCAAACCGTCAAAAACCATGACCGTATTGAAAAAAATACGACCCTATCCAGCGCCCTACAAGTTTGAATACAATTCGCCAAACAGTATTTAAACAGAAGGTTAAAGCTCAAGACGCCGCAGGTCATTCATCAAATGTTGCTGATCAAATACAATGTTTAGAAAATATGGTTTCTGAAGGTCATCTGTTTGTCCGTTCTGTTATCCGAAATAGCCGCAAACCGCCATGTATAGTTATGTACACGGATTCCCAAATTACGGATATAAAAATCTATGCTGTTCAGGTCAAACAGTGCTTGGTGTGTATAAAACGTTCATGCTGTGTAAAATGCACGTCACTTTTACGTGTTAAAAACAACTCTCCGTAGTCCGCCACATTACAAAAGAACCCCCTGTTTTCATCGGTCCACTTTTCATACATGCTAACAGTGACTTCGCAACACACAGTCACTTTTTCCATCATTTATCATTGCAATTGACAGATACTAACATGTCCAAAATGGTTATTGGTACTGACGATGAGAAGGCCATGGTCAAAGCTATTCAGACTAATTTACCAAAAGCCACTCACGTCCTGTGCACTAGACACTTTAAACAGAACACGATTCATCAGTTGACGGACATGGCTATCGACCGTAAGGACAGAAATAAAATTCTAGACCATATATTTGGGGAAGATGGTATTGTCGGTGCTGATGATACTATTTGTTTTGATAACAGGTGTTCGGAGTTTGAAAACAAATGTTCAGATTTGTCTCAAAAAATTCTTGGTTATTTTCAAAAATGTCTGAAATTAAGTCTGCAGAACAAGGTCAATATTCCTGTTAGACAAGGACTGATCGGCGCTAATTGGACCAACAACAATTGTAAGTCGATGAATCATGTGCTAAAACAGTCAGTTGAGTGGAAATCGAAAAGTTTAACTGCCTTTGCGCAAATAGCTCATGATCTCGTAGACAGTCAAACCTCAGATCTACGAGCCTCGCTTATTGGGACGGGTGAATTTAGATGTGTTTCGGTGTTTTTCAAAAACAAAACTGAATGGCTATCTACGACATTGACACAGCGCCAAAATGTATTTAAGAGGTTTCGGCAGCATAAGGTCGCTGTGTCAAAACTGGTCAATTCCAAAGACGGACATACTATTGTTGTAGCCCCACGAACGGACGGTAAAAAACCAGGCACACACAAACGCAAAATCAACGTTAAAACGACGACTATCCCCCCAAATAACAAAGACATAAATACACCCAAACGCAAAATGCGCTGGTTATGATAGTATTTAAGACCCTTGCAATACACGAGTCGCGAATCATAATTTGATCCTCTTTTCAAGGGGTGGTGGTGTATTGCCAGGGTAACTATTCCTCAATTTCGAAACTTAATTACAGTCCTTGCACGTGATCATCATCTGAATATTCAACCATGTTACATGAACTATACCTCGTTTTGTAAAAGTGTATCTGTTAATGTAAATAATCCACTGCAATACACGATACATAATTTGATCCTCTTCACAAGAGGTGGTAGTGTATTGCTGGTGGAACTCAATAGGTTATATTTTTGTGAATTAATATATGTAGTTTTGAGTCATAATATATTCCATTGTATTGTATTTTGTCCATGTTTTTTAATGTGTTATTGTTATATCATTTGTTATTTTTGTGTGCATCTGATAAATAAATTTAATTGAATTTTAATATGTTTGATATTATATAGATATACAAAATTCCACAAACAAACCAGATGCCGGTATTTTCCGGACTATCGTGGCTTTAATCACTACTACTGTTAGGGGAGGCAATTCTTTAGAAGTACAAAAACCATCACAAAGTACACCCCATTTAAATTGTGAAAAACATAACATAGACACGAATTTTGTAAATCATCTTTAGCATACACTTATAAACTTATTATATACATACTAGCAACTAATTTGTTTTAACATAAATTTCTGTACCGCCAAATGGATAGTCACAATCGTCTATATTTTTCTTAATATGCAATATTTGTCCTTGTTTGTTTTTGCCTGTGACTTTTAATCAACCTATTATTTAATATTATAACAAAAAAAAATGAATTATATATTGCAGATTGTCTTTGAAGAAGATTTCGGTAATGGAAATTGAATTCGGTAAAATTACCGAAATTCGACCGATTTCGGTAAGGTAACGTTCCCACAGCTGTGAGGATAGCCTGGGGTCCGGCTCACTGATTGCTAACTTACCGACGCGGAGCAATAGGAGGTTTGGCCAGGATTCCAGGCTACTGTGAGGAGTTTGCGTTGTCGTACTGATACAATCGCAACTCCTCGGCGGTACCCGGCCAATCCAATCTCCTACGCAGTGGTCTCCCCTTATAGTTATCGGTTATTGCTGTACTTGGCAAGGGAAGATAACCGCTGCGTGGAGTTTGACGATGTCAGTACACTTCGGAACACGGACATTACAGACCAGACACTTCGAACCATATTCAAGGACATTACGGACCATGTTCAGGGACACTTCGGACCATGATTTATGTTAGTTTACAGCTAGGTTGTTTTAACATTATTCCCCCAAAGTCCTACTCTACATCATATCTGTAAACGGAGCTCACTGCGGAGTCCCCGAGAGGGGTATTTTTACGTATTAATTAAACTGTGGACTTTTCAAGAAGAATCATTGTGGAATGTAAATTAAGTATATTATCTTCAGTAATTGCATTTTATCTGAATGAGCAGATTATGTACATCATATAGAAAGAAACCTGAATAAACCAAATATATTTAAACCGGCAATAAGTAACCTTGATAAACGTTATACCAGAGCAGATACTGCGTGATCCAGACAAGAGTTATAATATTTTAGCCCTTTTATTTTTAGTAAATACATTTGTATACCTAGAAATCAATATTGCACAATAACATTCAAACGCATTTATAAGCACAGTAAGAAAAACAATAGCTTACAATAGCACATTTACGCCAAATCTATACGTAACATATATAGGCCTGTATACATGACATATATACTGGAGTGAACCCAAAAAAAGAAACTTTCGCTAAACTTGAATGGGAATATTTCGTTACTTTTTAGAGTGATCGTTTTGAAATCAGTTCGCAACTGTCGAAATGACGTCATGAGTTTGTAGGCGCCATGATATTCTCCCTGTAGAGACCAACATTGAAATTACCCATAATGACCAAAAGTGGGGTCCGATATCCATAATCAATACCATTACTGACCCTCCGCCCCCGAAACGATCCCTCTGTAGTATGCAACAGTCAGCATAACGCTCGTTCCTACGTCGGTAGACTCTCACTAGACCACCACATCGGGACAATGCAAATATTGATTCGTCGGAGAAAATATTCGTTCGCAAGTTCTACCTTGTCCAATTGATGTGTCCCTCGGCCAATTGAAGTCTGTCACGGCATGACGGACCGCCAAAACAGATCCAACATATGGGCGACGTCCGTACAAACCACTTTCCGCCAAACAATTACTTACGGTTTGTGCGGAATTAAGGGCGTTGTGAGTACCGGGGATGACGGTTCCAAGCTGTAGCATGAGAAATTGCCTTGGTGGTTGACGTAAGATTTGGTTGGTTTACAAAACACTGATATGCAAATAGCAAAACCATATTAGTACGGCTGTGCCGAATAAATAAAATAGATTGTCCGTTCTGAAAACTTAGGGGATTTAGTGGGTAAGTAAGTAGTGGCAGTTGTGGGCACTATCAGACAATTTTTCGTGTAAAGATAAAGTTTATCTGGCATGAGAATTTATCACGATACTTATCTAGTTAGCCACTTAATTATCATGATACTTATGTAGTTAACTTGTTTCTTTAACGTGGCAACCACATACTTGTTTAGTTAATTATGTAATTAAAATGGTGGCTGAAATATGCCACCATAGTTAAAAACTCGTCGTCACAGTCTGTTAGTTGTTGTTTTGAATTAATGTGTATTTTATTAGGTAATGGCATGGGTAAGGAAGCTATTTCTGTAGAATGTGTTTATGATGGTCATTTCGTTTGGAAAGCATTTCACTTAACGGTTATACGATAGACCACCGTACACTGTGTTTAATTTTCATGAAATATGTTTCAACCATTCAATAAGACAGGTTCAGTTGAAATACTTATGTAAACATCAACGCGCAAGTTTACACACTACTTTGCCACCCGGATCAAATAACAGTGTATTTATACATTCATTATTGCAAGGCATGTTAACAAGATATGACTCAGTCGATGTTTTTATCGTATAATCTCGCGCAATATCGAAAGTACGTTGTTTCAGTCTGGCTTGTGCATGAATCAATTGCAATGATCTATTAACAGTTTATTTGAAAAGTTGTGTGCATGTAACGCTTCACAATGTTCAAGAAGGACTGGTCAGGGATAGACAGACGGGTTGCATTGGTAAGTTTTTGCTGAATCTCATCTGTGTGTTACTTAAATGTCTGGCCACTCAGCATGATATCAATATGTGGTCGCTTATTTTCAAGGTATTGGACAATATTACATATTCTGATAATTATGCTGTCATGAGACACTTCCTATAAGGAAGCAAATAGCTAAATACTGATATTTAGGTATTTGAAGGAAGGAATAAGACAGACGCGCCAGGAATTGATAAAAGGACATGGAGGCGGGGGGGGGGGGGTTAATGAAACAAACTGATTATTTATAACTTTATTTCATCAAAATAAGTAAAGTATGTAATCGATATATGTACAGGGAGCTAAGCAATAAAGGGAAACAAGATATTTAAATAATAAATTTTACAAAATCGTTAACAGAACAAGGTTACATTTGAGTAACCTTGAGTAAGATATAGATTTCGAGTTATCTGTCAGTGCCGACTGAAGTTTTAAAATGAGAGGTTTATTTATAAAATTACATCAGTTGTATTATTGTTATTACTATTTCTGCAATGCATATATTTTAATGTAACAATAATGCGAACAATAATGATCATTATTCTAATATAATATCATAAATACAATGCCGTAATGAAATTCTTTGCATAAATGAATACACACTAATTAGGATTTATATTTTATCATTATTGTTACTGCAGTATTTACTCACAAACAATGCAACATGAATAATACTTATGAATATTATAATAAGTTAAAATATCCAAGTGTCGCCCCCTTTTCCGGGTGAACAGTAGCACATTATTGATTTTCCAGCAGTAGGGTCCTCTTGCCGATTACCTTAATCCGTTGCCGTGCTTTATTGTCCTTAGATAAACACTGATACCTATATGCTGCTGATCTTGCTGAGCATGCCCTTAAGCTCAGGTCCAGAAATAAAGAATAGTAAATCCAGGTCTTTAAGTATCATTTACCTCATACTCTTTTTTGTTTAAAAGGTATGTAGTAGATGAAAGGAAAGCCTTCATTCATCATTAATCACAACAATGACAGTGTAAACTTATACACCCAGTATGTTTACCGAGGTTCCAAGGCTGTAATTCGCTGTATGGTTATTATTTCTTTTTGTGTTTTGACTGTATGTTATATTTCCCTTTCTCCTGTGCAATTCTTTCACTTGATATAGTCAAAGGGGTCTTTAACAAATTCTACTTTCTTTTTGTGTTTTTATACTGTAATATATATATTACAGTATACAAGTGAAAGTAGAAATTGTTACAGACTCCTTTGGATATAGTGTTCAGGTTAATTTATGCCCAGTTTCGGCCTTTTGTTGCCAGCTGTCTTGACTTGTCTTGGGATCTTTTCCATCCATTAATTTTACTCCTTCACCGTTTGTTCTCTTTGATTCTCCTAGTTATTCATTATGGTCTGCCAAGCCATTCCTTGCGCCTCTGTTCCCTAACGGACATACCCTTCACCCTCCTCAAGTGCCTTATGTTTTATGGATTGTTGTTTTTCCGGAGGTCTGTTAGGAGAGGTACTGTCTTATGTATGCGGCGTTCCCTGTAGCAACTTATTCTCTCTCTTTTAATATTATTGATTTAAAATATATTAAACGACAGTCAGTTTCGAAACATGTATTCCGTAGTTACCATGTTTGTGGAGATATTCCTTGAATAGAAGAATGCATAATTAATGATACACGCTGGAAATGTTTTATTACTGTGTTTATACAATGGAACTATTCAATAATTGAAATCTCACTTCAAATGAAATAATAAGTTGTTGCAGGGAAAGTCACGCACGCGCACAAGGAAATAACAACCTATGAAACATAGGGAGCTGAGGCGGTGTAAGGGCAAAATCTATATATGCGAATGGGGAAGTAAGGGATGGTATGGATGGGATACACTGAATGGGGAACGGGGAACTTAACATTAATATAAATAGAAATAATAATCATATAGCGAATTGCAGCCTTGGAACTGTGAGTAAAAAAACTGAGGTTTAAATCGATTTAACAGCTAGCTAACCTTAACTTGTATAGTAATTGATTTTCAACATTAAAACAAAAATTTACTAAGTAGGCAGTAACTAATCCATAAAAGTTATTAACCGTTACATACACAATATAATATACACCGTTAATACGCCCTTCAAAAGTTCCTTCACACATTGACAATGTCCCATTGCAATAAATGTATTTTCATACTTGTTTCACATGCAATAAATCGAAAATGCTTCTTAACGCAGCAATAATTTTCTGTAGAAGTATTTTCTGTAGTATAAATTTGTCCTGAAACAAATTATCTTATTTTCTGTGTCAGATCAATCAGTAACACATACATCGGTTTCGGATGCAGGCCGATTGATACTGCTGCCGAGATGTGCAGAAGTGGAATAAATAATTTTACTTCATGGTCATACATATTTATTTGAAATTCTGTAAGAAAAAATAACATAATTCAAAATACTAAAGTGTGAAGAAACTTTTGGAGGGCAGTGTGAATAAGTATACCAAGTGAGTGAGCTAGCCGCCTCAGTCAGTCCAGAGTGCGAGTGAACTACATCTAACCAAATAGATCGCCTTAAATAAAGGCCAAGGAAAAAGGGGGTGAATCATTCGACTTTACCTTAAATACTGATAACAGGGAAATGAAATATAATAATCAAAGCGCTGGGGCGCAGAAAGACTGGGGCAGACAATTTTTGTTTTTTTGTAAAGACTTGTCAACCCTACATTGTAAAAGTATTGCACAGTGTCAATCAATGTTAATTTCAAAACATGCATGTATGACTACAGTTCAACCTGGACTATGATAGCACCGGTTTTAGTTTACCGCCTTCACGTCTAATCAATGTGTGTGCGGGCGAGTTGATCTTAACGTTTATTTATCTAACTAATCTTGTTATCAATCATTTGATTGCCAGTCCGACAGGCTTGCAAGCATTACATGTTCGTTGAATTTTATCGTGCTGGCTACCTAATGGATTACCAAATCTAAAAATTAGCAAATGGGCAAATAATTCGCGTATTTCGATAAATAACATTTAAAATTTATGATTTACTTTAACATTAACACCTGAAATGCCTTTTTGATGACACAAACAAAGTTTAAATGTCCAACAAGCGAATGTGCAGACAATCGTTGAGCGTAAACAGCAATGGATGTTGTGATACCCGTCCGATCCGTACCGTTTCGACCGTTTACTTCATATTGATCGATTTTTCGTACACCACTCTAAAAACTGGTTCGGATTTCTACCCCAATTCGTTAGTATTTTCTTTATTTTTGTCCACAATCGATACAGTTTGAAACGAAATTTTTATAAGAGCTCAAATTCAATATCTATTTTTCTTAACAGAAACCTGCCCGGGGGTCAAACCCAAACCTGCCCGGGGGTCAAAATTTAATATGTCCGGGGGGGGGGGGTCAAAACAAAATATGCCCGAGGATCAAAATAAAATATACCCGGGGTCAAAATGAAATATGCCCGGGGATCAAAACAAAATTTGTCCGGGGGTCAAAATAAAATTGGCCGATGGTCAAATAAAATCTGCCCGGGGGTCAAAAGAAAATCTGCCCGGGGGTCAAAGAAAATCTGCCCGGGGGTTAATACTAAATATGCCCGGGAGTTAAAATAAAATATGCCCGGGGGTCAAAAGAAAATATGCCCGGGGGTCAAAACAAAATATGCCCGGGGGTCAAAACAAAATATGCCCGGGGTCAAATAAAATATGCCCGGGGGTCAAAACAAAATATTCCCGGGGGTCAAATAAAATATGCCCGGGGTCAAAACAAAATATGCCCGGGGGTCAAAGAAATATGCCCGGGGTCAAAGAAAATATGTGCAGTGATACATAGAGTGGTATCAAAACCGTCTAACTCTGATACGGCTGTTTCCAAAATTACGGTTACTAAAGACAGTCTAAAAAGAAAAAAAGATATAAAATATAATCTTGAATTTTTTGGCAAACATAACAGCATTGATTAAAACACGCTCACACAAACAGTGAGTTCTGAACAAATTAATTTCATATAAAAAACAACAACATTGACAGGTAAATTATTATCATTTGGCAATTTAATGGTTTGTTTGATTGTTACTATTTATATTATAAACTCTTATAAATCATTAGAATTACAGTGGTTGTGACTTTAAGCAGCAATTCACATTTTCTTTAACAGTAGTCTGCATCATTAACATCACCAGCTGAATGACATCCTACATGACATTTGACTGTAAAATACTGTATTAAATCCTCAATAAATTAAATACATATATTCTAGTTCAAACTCAAGAAAATATTAAATTATTT
This sequence comes from Mactromeris polynyma, assembly GCA_032209605.1. NCBI lineage: Eukaryota > Metazoa > Mollusca > Bivalvia > Venerida > Mactridae > Mactromeris > Mactromeris polynyma. The sequence continues at coordinate 4,836,697 of JASFXZ010000040.1, forward strand.
AAGCAAGTTTTTATTCTTCCGAGCTAGAATATCACTCAATATACTAGTTCTTAAGCTGTGTAATAGAGTGTGACGAAACGGTAGAGCATCTTGCGAGAGTTGGGGAGGGGTCGAGCCCCACACTGGGTGCACATCCATCTGCATTTATATGAAGTTAGCAGCAGTATAGTGACGAAAGTAGGAGGAGAGCGGCGGTGTGGGGTGATACAGCCAACTGGTCAGTACAGTTGGTAGAGCGCCCTGTTGGTGTAGAGGGGACGTGGCTTCGAGCACCTCATCAAGCGCCACACCACTACAGTACTTTCATATTTCAGTTCGAACCTCTTATGACCCTACCCTGTTGGGTAAACATTCGTATCTTATTTAATTAGTCATCAGATCTGCAATAGCAAACCTGATCACCCATGATGTTTTAAGAAATATAAGGCAGGCATATCTGCCGGCATATCTTATTGAATACTGTTCAGTGTTCTGTTACATTGTCCCTGTACTTTTAAGCAGCTGTCCACCGAAGTTTTGTCGTCTTTCTCTGAGAAGTTAGTTTGCCTATTTTTTACATGAATATGCCTTGCCGCTTTAAAGTGTACGATCTTCTAAATAGTACATTCGAACATAACGTCACAAAGCACGGATAAACATGAAAGACGATCTTCTTCTACGTATGCTTGTGTTTGAATGAATGAACACACAATTACCATTTGAATAATCATGGATAAAATCATTAAACTGGTTTGCTCTGTGTGAAGTAGATACGTATAAAAATGTTCAAACATTAGTATGTAAGTATTGAAACTATAGTGGTTTATAACTTTATACTGATACGCAAGTAATTACGAGGAGAGGTTATAGTAGCGTATATATAAACGGTTATAGCATTGAGCTAATATCGATCAGATGTGGGGAATCTTGCGATGAGCCAGAACAGAAAGTTGGACATATTTATTTCTTTACAAACATTGCAATCAAGTGTTTGATGGTCGATTTTCTGTTGTACTCTTGCTATAATAAAACACAAATATATGCTAGAACATCGTTGAGCAGATGTTATGTACAGAGAACTTCCACTTCACATGTGTCGGTAAATAACTTTTAAGATAACAAACAGGTCGATTCAGTTTTTTTGTAACAAATTCATGTTTAACGTAGCCAGTTCAATGCATTTTAAAGTGTAACATTACAATCAAAACAAACTGATCGTCAGCAGTGATAGTTTAGAAAAGCTGGCGAACTTTGAATACAGTTTTCAAACTAATTCAAATCAACACTTTGGAACATGTCCAACTCTCTGGTTCATCGCAAGGTACGTTCGATATTAGCTCCATGCTATAATCGAATACATATAGGTTACTTTAACGTCTCTTTAATAATCATTATCGTTAACGATTATATTAGCTACCCGCTATGTTTAGCCAGCATGTATGTGTTCTGATTTATCAGTATGGGCATGTAAGTAGTTTACATATCATCAACAAAAACATCACTAATATATGGTATGATCTTTCAGTAAGAGCAAATCGGCATATTAAAACGCATTTAGCCACTAACAAAATCGGAAAGAACAGCGGCCTAGGCAAACTTATAGGAACATACAATGACACCATACATGTGCTATAACATGTATACAAACATAGCAAGCACACATACTTATGTCAATAAAACAAAGTGACCAATATTTCTCTAGGTATGCAATGGGAGAACACAGACACGTGTACTCATGGCATAATAACTGTATGTCAATACGGAGATGTAAGTTTGAATGTGAAAATACACCGTACATACAAATATATTAACAGTTTTCAGATGAAGATGCAGAAAGCTATGACAAGTTGGTGGCGTATCTAGAAGCTCCGATGAAGAATGACCTTGACCGTGACCTCTACATAACCAGGTATGAAGACGGCACATTTCCTCATAGTACGAGTTTCCAGGGATATGCAGGCACTATACTATACGCACGTTTTGGTCGGGACATTTTATTTGTGTATCAATGTACAGTCTTTAAACCAATATTAAGAAACCGAAACTTGATCTGCAGCGCAGTGGTGTAGATTTCTACTAGCTTTGTCGTTCGGTGCAGCCGTATTAAGCTAGCTTTTGCTACTTGCTCCGTGGTGCGTTAGTTAACTGTTTAAGTTTTGGCAGTCGAACTGCGTTTGTAAACTGGGTGCAGCTTTGTTTAAATATGCAAGTTGTAATCACTGTACTGGAAGTTAATAATCATGTTAATCAGACAAAGACAACTTTAATTAATACGTTTTCTATAATTGTGATAGTCAAACGGATTTCACACAATGTACGTTGAAAATGGGATTAATGTTCGAAGAAATCATGTTTCCTTTAAAATGTGTTAGAGCAATTTTGACCAAATCAAGAAGACTACGCGATAACTATTGTCCATGCTTTAATTTAGACACGAGATAAAAGCGATGTACCAATTCTTTGTAAAGTAGAAATTATGTAACTGACACTGCAGAATGCTTTGATTGAAAAATACCACTATGTCTCCTATGTTATTGTTCTCCCCACTTTGGGCCTATTGTTGCCAGCTGTCTTGACTTGTCCTGTGATGTATTCCTTCCATTACACCCCCTTGCTTGTCTTCTTCGATTCTCATAAGTTATACCTTAAGATCGACCAGACCATTCCTTGCGACTCTGTACCCTTACGCATTTACCCTTGCGCCTCCTCAAATGCCTTATGTTTTATGGAATGTTGTTCTCCCGGAGGTCGGTGTGGAGAGGTATTGTTTTATGTATGTGGCGGTCTCTGTAGCAACTTAGTCTCTCTCTTTGCTTTGCCAACGCACTGGCTACTGCTATATAGAATTGGGGCAGGTTAGTTCACCGCTTGTATATGTGCACTCATATCCCCAATATTTGTTGCCATAAGATTTATCAGTATGTCATAGCTGTTTAATCAACATTCTTTGATCTCTTTTAATAAACGTTTGTCTGTACATGTTTCTCATTTAGAACAATTTACATGTTTTTTATCAGGGGTTTGTTGATTTGGCTGTATCACAACATCAAACATCGCACTGGGAGTCTCGCTGTTGATTCACCATTGAAACTTGCCTCAGAGTTGCTCAAGAGTTCGTCGGCGAAACATTATGCCGATGTATTCACGAAACTGTGCAAGTAAGTGAGTTTAATGTACTTGAGGCATGAAGCATATATGGTTTGTTGTGCATGTTTAGTCGAACTGAAAACTCGTGTTGTCTGTATTGTGATACACGTGGACTTAATTTACTTTCTTTACATACTTTAAGGTTTTTGACCAACTAAAGATATCTTTGTTTTTATCAGAGTACGCGTATCTCGTAACAACATGGTGTAAAATAATTTATTACGTATATAAATGGTAATGTTAACGAACTTTTGTGTCCACCATTTTGTAAGGCGTCTCAAATTAATTATAATATTCATTAATATGCGTATACTTTCCAGGAAAGCTAAAATACATTGCGAGACTGTTGAAGGCGTCGCAAAGAATGACACTTTTGAACCTGGGGATTTTCAAGTCAGCCAAGTCAGCAAGTCAAAGATGAAATCCTATTGGAACAAAGTCTGCTTACAAGGAGTATGGAGGCCTGTTCACACCTACTGGTGTCTTAAGCCGAATGTCTCCGAAAGTACCAACACCGGTATAACCAAGAAAAGGAAGGTGATGATCAATGATTTCTGGTTTCTGACGGAACCTGGCGTATTTATTATAAATTTTTTCCCTGACAACCTGAATGATCAGCTCCTACCTAAATCTCTATCACTACAACGGTCTCGTCTGTTTATGAAGTTGGCATATTTAACACCAGCTTTCTTTGACTACGGATTGACGCTGACCAGTGAAAATTCTTGTGTGATTGATACTATTAATGGGAAGGCAGAACTGTCTTTTAAAACAGACAAAGCAAAGTCAGAACTGATTTGTTCGTACTCCTTAAAGAACGAACAAGGTTCAGATGTCAGTACTGTAATTTTCATGTCACGCAAGAAGAGGCGATTTACATTCGAGATGCGCTGTCCTGAAGTTGGCAGTTATCGACTGGTCATTTGTGGGCAATATCCTAATGAGCAGGATGCAAATATTCTGCTGAAAGTAAAGATTATATGCCGCGAACGTATGTCTGATTACCGACCGTTACCAATAGACGTTGGCGAGGCAGGTTGGGGCTTTGGACCCAGTGCCTACAAAAATGGACTTTACAACCCACAAGTCAAAACACCAAAAATGGTTGTCCCTAGAAAAGTTTCTGGTAAAGAAATCACATTCAAGATACAAAAGAAAGCTGTGAATGATACTTACTACAAGGCTGAGCTGTATAGCACAAACAAGTCAAGTCCTTTGGAAGGTTAATAATTGCTTCTTATTATGGTTCTGTTCCGCCTGTGTTACTTATAACAGTTTATAACTGTTTCTGTACTCCTATAAATAAAATATTCTGTACGTACTTAATCAGTCCAACGTTTAGTTTGATAATGTCGTGAAAAAAGCAGAGTCCTATTTTGTGTTGGAATCTGTACAGTTAGGATTTGCACTTTTGTCTCATACCCGACAGAAACAAAATAATGACAACATGCAATTCTCCCTGGTAATGTCCGTTACACATTCAACAAATTGTATAACAATGGACCATCACGAGCAAAATATTGTTTGTCGATGAAAACGATTACGATAAAATAAACTAATGACAAATTATATGGCGGTTCTAGGAGATTAAACTTGAATACAAAAGTGTTCATGTTGTCTTAAAGGCCTAAGATCTGTTTGATAAAAACCTAGAATATTCAAAACAAAGATTGTCCTTGTAAGAAACTCATCCAATTTAAACTTCATTTAGAATTCCTTGTCTTTTTAATTTAGGTTGTGTAACAGCTGTTAAAGACAGTAGTACATGCGAGCTTCGCATCTCGATGACGCTGCCAAACGAGGATGAATTTGCGTTGGTGATCGAAGCACGATATCAACACATGTCCTTCGAACCAATATGCAATTATCTTATAACTGTTGTGGAGGATAAGGAAAAAGGTAATATCATGATCAAATGTTAGGCAAGCAACTTTGTGCTCATTCTAAGCCATTCCTAGGAACTAAATATAGAATGAAATGAGATTGTAGAAGACAATCATAGTTATCTATCATATTTCGATATATTTCCATGTATCCAATGTCTAACTATACTTACATTATTTTATAGATACTGTTGTTTTTTTGTTTTGTTTTTTTCAGTACAATGTTTATACTTATATAGGTTCATTAGATCTTATTATTATATGCAAAACTAACGCTATTTAGATAGTATAACATTTTGTACAAAAACTGTTAAAACTACAGTATGTACATATATTATGATAGTATTAATGTGGCCATTGACCACATATATTGTAATTGTTCAACTGTTAATTTTGTATACTCATAGACTATAAAGTCTAATGTATTGAGAAAGAAATATAATTGTCAGATTAATATAAAATATAATATAAGAGTAGCAAGTTGGTATGTGTTACAATTAGTTTCTTTTGATTGTAAATGTTTACAGTAAATGAAATGAGTGAGTTTATGAGCGTATGATTTTACGACGTATCAGCACAAGATGATAATCATGTCGCACTAAAAATACGTTTTGTCCTTGGATATCGAGCTGGAGTTTCTATAGTCCACGTCCTTATCTGAATGGAATGATATGGCTTGTCGATTGAATAAATCGAAAGAATCCATAACGTCATAATACGATTAGATATATTGTATAAAATGAGTAGTGATCACAGAATACGATGCTTCTGGTTTCTTTGTTAAATTATTAAGCTGAACGGTTACCCGAGGATGTAGATACGGGAACTGCACCCCAAGTAGCTTGTCCGTATTTGTCATTCAATTGTTTAAACTATTTTAGTTGAAGATTATTACTACGATTCCTCTGATGGTACAACAGATCTAGATGAAGAGATTGATGATCTAGAAGTTGAAAGGATGAGACTGCAAGCTCAAACAGATCACCTTCGACTGGTTGCTAATCGCAGACATAGAAGTACTTGTGTGTATCTTTACCGACTTTAACAATGTCATTCATATTTCATTCCTTCTACCTTTGTGTTTGTACGCAGGATAATACCTTTTAAAAGATTTTCCTTTAGCTTTTGTAAATGGTGCAAATATTGCTTCACTATCCCTTGTTAATTTGTATCATTCAATGATGTAATGAAGACATTATAAAATACATGGAAATACGTATACTAAATACATGTTCCATATTACAGTTCAATTACTTCGCCTGAAGCAGTAGGCGTACATACATGGTAAGGCTGTTCCTCAGAACTCGTGCATTTCTTAGAAAAACTACATGTCAGTAACGATCCATTTAAACTCGGCTGATTGAAACATTGAAATAACAGCAATCACAATTATTTCTTACTTAAATTAAATGTAAGAACATGCAATTAACGCGATTCCCGTTCATGAAATGTGTCCAATCTCATTGTGTGCTGTCTCATAGTTGTTTTATATGTTTCCAGCAACCGAATGGGCGGTAGATGCAAAACCTGTAAAACCTGTGGAAATGTTAGCGACAGAAGCTGATGACAGTCCATTAGTTGTGTACATGATCGAGTTGTTTCTCGCCGTGCTTGCTGTGGGTGTTGCGGTCTTGAAAATGCTGGCCTTTGGAGCAGTTGATAGATTGTAGAAATAGTAGAAATAGTAGAAACAATAAGATGTAGTGGGAATATTTTTATATACACATTGCTTATGGTATTGATATGTCACTGTTTGTTTTTATGTAAATAACACTAGAGGTCATATTGATCAAATATCTTTACTAAATATGTGTTGCATGACTAATACAAACTTATAAGTACCAATAGTGTGCTAGCTTGTAGTGGACATATAGATAGACAAACTCGTTATACATTAGTCGTTCTGTGTGATAATAACTGCTCATTCTGTTGGTGTGAAGACAAGAAAGTTGTTGGTATTTTTTGTTTTATGATGTGCAAGGTTGTATGTGCTATGTATGGAATTTTACAAGTGATATCACATATGATTGTTTCTGATATGTAAAAATGTACACTAAACTGAAACGAACTCAGAATTGTGCTGTGTTACTGTTTTAGACAATTGTTAAAATGTTTGTTTCTTCAGCTTGTCATGCACTCTGTCTGGCGACTAAGCTTGAGGAATTCACAGCTTATCCTAAATTAATTAGTATGCTAATTGAATGTATGCATAGTTGACACATTTTGTGTTATTGCATGTTTTACCGATTAGGTAGATAAGTAGACATATTGTTAAGCTATGTGACGTTTCATTAAGGACAGAAATATTTATATGATATCACATACAGCCCACCAGGATGTTTTGATTTTCATTCTTGCTCACCCTTACGTCTAGATATTCTGTCACACTTTCACAGCTGGGGCACTGGGAGAACTGACCATGTGTAGCACTTTACCATGACTTTGTATTTTTTTCATGGATACATATAGGAAGTACAATGCGACATGTCCAGGGTAACACCCTTGGAGAACCAACGTTTGGTTGTTGTTGAGAGTCATTTGTTATATAGAGAGGGTAACTTCTTACTAAAGGAAAACATTGATGCTTTTGTTTAAGAGAGAGTTGTTTCTCAACAGAGGGCCGCAATGGAGAGGTTCCTCTCTATCATCTTCTTGTTCATCATTATCTTTAAGGTATATTAGTTATTCAAAATAATATCATTGATTTCAAGCGGGGTCGATTGACTTAAGAAATGTTGTGACTTGTATGATTACAGAGATTGCTAATTTCAATAAATCGTTATAAAATCATAAAACCTTCTGAATTTATTCTGTTAAACAAACATAGTCAAACATTATTTACAAGGAATACAAAAGGGAAAGGATACTTTAATATTAACATATTCTTTCCAGTAGCAACGATATTAACGATTCTTGATTTCCTCACATAATCAAGTTTACCTCATATTCTACTGTCGCTTTAGAAAGCTATCACTTTATCAGATCACCCTAGACAGCTTTTGAGTGTTAGTCGCGACAAAAATTATAAATCATCGATAAATACTTGTATTTCAAAACTAACTATCAATATTCACTGAAGATCGTTGGTAAAATACAAATTATTACGGTAATTCACTTAAATTGTATTCGAATAAACAAAGCTATCAGTCAGGCAATTCACGAGCCTGTGTCATGATCATTGCGTTTAAACCTTTGGAACTCAAAATCTATTTCTCAAACTTGATTACGGAATGATATATGTGCTTAAGATTTTACTTTTTTAAATTAGTCTAGTATACTATCAATACCAAGGAATAATAAGCAGTAAACAGTCTCAATTATCCATGCAGCTTTTGGTTTGTACGATGAATAGCTTCTGCAAAAATCAATATGCATATTCAAGTAGGTATATAATTTTGTTTGAAGATTACTTCCTTGTAAATATACCGATTATGGAAGGATAGGTGTATATTCGATTGATTTTATGTGCTCTTGAATTCTATAGTGTAGTGGTTGTTAGCATGCCAGGTAGACAACTTGAGGCATCATATACATTTGTAAATCGAAGTATTTTAAGTTGACAAAGTTTCACAAACCAGGGATTATTGTTATTTTAATCGTAACTACGGTATTTATGTTTTATTTATAAACAATTAATAACAATTATCATTTTTTCTGATCACATAATACGTCCATATAGGATTAATTAATCCAATAGTATCGAGTATTTAATGTTGTTTCGTTGATTTGTTCAGTATTAGTTTAGTCGGATGTTTTTTTTCTATTAAATAACTTCTTAAAAGGTATTTGAGTATGCGCATTGGTTATGTGACGTAAAAGGAGTTTGTACATATAGTTATTTGCAAATTTCAAATATGACTCAGTGGTAAATTGTTGACTTTTATAACAGCAGTGTAATCCAATCTCATTAAAAGCAGCTCCAGTCGCACGTTCCTATACTATACGCCAACTGGCCTAACAGCGGAAAGAAATGGAGCTTAAGTTAGGGACTGATGGGTTTCAATGAGATTGCCGTGAAATCAAGTTAATGTAGGTTTATAACAGCAGCTAACACTTTTATGTCGAACAAGCTACACACAAATAACGCGGTTTTAGTGATAATCTGTCATCTGTATAGCCGGTACTACACTATGCACATTTCGCTTTAGGAGAGTAATTTCGCTTCTACAAGGGATCGACCCCATGCACTCACAACACATAAATACTTTATATAGATTATCAAACCACATTACTAGAAATAAAAAAAAGTTTTCACGAAAACATAGTTAACCTTTCTTTAAAAAAATATTATTTTATTTATGTTTGTGAAAGCGGTCCGTAACCTATTGACCGTATGTGGGACTGTGTTGTTTAGATTTCAGGACCCGGGATTATAATGGATACTTTCTCTCAACACTCAAATCACAAGCCACAATGTCTGATAGTGGAACTTTTAGCGCGGAAAATGTATGATTCTATCACATGAATGCTGAATATTTCCTTTTTGTCTATGTCTTTGGGACGTTAGCGTGATAATGATATACTCAGTACATTTTAAAAACACACAGTTTAGACCTGCAAAATGTTTGTAATGCGTCGTTTTATTGTATTTTGAGACTTATTATATATGAAAATACCCAATATTTACAATGTTATATTGCAAATAAACATGAAATAATACAAAGTACAATGTACCGTACCTTTCTAGTATCCCAATGTAAGTAAATAAATATTGAGAACATCTGTTTTGTTCGTTTTTATATGAGTCTATATACGAGTAAGTATTGTGTTTTAGTGCTACACTCGTACCTAGACTTAATAAGTACTAACACAGCTCATATTCCGCTTAAATCTCAAAAAATGGATCACATAGAATATTCAGCATTCTATCAACATTATCATACATTTTTTGACACTACATATGAGTCACTATCACACGTATCAGAGAACATTTTGCGGCTTGAGATATGAATGCTGATTGTAAGTACCCGTAATAATCCCGGACCCTGTATGCTGGTTGTCATTTTGTTGTTCTATCTTACGACGTAACGTCTTCTTTCACGCAATGTTGATATCGCACGTTACTCGGTACGCATGTACATGTCTTGCTCTTTATTCAACCTGAATATTAAAATCACCTCAATAAGAAGACCAGTTTTCAACGGTACCAAGGGTGGTCTTTTTATTGAGGTTTTACTGTATATCTGTTACACACAGTTTAGTACAAATGTCTTACGTACAGGAATCAGAAGAATGTTGAAAAGAGATTGGGAAGTTATAGAGAGACAAGCAGCCAAAGTAAGTATGTAAACACATAATTGAGCACCGCTGTACGATTTCCAACCTGTTCTATAAGTGACGTCATTTCCAGAACACGTCACATGTGACGTCACCATGTACTGACAGTAAGCAATATTTGCCCTATATGCCAAATTAAAACAAAATGACCATAATTATGGAGTAAATATTGTTTCCTGCTTGCGCATAACTTGTCATCACATGTGACGTATCCTTGAAATGACGTCACTTACAGAAGAGGTTGGAAATCCCACAGCAGCGCTCATATCAGCTAACGTATAATTGTTGAGAGTCTTAGAGTAATAGTGTATTTATCTTACAATAATTACATCCTGGTCAAAACTGCAAACCCGCCAATACTATTTCAAGTCACTGGATACAAAATTTGACAATTTTGATTGCAGTAAACTATAATATTTATGATTCAAATGAAATGAACTATCAAAAAGACGACGTAAACCTGTCAAAACCTAGTTCGTCGCTTCAGATCACTTTGTCATATTGTAGTGAAGCTTCTCAAAATACAAAATGGTGGATTAGCTCTTTTGGCCAGTTGCGTCACGTGCTCAATGCATCTAAAAGAATGACCGCCATGTTTTATACGTCAACAAGTGTATTGCATAGTTGTACATGTAGGTGTAATCGAAATAATCATACAAAAATATATGTTTTGCTACATCGAATCAGAATGAAGAAATTAAAATAAGGACAAAATTGCATCTAGACGCGTAACGAAAACACTAAAAGCATTGCAAATAACTTTATTTTCGCAGGTAATATTATATCAACATCAACATCAACATCAACATCAACATCAACATCAACATCAACATCAACATCAACATCAACATCGCATCGCATCATATGATATCATTCATGATATTTCATTGATTTGTGGTTCTTATTTTCATGACACAGCCCTGGGAACCATAGAAAATACAAACATTGCACGAGTGTTGTACATTACTTGTTATAGTATGAACTGTTGTTGTTTTTTGCTCTATAGGCTACAGACAATGACGCCCAGACGTACGACAAACTGATACATTTTCTAGAATCTCCGGTCAAAAATAATCTAGATCGAGATGTTTATATGACAAGGTACGCACCGTTTTATGCTGTGTTGGCCTTTTAAGCTGTTGTATAGCAATATGTCAGTTGACCTAACCAGTTGTTCTGGGTTACCAACCAGTGTTAACCAGTTTTCCTGGGTTACCAACCTGTGTTAACCTCTTTTCACACAAGCAACTCACAATCTTCCCACCTGAATCAGAAGCGAATGACAAATGAACTTGGATGTATCATTTAAGTCAAATTGTCACGGAGAAGCGATTTTTTAACTGAATATGATATATATGTTGTTTACCAAAGCATTTACATTGTTCTTAAAAATGGCAGCTCCTTTAAATGGGCATAACGAGACCGTATGCCTTATTTTTATCTAATAGTTAGTTAATTCAAGGCTGTGAGATTAGAAATACTTTTTTTTCAGAATTCTACACTTTCTTTACACATTCCGTCTGAACTCGCGAGTCAAATCATAGCGACATTATGAATTGTGTGTCTACTATCAATTTTGGGGTTCTGATTATTTCACAGGGGACTGTTGTACTGGTTAAAATGTAACGCTCACCAATCAAACGTTAGTGGAAAAGACTCGCCATTAACTCTAGCAGCAAAAATGTTCAGCGGCAAAATGGCATATGCTAATGCTTTTACAACTTTATGCCAGTAAGTATTATTTTATTTTATTTCCGCTCTCGAGATAAAGTAGCATAAAACATAGGCGTTATTCAAAGAAGTTCATGGAACTTGTACATCTATCGACTTCTTGAAGAATTATTAACTTTTTGAATTTTTTGAAAACTTTTTTGAAACTTTTGGAAAAAACTCACATCTTACTGACTGCAGTTGTTATATAAAATCATATGCACACGAAACATTGTAGCTACAAGAACTTTGCAGTGCATTCCAAAAACGTCAATATATATATATATGAAAGGGTGCAATTATTTACTCGTATACTGCTCATGCTGTAAATGCAAGTAGACTAGTTTTATTTTCACCCCCTTGGATATAGAATATATATACATGTTATAAACCTAAAACTTTAAAGATGTTTTCAATTGTTTTGTCACACATGTAATGAAAATCAGGCCGCGAAATCATAGACTCATTGTCATTACATTGAATTATAAAATTTGTATTTCATTTGATGATGATCAGGAGCGCTAACATACACTGTGAAACAGTAGAAGGTGTTTCCAAAACCGGCGATTACCAGCCTGGTGATTTGGAAGTAGACAAAGACAAGATGAAAGCTTATTGGAATAAGGTGTTTTTGGTGGGAAAGTGGTGGCCAATTCATCCTAGATGGGTTCTTAGGTCTGTTAAGACTGCTACCACTTCGAGCGGGTACGAAGAGAATAAATCTGATATTGGTAAGAGTAAACCGCAACAAGGCGAAGGGGTCACCGCAGAATATACATTCAACGATTTCTGGTTTTTGACGCCACCAGAGATATTTATTAATAAATGCTACCCAGACGATCCAGATGACCAATTATTACCAAGCTCTAAACAGGTGAAAAGACCAAGACAGTTTATGAAGCTTCCTTACATGACGCCACTGTTCTATGCTTATGACTTGAAGTTAACAAGTGATGAGTCCTGCATTGTGAACACTACCGACGGGATAGCCAGAATATCGTTTAAGGCGGACAAAGTGAAGTCAAAACTGTTACAGTGTGACTATACTCTCAGCATGGAAGCTAGAGGTGAACAGGGGAAGACAAAACTAGACGAGTTAGAAAAGAAGTTTGATTCCAGAAAGATAGTATTTTGTTCTCGCAAGAAAGGGCATTTTGTGTTTGAGGTGCGGTGCCCAGTTGTGGCTAACTATCAGTTTATAATTAGTGGAGGACTTCCTGGGGAAGTCAATAAGATTCTTTTGAAAACAAAGATTGTGTGTCGAGAGGCGATGACAGCTCTTAGAACGTTGCCATTAGATGCCGGCACACTTGGTTGGGGATTTAGTCCGGTGACACATGCTGCTGGCCTTTCGAAGCCGACGGTGAAAGCCCCCAAACATTTCGTGGAGCCAAATTCTTCTGGTAAAATGAATACGACTGTGATTAGGTTTAGGATGGACAACTCCGCTAATAAACTGTACAAGGTGGAATTACTTGCTGCTGGAAAAACGAGTGAAAATTTGAAGAGTAAGTTATGTCCCCAGATGTGGTTTTCTCACCACTAAAGGATTCTCTTGAATATATAGCTGCCTTGTGCATTTTATTTGTTACCGTTTAACCAATTTTCTAGAGAAACAACAACACTCTTATTCATTGGTGTACGTAAGTGCATTTACTAATTATAAGTACATGTACTAGTAATACTAATTACCGCAGATATATACTGACGGTTAAATATTTCATTCCTAATTTCCTTTCTTATCAAAATTACACTTAAAGTTGCACGTTTAATGCAGATTATGTACAAACAAGACAAGATCAGAAGAAACAAGAACTCAGAATAGAGATCACTGTACCAGAGAATGGAGAGTATGCTCTGGTTATCAAAGCAGCGGACAGTAAATCAGGCACCAAGGTTCCGACGTACGAGCCGGTGTGCAATTACTTACTGACCACACTGGAGACGGAAGAAAAGGGTTAGCCAATATTTCTAGCTATATTTACCAATGAGAGCTTGATATATACAATATAAAACGTATTGCATAATTTATGGTAGCGATGACCTTGTTTATTATGTTTATGTGTTTTAATTATGAAGTTCTCACATTCTAACGCATCGGTCGATAGTTTACATTTTATATTCACGTTCCCATTTCCAAGACACGACTTCACACATGTTTGTTAATATTTCAGTGGTTGACGAGTACTTTGATTCTTCTGATGGTACATCAGATATTGACGAAGAGATTGAACAACTTCAGAAAAAACTGAGAGATAAGACAGAAGAAAGAAGCAAACTCGGAAAAAAACATCGACAATAAACTTATCAAATATATCTATCCGTGAAAATTGAGAATGTAGAACAATTCTACAGACTATATTATATTACCACGGACCTAGTCCCTACAGTTGTCATTGTGTTGAAACTTTGCTCCTTTGGTAGTTTATGTGTTTAAAATACTCTGGATGCGTACTATTCACAAAAAAATACCTTTAGATACATGCTAGGTGAAACATTTTTTATTTCTTTTATTTATGCTAAGTTTCAATTAATCCCAAGATAATTGTCGACACTATTATCCAAATTCAGTCGATGTCGGTGAAAAGGCTTGGGCTCCAGGCCCGGATCCAGATATTCAAGACTGGGGGGGGCCAATCATGAGGACGAATGATCCCTCCCCGAATGGGGGTCCGGGGGAACTCCCCCGGAAGATTTGAACAATATAGGTATGAAATGGTGGCTTCTGGTGCATTTCGGGGTCTAAAATTTGAGGACTCATTCATGAGAATTGCACTAGTATTATTTTGTTAAAAATACAAAATCGAGCAAATTATACAAGTACCAACTTTTTAAAAATGTCCTGGGGACATCAATTCCTGTACCAACCCCAGTCAGATCTCCCCCGGAATTTTTTTACTATATAGGTATGAAAGGGTTGCTTCTGGTGCATTTCGGGGTCTTAAATTTGAGGACTCATTCATGAGAATTCCACTAGTAGGCCTTATTATCTTGTTAAAAAAACGCAAAACGACCAATTCATACGAGTACTAATATGTTTTACCAATGTCCACTTGTTGACGATTCATCGTTAACAACATTGACAGACGACATAAAATGCCACCCAAAGGCAAAGTTTTTGAAAACAAAAGAACCGTACACTAGTCATGAATACTTATTGTGACTAAACAACATTAATTTTGATGACGGCTGCGCGGCAGCAGAAAATTAAAGATGAAAAAAACAACTTTGTGTGATGTCAAATTATCATTATTGTACCTCTTTACTAGTATTACATGATAGTTCTTTTTAAAAAATTTTTTAAGAAAATGTGAAAATAAATATGAAAGGAGGCTTATTCAGGAATTTTTTTAATTTTATTTTGCAAAACTTCAGGCCCAAGTATTACATTCCCTTCCATAAATTATTGAATTGATTAAAACTATTTTAAGAAAACTTAAATGAATTCAGTAGAGCTAATATCAGGTTTGAATTGTTTACAACTCCCCATCAATTCTTTATCACTAAACACCACCACGACAGACCTCTGTTACGTATGATGTTCAATAATCTGTGTTTTACAGACGCTTTCAACTTCTGTATATATATGCATGATAAGGAAATTGAAAGCACCTGGCTAATATAGAGTGAGCATACTATTCTAGCCGGTCTCAAGGCCAATCAACACAACAGGGGGCCAAATTTGATGGCTACTGCTTCGGTCTCAAGGGCTGATATAGAGTGAGCATACTATTCTTCTAGACGGTCTAAAGGCCAATCAACACAACAGGGGGCCAAATTTTATGGCTACTGCTTCGGTCTCAAGGTCAATGAGCACAACAGGGGGCCAACTTTTATGGCACTTAAATTGCTTCAGCTATACTGGCAGTATACATTTAAAATGCTAAAATAGTAGTGGATATAATTTTGAATTTAGGAATATAAAAAAAGGTCACTCCACAGCCGACTGGGGGGGCCAAGGCCCCCTTGGCCCCCCCGGTGGATCCGGGCCTGGGCTCCGTTTCATAGACGATCTTAAGACGTACGAGTATCCTGTCGTAACTTATATCTTACGCTAACGTAGAGCTCTACGAAAATGCGAAGATTATAGTAGAATTTACGAGAACGCTAGAGCACTCTTATAAGGCTCACACTATCCAAACTTACATGTACGTCGAATTTTCCCCCAAAAAACGAATCATTTTCTTTTTGTGACTGTAAAATGGTGTGATTTTGTAATGTTTTGTATTTGAATTTAATAATAAAAAGTAAATACACTGAAATGTCTTATTGCACGGCGTGTCAACGCCGTGCATATTGAGTTCTGTTAGCGTCGTTTTGCAATGGACTCGGTTAAGAACAAAATTTGGGGAAAAATCGAACAGAGCCTAGGGTGGGACTAAAATCCGGGACTTTGGTGGGAAAATCCGGGATCGATATTTTGGAATATATCGTAGGTATCAACGGTCAATACCGGATAGAGGAACATTCGTTCACACCCTTCAGTTAACATATGTTCCACTCGAACAATTTTTAAAAATCGATCCCGGAGAATCCCGGATCCCGGATTTCAGTCCCACCCCAGAGCCTATTGTGCACAGGTACTTGACTAATGTCAAAATGTGTATATATGTATATAAAAGAGAAGGTTTGCAACGAAGGATTTCCAATCAACAGCACTCTCCTTGCACCAAAGTCTCCCACATGAAAATAAACTGTCACAGATTCAAAATCTTTGTATTTGTCAACACTATAATAATTTATCTACCACTTAGCATCCATATATCCACTATTGAACATACCGTGCGGCTGTAGTCGTCCGTAATAAGTCTCGGAAACACGTTTTTTTCCGGAATTGGGCTAAACCTGTCCAGTCGTAGATTGCCAATTTCGCTCTTTTGTCACCGGTTTCTCGCTATCAGACAGATCATGACATAAAAATCAGACAGCGGTTGAACAATTAAATATTTTTGCAAATGTCTGTATGCATAAGAATATTCAAATTGCAAAACAAATCGAGTATTCCACTTTTTTCGACACCAAGTAACTCACTATCTGTCTACGGCAGCCATTGTTGATATGAGATTTCATTGGTTGAAATTAAAGCTAAAATTTGACCGGCCAATGAAACAATTGTTTACAAATGACTATTCACTGCATTCAGTGAGTTACTTGGTGTCGAAAAAAGTGGAATACTCGATTTGTTTTGCAATTTGAATATTCTTATGCATACAGACATTTGCAAAAATATTTAATTGTTCAACCGCTGTCTGATTTTTATGTCATGATCTGTCTGATAGCGAGAAACCGGTGACAAAAGAGCGAAATTGGCAATCTACGACTGGACAGGTTTAGCCCAATTCCGGAAAAAAACGTGTTTCCGAGACTTATTACGGACGACTACAGCCGCACGGTATGTTCAATAGTGGATATATGGATGCTAAGTGGTAGATAAATTATTATAGTGTTGACAAATACAAAGATTTTGAATCTGTGACAGTTTATTTTCATGTGGGAGACTTTGGTGCAAGGAGAGTGCTGTTGATTGGAAATCCTTCGTTGCAAACCTTCTCTTTTATATACATATACATGTATACACATTTTGACATTAGTCAAGTACCTGTGCTATTGTGCGCCTGCGTAGACCGGCGGGAATATATGTCGGGAAGCGAACGATTGTGCGTTGTAACGTCATTATTGATTTTGTAGGCTACAAAAGCTAAATTAAGGTATGTGATTTTGTTGTATATTATGATTGATGTCATTAACTAATATTTTCAACTGTATATTTATTGAATTTTATCGTTTCAACATTGTGGTTGACCCATCGCGTGGTTGATCTATATTTTATTTGTTATTGTTATGATGCAGCCAGCATTCGTCTCTGTGCTCTGTTTAATATTTTGCAGTATTTTCCCTCTTTCATAAGTCATGTATCGTTCAAACATGCGTGATAATTAACATGTAAACGTTTAAACTCGCAGGTTGTATTAAATACACTGATCACATGTTCTAACCTTACAGCAATTTTCCGAAAATGTACTTTCAGTTTCAACTTTCAATTTCATTATTACATGCAGACTGAATGTGTCTAAGTACATAAGCGTCGACTCGATTTAGCATATTCCTGTATGACCTCCAATACTTGGAAATGACCCTGGCCTCGGATATGAAATTGCAATGACTTTCAATTTTAAAAGTCCACGGAAAACACTGCCAATGATAGATGGAGAATCTCAATTAAGATAATTGTCTGATGACATCTTCAAATTGATGTCTTCAGATACACGATCAGCAAATGAATGGCTGTTCTAAAACATTATTTGAGATGAAAGGCAAAATGCATTATTATCCATTGGAAAGTCTAATGCAGTATTTTATTGATTTACCTTTTATTGCAGGAAGTTCCGAAGAAGCTGTATGTGAGGTACTGAGAATGTCAAAATAAAGAACATATATTTTGAAGATGCAACAAACAAATGTTAGGTGGCCTTATGGTGCAAATGTGTGAATGAAACCTTTCAACCTGGAGACTTGTCATAACAGACAGTGTTACAAATACCTACAGAAATGAAGTTTCCCTTTCAACAACATCCCAGACCTTAGTCACGGTATGTCACATGGTTCTCCTACTGTATAATAAACTCACTTTAAACAGATAAAAAATAGTGACTTTGAAAGCCTTGGAAAACTCGCATTGAAGTGCGTGTAACATTTCCTTGTATATAAGTTCATAATTTGAAGTTTAATACTTAAATGTTCATGGAAAAAGTTAATTTGAAAGACATGTTGAATGAATAAAATAGCAGTACAAATGCTGTTTTGGTCCTTGAATTTTGTGAAAATACCCTTTGAAGAGTCCTTGAATTTTTTTTGGGAAGGGTGGGAAATCTGATTTGTGTTGTGTCTTGAACAACAGACAAATTGTGAGGTTAATTATTGCAATTATAGGAAATGATACATTGATATTCTGCTATACAAATTTAAATAGCAAGTTCAAATTATTGCAATCCTGTCGCCTGTTACCTTAAGCTAAAATAAGATATTGCAAAAAAATTCTGAATGTACTTTAGTACAGTAGTTATATCATCAAAAAGGCATAAAGTTTTTTTTGTCCATTCAGATAGTTTTAGTTTAATAATTTTAGCAGCTGTCAACGGATACTTTTGAAATATATTGTTATTGGCTAATACTTTTTAATACCATTAAATTTTACATGGAGACATTAATATGACATGGTTATAATAAACATGTAACTTAATCCATTGTTAAAGCAGAAAAGTAAAGAAATACACAATTAAAGAACAACAAACCGTCAAAGATTATATGCAGCAGCAAGATCAAAGTAATACTTTTTTTTATCATAAACATGATTGGGTCACTTATCCTCACACTCCATCAAAAAGAGCTTTAACACTAGGCGAAAGGTTCAACACCTAAATATAGCAAAAATTGTTCAGATATTTCTTAAATATGTTTCATTAATACCCTTACAATATACCTATACTATTGTATTTTAACAGAAAACAGAATTTCCAGTAGAAGACGTAATTGATGAGGTGGATAGTGTTTGTCAGGAAGAAGATGAGTTCTCCTTCTTAACAATAGATGACAAAGTAGTTGTGGTACCTGTAGGAATGGTGAAGCAGATGTTCCCAGATATGCAAGATGAACATTAGAGCTTCATATTGTTGCCTTGTGTAAACCTTAAATAAGTGTCACTTGCACTTACAAGGACAGTGATCCCTTATCTATTCGGAACAACTGACACTGCAATCAAAGTTATGCGAAAAACTAGATACTTCCATTTCTGATATCATTCGGTATTTATTCATATCCCGGTATTGAAGGTGCTAATTTTTTTTAATTTGAAGACATGATTCCCTGTGGCATATTCAAAGTACACACCAGTTTTGATAAAAAGCATGAAAAATTATGCAATTGCTTACAAGTATAATTTCTTTTGGAATATTTTTGTTGCCAAAATTGAAAACCTGTTGCCAAATTATTGTCTTTTTCACATTTGATGTTATTGGCGAATGACAGAGGGAACCCTAGAAACAAAAAATGTGGATTTTATTCTTGATTTACGACTGTTTCAGAGAGAGAAAAAAAACTCCCCTCAACAACCTCTAACACACCACTTTATTATTTTCTTCATTGGTGGCTTTTAAAAATTGAAATTTACCATTAGCAGTAACTTTATTTCTGTAGGTAATGGGGTTAATATATTGCATCCTGTGGAGTGCAGTATTTTCTGGCCCTTTATTCTTAAATGTATAAAATCAGCTTGTTAGTGCAATGAAATTTACTTCAGGGACAATATTTATAATATTTGTGCATACGCCTTGGCATGTAACCAGGAAAGTACTGGGTAGATTCCAGGAAAGTACTGGTTAGATGCCAGGAAAATGGTAACTGTACGATGGGTCTCATTGGCACTATGTAGTGACCGTATTTGGCTTCAAAAATTGTCTGTTTGGCCTATACTCCTCTACTGGCATCAAAAAAGTATATTTATGGTGTGCGGCAGACATACCGGGTCGACCAAATTACCATAATGTGCATTATAAAATGTGCGCGGCGACGGGCGACCTCATAAACACAGTAATACTATACATACATACCTTTTTACTGTATGGCAAAAGTTAAGTATTTCAAAAAAACACATGTAAAAAAACCCAGTCAGCACTCAAAAGTTTTAAAAAAACCAAGCCCTCCCTTATTTTGATTTAATTTTTGCTTGGGCCTCTCATTTGAATATATTGTACTTTTTGATAGTTGACTTTGCTTGTCTTTGATACTTGTAACAGTTCTTACATTAATGTGCTTTTGCAATATTCATGTCTTGCCTTAGTCTTCAGGTGTTTTATTGCTGTTTGTTTCACTTTGATATTTTTCAATTATTTAACTCATTCGAGATTTGTTCATTGCATGATTGTCCTCAAATATTGTGTCACACAGCCCCACTCAGCCCCACTCGAATTCCAAAATAGCCACTTGGGCTTCTGATTGCCAGACATTTTTTCTAAAAAAATCTATTTACCCTTTGGCTGATTTGCTATGAACATGGCACATGATTGTACTGTACCAAAATTACATCCTACATCTGATTCGCTGACACATTTTGGATATTATATCTAAAGCTGCTAGAGCAGTTTAAACCAAACCGGGTAAAAATGTTCCTTGAATAGCCCTATGCTGTGTCTGCAGTCTACTTTCAACTTTTGATACAACTGGTCTAACATACTTTTTGTTACTGACTAAGCTCAAAGTAGTTTCCTTTAAAACAAAGCTTGGATGATTTGACCTGGATTCATGTATAAACTATATAAAAGATGATGTTTTTGCAATTAAGCTGCATATGAAGTAAACAGTTAGTACTAATATTTAACTACAATGTATAATTATATAAACTTTGTTATTGCTTGTACATATGTGTTCATCATCTTGTATTTATTATGTCTCCACATGTTGTATGTTTGTCTGTCCAGTCTGCCTTGTTGTCCCTTTATCTCCAAAACCCAGTGATAGATTTTCATCAGCTTGCTGGGAAGTATCAGTATGAAGTCTAGTAGTGCATATTGTAATTTGGGGTCATAATGTTAAAAGTCAAGGTCACAGGTGTCTGAAACTTGAAAACCTTGTCTGCTGTTCATCTCTAAAAAAACCTGTTACATTTTCATCAAAGTTGTGCTTTGAAAATTAATTGGAAAATACCCCACTGCAACAAGATAACTCATAACCTATGGCAAGCTAGTGTTATCATAACTTTATGCCTGGCCATACTGATTTTACTCTAATTTAGCGAGGATAGAATTTAATATGTCATTTCATAATTAAATATTCACAAATGTTACATAAAGGGTCTAATATCTTTGTATTTCATTTATTTACAATCATGACAAACATTTCACTTGTTTTACAGTCTTAAGGTTCTACCATTATTACTGACCATTTTTCTTTATTTTGGATTGAAAATCTAGCATTTCTAATACAAGTCTGATTGAAAATCTCTTGGAAAAAATGTTTATTCTTTCTTCAATAATTTTTTATTCTTTTTCACATTTATGTCTTATGTTTTTGTTTTATTCCATATTCCATGCAAACCTTCTTACCTAGTTACACAAACTTTGATATTATAAAACTGTTTACAGTCAAACCTGTCTGTAAAGACCACCCATGGGAACAGCAAAATGTGGTCTTTGTTTACAGGTGGTCTCTATTAACATATTAAATATCATTTAAAATGGTCTGATGGGAGATAAAATTGATGGTCTTTGCAGACAGGTTTTGCAATAGTGGTCTTTGTTCGCAGGTGGTCTTTAACACAGGTTTGACTATAGTTACAAAACAGAAACTTATATGCAACGAGTTGCCAGCTTGGCTACATAGACAAGTGGTACTGTCCCACACCCCATTTGTTTGCTTTGATTGTATTGAGTAATCGTTTTTGCTTTTTGGTCATTATTGCATTATTTCTTTCTACTGTTAATATGTATGTGATATATGTAAATACGTTTATATTTCTCTTTGCTATGTTCTTTTTGTTTACTTCTCTAGTCATTCATATACTAAGTCTGCTAAATCCGTCTGTGTACACCTCCTATCACTTTTGTAGATTCAGGTATCATTTACAGTTTTCATTTACATATACAATTTCACCAATATCCAGTCCTCCACAAAGTTTATACTCATTATACATTCACACTGCTTGATAACTTATCCAGTGTGTGATTCTAGCATGCGGTTGTTACATACTGAAGTGATATCATATTTTGATAAGGTGCTATATCATTTAGTGATTAATGTTTTTGTATTGAGTTATTGTGTTGCATTTTGGTCACTTTTGCATTATTTCTTTCCACTGTAAATATGTTTGAGATATAAGTAAATACGGTTTTATTTCTCTTAGCTATGTTCTTTGCCTTATTATAATAGTCATTCATATACTACGGCCTGCTTTCACTTCCTACCACTTGTTCATTCAGGAAGCATTTTATAGTTCTCTCATGTGTCACTTTTTAGCTATCATTTACATTAAATTACACTATTTTTCTAACTTTCAAAATGTCTAAACTCATTTTACATTCACACATTGCTTGATTAATTCAGTGTGTGATGCTGGATGTCTGTTTGTCCACTGACATGTTGTTAATTAAACTGTAGTGCTCTCACATTTTGACATGATATGCAATATCATTTAGTGATTATTGTTCTTCTTTTTATTTTTTAGTAAATACTAATTATGTAAATTTGTCGGTATTTCATTATTTATTTCTACCGTGATAATGATTGTGATTTATGTTAATATGTTTCAATCAATGTTTTGCATTTTGATATGTATAATGTTGTCTTAATTTACATGCATGATGTTCATTATCATGAAAGTTTTCCGCACTATCAATTTCTATTTCTGTTTAACTGTCCATACAAAAACTAGTATGTTCCTTAATAAATTCCTACTACTAAAACTACAAATGTACTTTTTATACATTAATATATAGTTACACATTAAAGCATAATAAACACATACTGTTACTTCAAATTGCAGTTGTTCTATTTCATTTTGTTTACGCCGTGCACCCACCTTTGCTGCATCAGGCAGCAATTTTTTACTTGTAAGTACTTGTGTTTGTTACTGAAACGACATGTTATACTAAATGTCTGTGCTAAGTTAGGGTTAGGTCAAATATTTGAGTTTATGTAGATTTGGCGTTCCATATATGTCCGTGATCTTAATTGTTTATTGAATATTATAATATGTACACAATTAAAATGCAATGCTTCTATGTTGTTCTTTATATTGGGTTTTATAAGGGAAATGGCAAGTACGATAATAGATAAGATTTAATCTGACTTATCATGTTTACGAAGCTCGCTGTACATAAAATTAATATATTTATTACGAACACTATTGGGTCCCTCACATACATATATATGTCCGTGGGTCCCTGAAGTAGAGACCCTCGAGATTCTGCTTAGACGGGCTTTGTGGGCTGTTCGGGAGGCTGTTACGAAAACTAGTTTTAATTTCTCCAAGGAGGCGCAGTGGTCGAGGGGTAGAGCGTTGACTCCTGATCCGTATGTCGAGGGTTCGAACTCCGCGGTGAGCGGGGTTTTATTCCGACCTTCCCTAAATTTGGCGTAAATTTAGCGCGAGAACTGCCGTGCGTTCGGTTAAGGCTAACACTCGCACGAGTAAGAAACTGTGCACGCACTTTGCAACCGAACGCTCTGTTTGCCAAAAAGTACACGCCCACTGTGCGCCCACTCGCTCGAGCATCTCGGAGGTAGCTAGCGAAGGACGCGTACTTTTAGGCAAACAGAGCGTTCGGTTGCAAAATGTGTGCACAGTTTCTTAACTCGTGCGAGTGTATTAGCCTTAACCGAACGCACGGCTGGTTGGTAGCCAGGAAGCACGGTGGTTACGGAAGATTTGATTGGTTTACTGGAACATACTATATTAATTCATATACGGTCCCTGGTTTACACAACACTGATATTCAAATATATATTGGTCCCAGGTACGACTGCGCCGAAAAAAGAAGTTATTCAGACGTCATAAGTCAATGTAACCTTCAGACATAGATGGGTAATTCTATATTTTAGTGGATTTTACCGATTAATGCTTTCAAATTAAAAAAATAAATTACAATGATTCGGAATAAACCCATGATGCGGTATGAAAACAGTCTTGAATTCATGCTTAGCAACATCAATTAAATTCCTTCCTTCAATTATTATTATATATTATTATTCAATACATGTTTAGTACTTTAAAATGTTTGAAGCAGTATTCATTTAAGAATATAGCTTCAAAATATATGCTGTTTCGGTAATGACTTGCAGTTGCGGTAATGACGGCACTCGTTGTGGTAATGACAACTGACACATAAATTTCCATACAACAATTTCATTTTATTAAAATGACATGAATCTTCAGCTTGATGTTAGTTCATATATATTGTATGTCATTCTAATAGTCAGATATAAACAACTTGACAATATTTGGAGTATACATCTAGCAAAAATACACGACTTTCAATTTCATGAGTGGTGGGGTGAACACGTGACTTCTTTTACTACGCGGCACGAAAACGGTACGTATTTTGGTTTCGTTGTGTCAGAAATATGTCTTAGACGTCTAAAGCCTGGTCATCTAAACTCTGGTTGCATCGATGCCTAAATCGACACATATGTCACGGTAGATTAGCCGGAATGCGTGCGACAAAATTTAAACGAGGCGAAATGTTCTCCGCTTGTTTTAACCGCCAGCTTTTCATGCCGCGTTGTAAACAAATTGTAACGCGTTCACCACACCTTGATACCCAACGTTCTGCCATTTAACACATTGTATTTATACAGCGTAAATTGCACGAAACACAGTAACATAAAAAAAAGTCATTTAACTAACTTTAAATTGGCTCCGGTGTATTTACAAACACGACATTGTCTCGTATAAACAAAAGAAACATGATCTAAACAATGATAAAATTGAATAAAATTGCAAAACATAACGCATTTTCAATTCAACAAATGCTATGTAACAATCAATAAGTCTTTTTCCCCATTTCATCTAGTCCCATCTTCTCGATGATTGACTTCCACATACACTCATTAATCCGGCGATGTCGCTTTTTGACTAATTCTGGTTCTTTTTCCAGAAGTGTTATTATTTTTGCATTGTTGTACCACAACCGATCTTCGACTAATGGCCAAAAGAAACGGTTTGGGCCAATCCTGCACATGGCTGACACCTCCAGGCTGTCTTCGTCAGCGTCCAGTATGAGGCCAGGATATGGAAGGAACTATTTGGATGGACACGTTGGCGATCAGCTTTTCATAGTGGCTAACTGCATCTTCCTTAATCTCAAACAAAAGTATCGAGGCCATGTCTTTCAGGCCGCTCATGAGGTCCGCAGCGCACATAATGTCCAGCCCCTCACTGTTTACCAAGTGGTCGGCATGGCGTTTTATCGTTGCCCCAACGCCATCAGGAGCCCCTTTGCCGTGACCCGCTTCTAAAAAGTTCCATGTAGCATACTTAAGTCCCATATCGAACGTTTCAGTAGCAAAAAGATAAAAGTTTGACCTACATCGGTACTGAGTCGTGGGACCATCGCTAACAAAATGCACGGCGTCAACTGGGTATTTAGCTTTCAAATGATCTATAACAGGTTTCAAATTTGCCCAAATAGCAGATGGGGAATGCTTCAAGCAGTCAGAAATAGTACTGAATGATATTGTTGTACCTTTTAGATATGCAACACCAGTATGAATAGAGATCTGGCGTTGTGACGCCCCAAAGTGCATGGATTGTATTTCCTTTTCATATTTACAATTAAAATTTTCGGAAAAATCAATATGAACAATTACACTTTTGTCATTCAATGTTTCACTAAGCTTTCTTATTTCTCTATACTGATTTGTAATGTTAAATATATGACGCGATATGCGATTAAGATCTTTGGCAAACTCCTGTACTAGTGTCTCAAGTGTCCCCTGCTGATTGTATTTCACTGTGATAGACTGCTTTTTCACCTCAATGCTACCGCTTTCGCCTACCTTTTCCTTTTCGATTCTTACATTTCTCCACTCTTTCCAACTAACCTGCCGTCCATCGAAATACTGTGTTTTAACTAACTTTCCTTTGCAAATTTCACACTCCTTATACATACATTCTTTGCTTTCCTTCTTACAAACTGTTTCTGACATCAGATCTTCAATAGACTGAGTCTTTATAACTTTTTCCGAGTAGAGCCTATTTATCTTATATTGTGTATTTTCATGTATTTTGCAAAGACACATTGTCTGTCTTTTTCTGTTGCTTTTAGAACCAACTACCAGACAAGCTGTTAGATGTTGAGTGCAGTGAGGACTTTAAAACACGACTCACTAAACTCCTACTCAAAACCTAACATCATCAGCATCATTGTTTTTAACCATGATTGTGAATAGTTTATTTTAAAAAACACACTGTAAATATGCACCAGTTATTTGTGAAATTTACAAGATGTGGCCATGTTGGACGATGTCAATACAGTATACTAGAGTGATGGGTCGCTGACCTTTTTCAAGTTATCCAGATAGATAGAGATAGGCTGGCTGACTGCTTCTTGTGACATCCTAAAATTCCTAGACAGTCAAGATTTTAAGGATTTAATGGAGTATTTAATAATCCACTGACAGACTATACACCAGCTGGTACCAGGGTCAGAACAATAACCAGTGAGTTGGTTAAGGCACACTTTTTGAAAGCGAAACATCCTACATATTTGGATGTTTACTATCCGAAGGCATATCAAGTGAACGACATCTTTACAGTAAACAATTGTCACCATCTACAAATGTAATCATGAAGATCTCAATATATGGTTTATTACCAGTTTTCAATTCGTCGATAAAACATTGACTTACCGTCAAGAGACGCCCACAGACTTCACGACCATTAACTATTAACCATTAACTATGGTAAGACCTATATCCTATGTATTGGGTCGATAATATCCCAATGGCTGAGGCCGGAACGCCTATTTTTAAGCCCCTCCTCTTATGCGCCATGATCAGATCGCTTGGTGTAGGTAGTTTCCGGGTATTTTCGGTGATTTCCGTTAATTGTCGGTAGTTTCCGGGTATTTTCGTTAGTTTCCGTCTATTTTCGGTCATTTCCGTTAAGTGTCGGTAGTTTCCGGGTATTTTCGGTGATTTCCGTTAAGTGTCGGTAGTTTCCGGGTATTTTCGTCAGTTTCCGTCTATTTTCGGTCATTTCCGTTAAGTGTCGGTAGTTTCCGGGTATTTTCGTTAGTTTCCGGGTATTTTCGGTCATTTCCGGGTATTTTCGGTCATTTCCGGGTATTTTCGGTCATTTCCGTTAAGTGTCGGTAGTTTCCGGGTATTTTCGTTAGTTTCCGTCTATTTACGGTCATTTCCGTTAAGTGTCGGTAGTTTCCGGGTATTTTCGGTCATTTCCGTTATGTGTCGTTAGTTTCCGTCTATTTTCGGTCATTTCCGTTAAGTGTCGGTAGTTTCCGGGTATTTTCGTTAGTTTCCGGGTATTTTCGGTCATTTCCGGGTATTTTCGGTCATTTCCGTTACGTGTCGGTAGTTTCCGGGTATTTTCGGTCATTTCCGATATGTGTCGTTAGTTTCCGTCTAATTTCGGTCATTTCCGTTAAGTGTCGGTAGTTTCCGGGTATTTTCGTTAGTTTCCGGGTATTTTCTGTCATTTCCGGGTATTTTCGGTCATTTCCGTTACGTGTCGGTAGTTTCCGGGTATTTTCGTTAGTTTCCGTCTATTTTCGGTCATTTCCGTTAAGTGTCGGTAGTTTCCGGGTATTTTCGGTCATTTCCGTTATGTGTCGTTAGTTTCCGTCTATTTTCGGTCATTTCCGTTAAGTGTCGGTAGTTTCCGGGTATTTTCTGTCATTTCCGGGTATTTTCGGTCATTTCCTTTAAGTGTCGGTAGTTTCCGGGTATTTTCGGTAGTCGCCGGGTATTTTCGGTAATTTCCGTTAAGTGTCGGTAGTCGCCGGGTATTTTCGGTTATTTCCGCTAAGTGTAGGTAGTTTCCGGGTATTTTCGGTGATTTCCGTTAAGTGTCGGTAGTTTCCGGGTATTTTCGTTAGTTTCGTTTCGTTATATGGTATATATATTATCTGCATTTGCTTTTCATGTACATAGCGACGGCAACTTTTGAAAACTAGTGTGTTTTAATAGTTGTGTTCATAAATTTATCTTACGCAGTGTTCAGTTCAAACTTATTTATTTTACATCGATTGTGAAACAAGTTTTTACAACTTATACTAATCACTCTCGATGACTGCTTCCTGGTTACCAACCAGTACTCGCGCCAAATTTAGGGATTGTGAAGTTCGTGATCAAACTCCGCTCATCGCGGGGCTCGAACTCATGACCTTCGGATCAGGAGTCAGGCGCTCTACCCCTTGACCACTTCGCCTCCTCTTACGCAGCGTAATCAGCTGAAACAATAAGACACACGTACAGACAAACAATTCAATTTAATATTTCTTACCAGTGCTTTATTAGCATTAACAACATTTTTTTCACCGCCGTTACAATTTTTTCTGATGGCATACCCAAACATGATTAGAAAATTGTGAAAAAATACAAATATATTTTAACCACAGAGGATATATGTGCGTGGTAAATGTATTTAGCTAAATTAATGTGCTTTTTATAAATGATAAAAAATATACGGTTTTTTTTGCAAATTATGCCAATGACTATATCGAGGGTTAAGTACAAGACTATACTAACTCCTATATAAATACATAGGAGTAAGGATAGTCTTGCGATTAACCCTTGATATTATCTGGGACCAACTATATATATATACATTTCGATATCTTAATTCCTTCTTCAATCTGGACCATACTCATATGGTCCCTAGCTGCTTCAATATATAGCTCGTGTTAATTAACTAAACAAACGTTAGGTAGCCCAGTTAAAGATAGAGACAGGCAAACATACTGACTTACAAAAAGACCGATGTGCTGCTGTTGAGTACATGCATATCTATTTGAATTCTTTGAATTTGAATTAGTACTCTCATTACCAAATCAAAATATGTGTGAACAATTAATCCAAACATTAAGTATTATAACAAAGTACTCCAGACACGTTTCGACATGGTTGTATTATAGATAATAATTGGAGCATAAGTACTAATTGGATTATTGCCTTCTGTCGTTGAGGTCAACATAATAAAGTATTGGTGAAAATTATCTCTACTGAAAAAATCTTACTCAAAGTGGGTTTCTAAAATGTAGTCGCACAATGTAATAAGGGTAAAACGAACTTGCTATGCTCATATGGTTTTGCGTATGTATTTGAAAGCACAATTTACAATCATTGAACTTAAAATATTGTTCATACATATTTAATATACGTCCTTATTTCTCAAAACTTAGATTAAACATTTTATTGTATATTTTGTACTTTGTATGCGATGTTCCATGTACAAGTCAAAACAAATAAAATGTTCTGTTCTGTTTTGTTCTGATATTCATGCTATGTCAAGTATTTCACAGAGTTCCCACGCTTCCTGGGAAACGGGAAAAGTCCTTGATTTGTTCAAGTCATTTTCCAGACCTGGACAATTGTTTAATTTCAAAGAAAAAGTAAAAAACGGTAAAAAGTCGGGACTTTTATATATTCTGGACACTCAAGATATTATTGTGTGCTTTAGAAAACCTCACTTTAAACAGATAAAAAATAGCTGCTTTGCCAGCCTTGGAAAACTCGCGTCGAAGTGAGTGTAAGGAACGACAACTCTGTCGCGCGAGTCATATTTAGTGGTGTTTAACCTACATAGTTTATACGGAGTTGTCGTTCTTTCAAAAGCGTCTGACGATTATGATGAAAGAAAAATGTGAAGCAATTTTAAAACATGCTGTCTCTTCCACGAAGAAGAGAAATTGGAAAAGCCAGTGTTAAGCACGATCTACAAAACCTGAAAATTAAAAGATAAATCGGTGTTGCCCAATGACCTTATTGTTCAAGCTTGCAATCTCAGTGAATTAGTCAATTACAGTTCAAAGTGTTTTCAACCGATACGCGAAGTGACAATTTTAAAGTTTTAGTTTAAGCATTCATTTTGTGAGAACTGTTTTTGACTGGAACAAACTTAGTGATAGTGCTGTCAACTCAAGATCAACCGAGTTTTTTAAGTCTATCATATCGGCACAAGTTGTATTTATTTATATAAACGCTCACCCCCCTCCGCCAGCAGTGGTTCCTTCCACGTCGATACATAGTCGAAGCATTATTCATAATCATAATTAAAGAAATGAAAGAAAAACAAAAACAGATTAAAATTTTCGTTTATTCTTATACACATGAATTGTTTGTCACATAGTACATGTACATTGTACAACCATCAAGTAATTATCACGACTTGTGAATAACATGTGTCGCTAATCTTGCCTGTCTACAAACAATAGAATATTAAGCGGTCAATGAAAGGTGTGAATTATTGTATTGTTCAACCTATCTATGGTGAACAATGAATGAAATGATAGCTAGGGACCGCAAATCCCCGAGTGTTCGACCCTATCTCTGTTCGAGTGATCTACTGTTAGATTATATGAAATAAGAAGGGATTTCGCCGGACCTGAGACCGTGTTTGAGTCAAAACTGTTTGAAGTTTCACTGTAAAGTCCTTGGCCAATACTTGTCACAGCTGAGTCAGATTGAAAGGGATGATTTGCAGGGTATTGGTAGTGGAATCAAAGCGCTGTGTGTGAGCGTAGGTATTATGTTTACCTTTTATTAATTTGGAATACATGTTGATTATCATTCATTGTTGGTAATTTGTGTTTAGGACTCCTAATAGGAGCGCTATAGTTTAACTAAGAATCATTTAATTGAAACAATTATACTAAGTGGTTATTGTTAATACATATTCATCACTTGGTTAGATGAGCTTTTTTATCAGAATTTAACATTTTATGAATATTTTAGTATTGTGATGGTTGGTTGGTCGAATTCTACAGTTTTTCCCTTGGTACTGTAACTGTAATTTTGTTGTTCGTTGGTTTTCCTTCTCGAAAGAAGTGTTTTGTGGATAAAAGTTTCTCTCCATTTAAGATATCCTCGACACCCAATCCGCCCATCTCGGCATTTTTTTCACCGAGTTACGAGTATAATAGGGACATTTGGCTGGATTCTTTTTTGGTATTATAAAAAAACATGTAAAAGTAGATGATGAAGGAAAAATTGTTAATAATAACATGTTTTGGGTGCATCTTGACTGGTCTTTTGGTTTTACACACCAACTGTGATGACATAATTATTTTCCCACAGTTTGGGTCATGTACCATAAAAACTCGCGAGACTACAAGAAAAACAAAGATGGTGGCACAGTAAGGGGAGGCCGGGGAGGGGCGCAGTTATGGGGTTCGACTATAGTATTTGTTTTGTTATCACATTTATCAGTATTAACAATCCTTTCCAGCTTCAAACCTTGTTGATAGATTTTTGGGGCTGAAATGTGAATATCACATCCCTGTAACTAAGGTATTTGGTACAGCTGTCACAGATACAGACATCAAGAGTCTTCGAGGAACTGGTTGGCTTACTGATAACGTAAGTTTATATGTACATATTCTGTGTGAAAATTATCATATTTCTTGGTCTTAATAATGAGGCCTCAATGCCAAGTGCAATTCATATACATGTAGTTATATATGTTATCATATTATTATCATGTAGACATTGCTGAAAAATACCTATCCTAACTATGTAGTATGTAACATATTTGTTGCATAATATAAACTGGTTCTCTTCAACATTTAACATACATACCTCATTTGTAGCCCCACGTAGTGTCCGGCATACCTGTCTTGATCTTGTTCATATAACACAATTTATGCTATGCACAATGACTAATAGTGCACATAAGGTACATTGTTATTAGTCTTATTTTTTGACAAAATACCAGACAGTAATAATAATAAAATAATAAAATAAATTAAATAAATAATAAAATAATAATTATGAGGGGTGAAAGCGAAAAGGTTCTAACTGACATTATTTCCAAAACTCACTTTTTTATATATTTGTTACACTGATGTCCATATGCATCTTATGTCAAAATATCTTGGATCTGGTTTGTTTATAAAAAGGTGAAATGAAAATTTGTCCAAAGGTTCTAAGTGAAATTTGAATTTTTTTTAAAAAGCGAAAAGGTTCTAACTGCAATCGGCAGTTAGAACCTTTTCGCTTTTCAGATATTAGGGTTTAAAAAAGTTCTAACTGCATTAAAAAAAATAAAAATAAGGTTAAATATTGTAAATGATGCCCTTTTTATATTAGATTACATTAATTATAATAATGTAATACTATCAGATTTGATAAGTTGATTCTGTAAGATTTAATTACTTAGAACTGTTTCGCAGTTAAATTTACGCATTTAAATACCGATTTGTTAAATGGGAAACAGTTCTAAGTGCACAAGATCATTGATAATCATGCACTGTCATACACTGTCCTTGTGGATTATGGTGTCACACAAGGTATTATGAAGGTTATAAACTGTTCTACATACATGTACATGCCTTGTGGTAAAAGTTTTGAGGTATTCACGAATACAGAACTGATAGCTATTTGTTTTTCCAATATTCTACAGTTTATTTCTAGGTTAGATATTAGTTTTTTATACACAATCTTTGATGACTATTATGCTCAAATATTATCAAAATAATAACTTATTAAATATCAGTAATTTATATTTACAAATATGTCTAAAGGACAATTATAATCAGCCATGCCATTGTACTAGTATTTCATTTCGGTAGATCTAGAATCTATCTTAGGATAATTTCCTAAAAATAATGAAAACATCAAATTATTGTTTAACATTTTTTTTTAAAGAAACAAATTCTCTATTGAATTTTAATGCTGCTTTAAATGAAATTCAGTAGAACTAGTTTATAACAACAGTTATCTTGTGTGTGTCCCTCTGTGCGATATGATCAGGCCAGCCCTTTTTCCTCGACAAGCTAATAACTATGGGTGACAATGACGTTGCTGGGGATGTTAGTATGGGTGACAATGTAGTTTCTGGGGATGTTAGTGAAGGTATGGCTATGGGTGACAATGAGGATTCTGGGGGTGTTAGTGAAGGTAGGGCTATGGGTGACAATGAGGATTCTGGGGATGTTAGTGAAGGTAGGGCTATGGGTGACAATGAGGTTTCAGGGGATGTTAGTGAAGGTATGGCTATGGGTGACAATGAAGTTTCTGGGGATGTTAGTGCAGGTATGGCTATGGGTGACAATGAGGATTCAGGGGATGTTAGTGCAGGTAGGGTTATGGGTGACAATGAGGTTTCAGGGGATGTTAGTGCAGGTAGGGCTATGGGTGACAATGATGTTTCAGGGGATGTTAGTGCAGGTAGGGTTATGGGTGACAATGAGGTTTCAGGGGATGTTAGTGAAGGTAGGGCTATGGGTGACAATGAGGATTCAGGGGATGTTAGTGCAGGTAGGGCTATGGGTGACAATGAGGTTTCAGGGGATGTTAGTGAATGTAGGGCTATGGGTGACAATGAGGATTCAGGGGATGTTAGTGCAGGTAGGGCTATGGGTGATAATGAGGTTTCAGGGGATGTTAGTGCAGGTAGGGCTATGGGTGACAATGAGGTTTCAGGGGATGTTAGTGAATGTAGGGCTATGGGTGACAATGAGGATTCAGGGGATGTTAGTGCAGGTAGGGCTATGGGTGACAATGAGGTTTCAGGGGATGTTAGTGCAGGTAGGGCTATGGGTGACAATGAGGTTTCAGGTGATGTTAGTGCAGGTAGGGCTTCTGACCATTACTTTACCGTACACAGAATACTGTAGCAAATTGTTAAATAATAGCTGAAGTTACTGTTAATCTCTATTGTATGTTTTAAAAACAATTCATTCTATTGCGGACAAATAAACTAAGGTAGAACAATCAAATCACATCGACTATAGTCTGATTTTTGCACTGTATGGGAATTGCCGAGATGTCGTGATTGAAGGTAGAGTTCAAGGTCACGCTAGAAGTAAATTTATTTGCTGAGCACTCGTGGGATGCAATTCTCACCATTAAACTGAGATGAATGGAAAGAATACATAAACTGACTACCATAACGGTGTAACAGCCCAGTTTTTCCCCCAGTCAGTTTTTTCCCCGGGGAAGAAACTGACTAGTCAGATTTTTCCCCCGGGGAAAAAATTGACTAGTCAGTTTTTTCCCCCCCTAGTCAGTTTTTTCCCCCCTAATAATTCATGTTTTGTGATGACAATTTTTTCTGCCCTTATATCTAATGTTTTGTGGTTAGGAAAAATATTCTAGACACACTAATTCATGGTTTGTGATGGGGGAAAAATTGACTAGTCAATTTTTTTCCCCCTAGACAATTTTTTCTGCCCTTATATTTAATGTTTTGTGGTTAGGAAAAAAATTCTAGACACAATAATTCATGGTTTGTGATGGGGGAAAAAATGACTAGTCAATTTTTCCCCCCTTGTCAATTTTTTCTGCCCTTATATTTAATGCTTTGTGGTTATGAAAAAAAATCTAGTCAGTTATCCCCCCCGCAACTTGTAAATGATTTATCGGAAGGGGGGGGGGGAGGAAAAATTGGTCAGTTTTTTCCCCCAACTTGTAAATGATTTATCTTAGGGGGGAAGAAATTGACTAGTCAGTTCTTCCCCCCTGACTTGTAGTAAGAATCGGAGAGGGGAAGCAATTGACTAGTCAGTTCTTTCCCCCCTATCTTGTGATTGACTTATTGGAAGGGGGAAGAAATTGACTAGTCAGTTCTTTCCCCCCTAACTTGTGAATGACTTATCGGAGAGTGAAAGAAATTGACTAGTCAGTTCTTTCCCCCTGACTTGTGAATGACCTATCTGAGGGGGGAAGAAATTGACTAGTCAGTTCTTTCCACCCTATCTTGTGATTGACTTATTGGAGGGGGGAAGAAATTGACTAGTCAGTTCTTTCCCCCCTAACTTGTGAATGACTTATCGGAGAGGGAAAGAAATTGACTAGTCAGTTCTTTCCCCCCCTAACTTGTGAATGACTTATCTGAGAGGGAAAGAAATTGACTAGTCAGTTATTTCCCCCCTAACTTGTGAATGACCTATCTGAGGGGGGGAAGAAATTGACTAGTCAGTTCTTTTCCACCTGACTTGTGAATGACTTATCTGAGGGGGGAAGAAATTGACTAGTCAGTTCTTTCCCCCCTGACTTGTGAATGACCTATCGGAGGGGGGAAGAAATTGACTAGTCAGTTCTTTCCCACCTGACTTGTGAATGACTTATCTGAGGGGGGAAGAAATTGACTAGTCAGTTCTTTCCCCCCTATCTTGTGATTGACTTATTGGAGGGGGGAAGAAATTGACTAGTCAGTTCTTTCCCCCTGACTTGTGAATGACCTATCGGAGGGAGGAAGAAATTGACTAGTCAGTTCTTTCCCCCCTGACTTGTGATTGACTTATCTGAGGGAGGAAGAAATTGACTAGTCAGTTCTTTCCCCCCTGACTTGTGAATGACTTATCTGAGGGGGGGGGGGAAGAAATTGACTAGTCAGTTCTTTCCACCCTATCTTGTGATTGACTTATTGGAGGGGGGAAGAAATTGACTAGTCAGTTCTTTCCCCCCTAACTTGTGAATGACTTATCTGAGAGGGAAAGAAATTGACTAGTCAGTTATTTCCCCCCTAACTTGTGAATGACCTATCTGAGGGGGGAAGAAATTGACTAGTCAGTTCTTTCCCCCCTAACTTGTGAATGACTTATCGGAGGGAGGAAGAAATTGACTAGTCAGTTCTTTCCCCCCAACTTGTGAATGACTTATCTGAGAGGGAAAGAAATTGACTAGTCAGTTATTTCCCCCCTAACTTGTGAATGACCTATCTGAGGGGGGAAGAAATTGACTAGTCAGTTCTTTCCCCCCTAACTTGTGAATGACTTATCGGAGGGGGGAAGAAACTGACTAGTCAGTTCTTTCCCCCCTAACTTGTGAATGACTTATCTGAGGGGGGAAGAAATTGACTAGTCAGTTCTTTCCCCCCTGACTTGTGAATGACTTATCTGAGGGGGGAAGAAATTGACTAGTCAGTTCTTTCCCCCCCCCTGACTTGTGAATGACTTATCTGAAGGGGGAAGAAATTGACTTGTCAGTTATTTCCCCCCTAACTTGTGAATGACTTATCGGAGGGGGGAAGAAACTGACTAGTCAGTTCTTTCCCCCCTGACTTGTGAATGACTTATCTGAGGGGGGAAGAAATTGACTAGTCAGTTCTTTCCCCCCCTGACTTGTGAATGACTTATCTGAAGGGGGGAGAAATTGACTTGTCAGTTATTTCCCCCCTAACTTGTGATTGACTTACTGGAGGGGGGAAGAAATTGACTAGTCAGTTCTTTCCCCCCTAACTTGTGAATGACTTATCGGAGAGGGAAAGAAATTGACTAGTCAGTTATTTCCCCCCTAACTTGTGAATGACCTATCTGAGGGGGGAAGAAATTGACTAGTCAGTTCTTTCCCCCCTAACTTGTGAATGACTTATCGGAGGGGGGAAGAAACTGACTAGTCAGTTCTTTCCCCCCTAACTTGTGAATGACTTATCGGAGGGAGGAAGAAATTGACTAGTCAGTTCTTTCCCCCCTAACTTGTGAATGACTTATCTGAGGGGGGAAGAAATTGACTAGTCAGTTCTTTCCCCCCTGACTTGTGAATGACTTATCTGAGGGGGGAAGAAATTGACTAGTCAGTTCTTTCCCCCCCTGACTTGTGAATGACTTATCTGAAGGGGGGAGAAATTGACTTGTCAGTTATTTCCCCCCTAACTTGTGATTGACTTACTGGAGGGGGGAAGAAATTGACTAGTCAGTTCTTTCCCCCCTGACTTGTGAATGACCTATCGGAGGGGGGAAGAAATTGACTAGTCAGTTATTTCCCCCCTGACTTGTGAATGACCTATCGGAGGGGGGAAGAAATCGACTAGTCAGTTCTTTCCCACCTGACTTGTGAATGACTTATCGGAGGGGGGAAGAAATTGACTAGTCAGTTCTTTCCCCCCTGACTTGTGAATGACTTATCTGAGGGGGGAAGAGATTGACTAGTCAGTTCTTTCCCCCTGACTTGTTGAATGACTTATTGGGGGAGGGAAGAAATTGACTAGTCAGATTCTCCCCCCCCCCCCCTGACATGTGTATGGCTTATTGAAGGGGTAAGAAATTGACTTGTCAGATTTTCTGATGACATTTGCTGTATAGGTAGCTTATTTGAAAACTAAATGGAATGTATCTCGTCGATACAGATTGTTTTACTGCCATAAAACCTGGTTTCTGTGACAAGGCGTTGATGTTGTTTTGTTATTTGTCACCTTGTGGCAATTCTGTTTTGTTCTAAATACATAAATATGTTTTATTAGTTGTGAATATAATAATAATAACAGCTTTATCAAAAGAAGTAACAAAGTTGGTCAAGCCCATTCTTCCCTTTCAGCCTCTTTGTTGTCTATATATGTACAATATACATTATAATATTGTATTTATGTCGTAATAGATCTAGTCTTGAATTTTAACAAATTAACAAGTTGAATACAGAACTAAGAAACTACATGTTATAAAATTTGAGGAAATCTACAGGTGATGATAAAGTTTGTCATTTGAACTTGAATATAATTTCTTATATTCATTTGAGTAGAGCATGTCAACATGTCATAATAATTGTGAAATCATATTTTGAAAGCTTGATTTTTCTAAGGTCAAGAAAAGTCCAGTATATATAAAATTTCAAAAATAAACAGCTATAAAAACACATGAGGGTCATAATTTGGAGTCCATTGTTTTATTCTCACTGTAAAATAAATCTATTGTTTCATTCACACCATACGTGTGAATGAAACAATGGGCTCTAACTGTATGACCCTTATGTGTTTTGATAGCTGCACTTTTTTGGGGGGATGGGAGGTAAGGGTCTAGTGATGACA
Organism: Mactromeris polynyma; assembly: GCA_032209605.1. Lineage (NCBI taxonomy): Eukaryota > Metazoa > Mollusca > Bivalvia > Venerida > Mactridae > Mactromeris > Mactromeris polynyma. Next base: position 4,875,166 of record JASFXZ010000040.1, read on the forward strand.
CTAGACCCCTATTGTATTGGTAAGTGTCAATAAAACAGTATATTGGCCCCTATTCTAATTATTGGCAAGTGAATTAAAAACCTATACAGCATAAAAGGTAGACAATGTTTCAATTATTGTCAAAGTTCAAAATGGAAGACGGATGCTATGATGAGCTTTTGTACTTCTTAAGTACAAAGAATTATTCAAAACGTATAGCTTCACTGAAATGTCCAACAACAAAGAAAGACGAGAAAAAGAAGATTCGTTCCAAATGTAAAGTTCTTCAAGTCAAAGATGGTTTCTTGATGAAGGACAAGCGACGTCTTTTGAGGAAAAATGAAGTTGCATCAGTTCTGAAGAACATGCATGCAGGTATAATCTAGTGATAAATATTTGGTTTCTTATGACTACATTATAAGTTCCTTTCGTATATGAAACTGAAAACGATTATAAGATTCAGACCACTTAATATTCTGCAATATAGAATATCTGTATATATAATTATATCCTTTTGGTAAATGTAACAAAGACATTTTCTTCAAGTCTTAAGTTAAAAGTTGTTTGTGGTAAAGGATCAAATATTCATTATTATTGAAATTATTGAATACTTATTACAAAACTTAAGTTTATTTCCTTCAGAAAAGTTTGCAACAAACATACTTGATTTAATATATCATGAATTAACTTGAGTATGTGTGTGGAAAACTTTTTGGTAGAAAATAAACTAAGTTAGTTTTGTAAAAAAGTTGTAATATCATTGTTTTTTCTAAAGGACAATGCCTTATTATTTCTTTAAATAAGGATTGTGATAGGTTACTCACCATTTACCATTTTACCATATACTTTTAGCAAATTGGCATTTTAACAGGTTGATCACCAATATAAACACATTCACTTATTTATTTTGATATATAATGTTACCACTTTATTTTACTCATGTTTAATAGAATAATAATTTCTTCTACTGTTTTGAGCATTTGTTTGTACAGGAACATTTTTTACTTAAAATATCAGTTAGTATCAGTTAATATCAACCAAATACCAGCCTTCAACAAACACAGTTAAAAATATTTTTCAGAACAAGTAGTGTGCACCTTATAATAGTCAGATTTAAAAAACTTTTGTTTCAATTATATTTAAATTAAATTAATAATTGTAAACTTTTCAATATAGTTTTCATAATTCTTCTCTATTATTAGAAAGGTATAAGATCTTGGTGTTCATGTTTTAAATTCAAAATCTTTTAAGTGATCTTCATGAGATCAATTGGAAACATATAATGTCTGACTTAATTAATGATATAACGTCTGACTGAATCAATAATATATCGTCTGACTTAATTAATGATATAACGTCTGACTGAATCAATAATATATCGTCTGACTGAATCATTGATATAACATCTGACTGAATCAATGATATAATGTATGACTGAATCAATGATATAATGTATGACTGAATTAATGATATAATGCCTGACTGAATAAATGATATAACGTCTGACTGAATAAATGATATAATGTCTGACTGAATTAATGATATATTGTATGACTGAATCAATGATCTAATGTCTGACTGAATCAATGATATAATGCCTGACTGAATCAATGATATAATGTCTGACTGAATTAATGATATAACATCTGACTGAATCAATGATATATTGTATGACTGAATCAATGATATAATGTCTGACTGAATTAATGATATAACGTTTGACTGAATCAATGATATAATGTCTGACTGAATCAATGATATAGTGTATGACTGAATTAATGATATAATGTCTGACTGAATCAATGATATAACGTATGACTGAATTAATGATATAATGTCTGACTGAATCAATGATATAACGTATGACTGAATCAATGATATAACGTATGACTGAATCAATGATATAATGTCTGACTGAATCAATGATATAACGCTTGACTGAATCAATGATATAACGTCTGACTAAATCAATAATATAACGTATGACTGAATTAATGATATAACGTTTTTCTGAATCAATGATATAACGTCAGACTAAATCAATTATATAACGTATGACTGAATCAATGTTATAATGTCTGACTGAATTAATGATATAACATCTGACTGAATAAATGATATAACGTCTGACTGAATCAATGATATAGTGTATGACTGAATTAATGATATAATGTCTGACTGAATAAATGATATAACATCTGACTGAATCAATGATATATTGTATTACTGAATCAATGATATAATGTCTGACTGAATTAATGATATAACATCTGACTGAATCAATGATATATTGTATGACTGAATCAATGATATAGTGTCTGACTGAATTAATGATATAACGTTTGACTGAATCAATGATATAATGTCTGACTGAATCAATGATATAGTGTATGACTGAATTAATGATATAATGCCTGACTGAATAAATGATATAACGTCTGACTGAATTAATGCTATAATGTTTGACTGAATTAATGATTTAATGTCTGACTGAATTAATGCTATAATGTATGACTGAATCAATGATATAACATATGACTGAATCAATGATATAACGTCTGACTGAATCAATGATATAACGTATGACTGAATCAATGATATAACGTATGACTGAATCAATGATATAATGTATGACTGAATCAATGATATAACGCTTGACTGAATCAATGATCTAATGTCTGACTGAATCCATGATATAACGTCTGACTGAATCAATGATATAACGTATGACTGAATCAATGATATAACGTATGACTGAATCAATGATATAATGTATGACTGAATCAATGATATAACGCTTGACTGAATCAATGATATAACGTCTGACTAAATCAATAATATAACGTCTGACTAAATCAATAATATAACGTATGACTGAATTAATGATATAACGTTTTTCTGAATCAATGATATAACGTCTGACTAAATCAATTATATAACGTATGACTGAATTAATGATATAACGTCTGACTGAATTAATGATATAACGTATGACTGAATCAATGATATAACGTTTGACTGAATAAATGATATAACGTCTGACTGAATTAATGCTATAATGTTTGACTGAATTAATGATTTAATGTCTGACTGAATTAATGCTATAATGTATGACTGAATCAATGATATAACATATGACTGAATCAATGATATAATGTCTGACTGAATCAATGATATAATGTCTGACTGAATTACTGATATAATGTCTGACTGAATCAATGATATAACATATGACTGAATAAATGATATAATGTCTGACTGAATCATGGCTATAACATTTGACTGAATCAATGATATAATGTCTGACTGAATTAATGATATAACATTTGACTGAATCAATAATATAACGTATGACTGAATCAATGATATAACGTTTGACTGAATCAATGATATAACGTATGATTGAATTAATGATATAATATATGACTGAATCAATGATATAATGTCTGACTGAATCAATGATATAACGTCTGACTGAACCAATGATATAACGTATGACTGAATCAATGATATAACGCTTGACTGAATCAATGATATAACGTCTGACTAAATCAATAATATAACGTATGACTGAATCAATGATATAACGTTTGACTGAATCAATGATATAACGTCTGACTAAATCAATTATATAACGTATGACTGAATCAATGTTATAATGTCTGACTGAATTAATGATATAACATCTGACTGAATCAATGATATAATGTCTGACTGAATCAATGGTATAGTGTATGACTGAATTAATGATATAATGCCTGACTGAATAAATGATATAACGTCTGACTGAATCAATGATATAATGTCTGACTGAATTAATGATATATTGTATGACTGAATCAATGATATAATGTATGACTGAATCAATGATATAATGTCTGACTGAATCAATGGTATAGTGTATGACTGAATTAATGATATAATGCCTGACTGAATAAATGATATAACGTCTGACTGAATAAATGATATAACGTCTGACTGAATCAATGATATAACGTCTGACTGAATCAATGATTGACCAAATAATAATTTTACTGATTTAATTAATTCCTTTTACTTTGCCATAATTATTCATTTGCTGATTATTATTTTTCAGGTAAATACAGTGGCGGGCATCTTGGCAGAGATAAGACCTATCATAAAATTAATGATAACTACTTCTGGAAGGGTATGAAGGAAGAGATAAAGAATTTTATCCAAGATTGTGACGTATGTTCCCGTGTAAATATTGCACCCCCAAAGTCAGCACCACCACTGAACTCAATACCAGTCCCCAGTAAAGTTTGGAGCCTGATAGGCATAGATATCATAGGACCACTTGAGACAACCCATAAAGGAAATAAATATATAGTAGCAGCTACTGATCATTTCTCAAAGTTTGCTATAGCTGAAGCTATCCCCCAAAAAAGTGCTGAATATGTGGCCAAATTCCTTATAGATGCTATATGTACTTTTGGACCTATGGACTCTATCATATCTGACCAGGGTAAAGAATTCACAAATAAAGTCCTGGATGAAATTACCACTGAATTAAATATAGACCATAGAATTTCTTCATCGTATCATCCGCAAACAAACGGCCAAAGGGAAAGGGACAATAGAACCTTAAAGGAGATGTTGCAGAAAGTAACCCATAAATCTGGACAGGACTGGGATTTACACATTCAATCTTGCCTGTTTGCGTACAGAACCAGCAAACATGCATCCACAAAATTCACTCCTTTTAAGATAATGTTTGGAAGAGAGGCAAAGCTGGTAAATCAACAAGACAGATGCCATATTCAACATAACCTCACACGTGAAATGTTAGAGACCTACACTCAAAGCAGAGAAACTGTCCTAGATTCTGTATCGAAAAATATCAAATGTGCCCAAAAGAGACAAAAAAAGTATTATGATGAACGAAATAGCTCACACAAGACCATAGCCCCAGAAACTCGTGTACTTATAAAAAATGCAAGTAAGATAAGAAGATTTGGGAGCAAGCTTGCACCAAGATGGGTAGGACCATACCTTGTAGTTGAAGCTTTGACAAAAGGTCGTCTGAGACTTAAGAACATAGAATCTGGAAAAGTTCTATCCAATGTTTACCATTCAAGTAATGTAAAGGTATATACAGCAATGTCAAGTGAGTCTAAACCAAAATGTCCTGTGAAGCTAAATGCCCAAAAGAAATCCCTGAAGAAACTTAAGAGTGTCAAAAAACAGCAAAACCCCAAAAGGAAACAGCCATCAGTGTGCACAAAATTCTCCCCTTTGACAGCTGCTGACAACCAGAAACTGTGTAAATTATTAGATATTCCATTTGTTGTGCAACCAAAATTTGGACCTGCAGGGATTGCACATGAGCCAGAAATTGTGAAACACATCAACGGTGATGGAAACTGCTTTTTTAGAGCAGTGTCCTACGCAGTGTCTGGAACTGAAAACAGCCATAAGAAATGTAGAAATGAAGTTGTAAAACATATGTGTGCTGATACTGTATCAAAAAAGCTTTCAGGGTATGTTAATCAGAACATAACTGACTACATTAAGACCAGTAAAATGAATGACAATGCTGTTTGGGCAACAGATGCCGAGATTATGGGAGCTGCTTCATTGTTCAACACTGACATTTATGTGTATGCTGCAAGTGGAAAACGAAATGGTTCAAAAAACTATGCATGGCTGAGATATCCTGCAGGATTTTCTTTGGAAAAAACAAGCCGAAAGGGACTCTACCTGAAAAATGTACATGAACATTTTGAAGTTGTTTTAGGATGTTAAATGTGAAAAAGTTTAAACCCTATATGTGAATTTTAGTTCATAGAAATGTATCTTTTGGCGGACTATGTATATAACGGTAAAAGTTAAACTAAGACTAATTTGGTCTTTATTTATCTACCAACCAATGGACAAAAACTATCTATAAAGACTTAGTGTTAGTGCCTTGCAAAGTAGTGCATATTAGGACACATAATATTTCCAGGTCATTTAAAAATGGCCTTATAGTCCTTTGTTCATTGTCTTTCAACTACTGTGCTTTTTCTCTGTAATCCTTTTGTAGTATTTATTATTGTTGATATAGCTTGTGATGGTGGTAATTATAAGTTTTATTAAGACTCCTCACATTATCAAGCCTGGTTATTTTTGTAATGCGCATTTTGTTTGTTTTTATCTATGTTGCTGTGAATTAGTGTTTTCTTTTGATGTATAAATCCTTCAAACTAGTTTCGTATAGCTATATAAATATACTTTCTAGTTTGTGTCAGTTATATATACATAAAAACATGTACATGTATATACATATACCAGGGCTGGTATTCACTGATCACCACTATTTCGACTTTGGTGAACATTTGTGCTGCACAATATCCTCAGTAAATAAAGACTAAACCATGCACGAAACCAAAACATAATGGTCATAATGTTAATGTTCAATTTAGATACAAAAAACAAAGTTTTCCTGAAGGTGCTTTGTGAACACTAGATTGTTAAAATTGTGGGCACTACAATTGTTTTAGAGTGAAAGACTTTCAATGCATGTTTACAGTGTGTGTTGTTATTTGAATGAAGGTAGAAACTTTCCCAATGTCTTCAATTTTGTGGAGGAACCAATTTGCAAAATGTAACCAATTTTGAATCATCACAAGTAAGGCCCAACTAACACACATGTGTGTTAATATTCAGACAATTTTCAGTTTTCAGTTTAACCAATAACACATGGAAAATTCATCAAGGACAATTAATTCTGTATATGATTTATAAGTTATTTCAAATTATCTTTTTAAAATAATACATGTATCTTAAATAAGTAACTCAATTCATACTAAGTATGTCATTCATTATTGAAACATAGAAAATATATATATTTTTCAGTTTATGGTTGTTTCTCTTATATTTATTTGATAGTTCGCCAAGGCGAAAGAACTGACTAGTTGATTTCTTCCCACCTCATATGCATGAACTACAAGTCAGGGGGGAAAGAACTGACTAGTTGATTTCTCCCCCCCCCCCCCCTCAAATACATGAACTACAAGTTCGGGGGATAGAACTGACTAGTTGATTTCTTCCATCCTCATATACATGAACTACAAGTCAGGGGGGGAAAGAACTGACAAGTTGATTTCTTCCCCCCCTTCATATACATGAACTACAAGTCGGGGGGATAGAACTGACTAGTTGATTTCTTCCCCCTCCAATACATGATTTACAAGTCAGGGGGGGAAAGAACTGACTAGTTGATTTCTTCCCCCTTCATATACATGAACTACAAGTCAGGGGGGAAAGAACTGACTAGTTGATTTCTTCCCCCCTCATATGCATGAACTCCAAGCCAGGGGGAAAGAACTGACTAGTTGATTTCTTCCCCCATCATAAACATGAATTACAAGTCAGGGGGGAAAGAACTGACTAGTTGATTTCTTCCCCCACTTATAAATGAACTACAAGTCGGGGGGGGGGAAGAACTGACAAGTCGATTTCTTCCCCCCTCATTTACATGAACTACAAGTCGGGGGGATAGAACTGACTAGTTGATTTCTTCCCCCTCCAATACATGATTTACAAGTCAGGGGGGGGGAAAGAACTGACAAGTTGATTTCTTTCCCCTTCATATACATGAACTACAAGTCAGGGGGGAAAGAACTGACTAGTTGATTTCTTCCCCCTCCAATACATGAACTACAAGTGGAGGGGTAGAAAGAACTGACTAGTTGATTTCGTCCCCCATCATAAACATGAATTACAAGTCAGGGGGGAAAGAACTGACTAGTTTATTTCTTCCCCCATCATAAACATGAATTACAAGTCAGGGGGGAAAGAACTGACTAGTTGATTTCTTCCCCCCTCCAATACATGAACTACAAGTCAGGGGGATAGAACTGACTAGTTGATTTCTTCCCCCTGCAATACATGATTTACAAGTCAGGGGGGGAAAGAACTGACTAGTTGATTTCTTCCCCCCTCATATACATGAACTACAAGTCAGGGGGGAAAGAACTGACTAGTTGATTTCTTCCCCCCTAAAATACAAGAACTACAAGTCAGGGGGAAAAGAATTGACTAGTTGATTTCTTCCCCCCTCATATACATGAACTACAAGTTGGGGGGGGGAAAGAACTGACTAGTTGATTTCTTCCCCCCTCATATACATGAACTACAAGTCAGGGGGGAAAGAACTGACTAGTTGATTTCTTCCCCCATCATAAACATGAATTACAAGTCAGGGGGGAAAGAACTGACTAGTTGATTTCTTTCCCCTTCATATACATGAACAACAAGTCAGGGGGGAAAGAACTGGCTAGTTGATTTCTTCCCCCCTCATATACATGAACTACAAGTCGGGGGGGGGAAAGAACTGACTAGTTGATTTCTTCCCCCCTCATATACATGAACTACAAGTTGGGGGGGGGGAAAGAACTGACTACTTGATTTCTTCCCCCCTCATATACATGAACTACAAGTCAGGGGGAAAAGAACTGACTAGTTGATTTCTTCCCCCCTCATATACATGAACTACATGTCGGGGGGAAAGAACTGACTAGTTGATTTCTTCCCCCCTCCAATACATGAACTACAAGTCAGGGGGAAAGAACTGACTAGATTTTTTTTCCTAACCACAAAACATTAAATATAAGGGCAGAAAAAATTGACAAGGGGGGAAAAAATTGACTAGTCAATTTTTTCCCCCATCACAAAACTTGAATTATTAGGGGGGAAAAAACTGACTAGGGGGGGAAAAAACTGACTAGTCAGATTTTTCCCCGGGGAAAAAATTGACTAGTCAGTTTCTTCCCCGGGGAAAAACCTGACTAGTCAATTTTTTCCCCGGGGAAGAAACTGACTAGTCAATTTTTTCCCCGCGGAAAAATCTGACTGGGGAAAAAACTGACCGTTACACCGGATTTCATATAAACTTGGAAAACATTTTTCTAAGATGATATTGTTCGCTTTTGTCGTCTCGATACATATGGCGTTCTAAGACACGGAACGAAATGGTCCCAATGTCTATGACTATGAGCAGAGTCTTCAAACTAAGGTTAGATTAAATGTTAGCTTAATTATGTAATTTTTATTGTTGACCTGTGGTATAAGTCAGGCCAACTACAAAATTAATATGCTGACGCTAGCAATAGCTAAGATATCAAAGGGACGAATTAAGATCGTCTTGTCATGTGAGTCTGTTAGTTTTTCCACCAACTTCTGACATTAATATAATTTGCATTGAACAAAGACAAGAAGCCAGCCAGGCTAGCTCAGTTGGTAGATCGCTAGACTATCGCCCAGCAGATTCGGGTTCGATTCCGAGTTTGGACAGGCTATGTTCTCCAGTGACACTGGCTACGATAATGTCTTGCACATGTGGAGTAGTTGGCAGTACCGGTTAGGTCAACCGGCAGCTGTATATGACAGAACTAGAAATGTGTCCATAGGACACAGATGCCCCCACTTGCAGCCTTTGTCACAAAAGGAAATGCTATTATTCTGCTCATAGTTTGTGAATAGTAATCAAAATTACCAATTGAACAACTGTACTGATTATGGTGATAAGTCAAGGACCATAACTTTGCACTTACTGGGCGTAACTATACATGAAACCCCAGGTGCACAACTACAAAGGCTGGTGAACATTCCTGCAAAGTTTTATGACTCTGGCTTTTGGAGATATGAGTGACACAAGATTTTGTGACGGATGGATAGACGGACAAGGGCAAATCTATGTGCCCCCCTTCAGAGTGGGGGCATAAAAATGCGGAAAACTTGCATACAACCTGATGAAACTAAACGAAGATAGGTTTTATGGAAACGCATATCTTTTTGGCTAAACTCATGATCAGGCAAATGCCAGACCTGAACAGTATGCAGACACTACCCTATTCAGCGTATTGTAAACAATTCCGTGTTTTTAACTGGATGACAAGCAGGCAAACTCGGATTGTGAAACGAAAACAAACATTGTTGTCACTTTCAACGGGTATTACATGTAGGGCATGAGACGATACAGGCATCACACAATACTATATGAATCGATAAAATTACATGCTGATGTGATATTTTCTGATATGATACATACATTCAAATACAAAAAAAAGAATGTCGAAACCTCAAACTGCCATCATATCTAGCAATTAGTTTGAGCCATCTATTGTTCAAGGCATCTATGGTATTCATGTAGATGTACCAACTGACCATTCCCGGTACGAGTGTACTATGCATTATGGTTGAGGTAATACATTTCGGGTCGAATTTATATCAATTTTGAGACTTCGATGGACTCGGCACACGGAAATTTATAAGTGATTAATTGTTGTTTTAGAATTTATTTACTCTGCAATTCAATAGATAATAAACAAAAGTCCATTTGGTGTTCATTGGTTAGATCTATTAAGTGATTTGTTTGTCACATAAGTTCTTGTTTATAGTACAACAGGCAAGTAATTAGTAGCGAATGCAATGTGTCCCAAATTTCACCCTCAACAAACAAAAGGATTTCAACTGATCAATCAAAGGTGCTAAGTACTGTATTGTTCAACCTATATATGGAAAAAAAGGAATGAAATGGTAGGGACCACAAACATGTTCGAGTGTTGGACCTATCTCTGTTCGAGAGACCTACTGCTAAATAATATGAAATAAGAAGTGATTACGCCGGGACTTAAGAATCTGTTTGAGGTATCTACTGTGTTCGAGCCAAAACTGTTCGAGGTTTCGAAGTTCTACTGTAATTATAATTTTTATAGCCATTTTGTTTCCAAAATTTATTACTAATTAAATTTAATTTATTGAAGTATTTTCTTATCCCTACTGTATTCCCTCCCAGAATGACACCTCTCATGAGGCACTCCCTCCTTTGAGCAACTTTTAAAATTCCTCCCATGCAATTTTAACGTAAAATTCCCTTCCATAAACGACAACTATTGACAACAAAGTTTTCTTCATCAACCTTTTATTGATCAAACCGATTGCTGCTCTAGTACACACTATTGGTTACTCGAAACAAATCAACCAAAAAGAAATCATTTCACAAATGATAACGGTTCTATATAAAGTTTGTGCTGAATAACGGAACTGTTTAAAACTATTTTGTTGCACCATTCGACCATCTTATATCGATATGCTGAGCTTATGTACTGATACATGTTGGCGACAGCATATATCAGTACAGCATCAATAATCACCTCATCCCTAATTACATGTGGCTATTTAAAATCAAATCTCAACAGTGTAGGCTGCCGTCTGCATACTGGTTAAATAGAACAAATTCTTCTTGCCTTAACTGTACCACATTTTGAGCCAAACTGCGTATGCGCAGTGTGACTGTGTGATGTTAACAATCATTAGATGAAAATATGTTCACCAGCCTGTGTAGTTGTGCCCAGTAAGTACAAAGTTATGGCCCTTGACTTAGTTAAAGTATAGCCTACAGAGTATGCAATATTGTGTCACTCATATCTCCAAACGTGTATGAGCCAGAGTCATAAACCTTTACGGGAATGTTCACTAGCCTGTGTAGTTGTGCACCAGGGGTTTCATTTTTGGCTGTTCAATCTGACATGTTTGTTGACTCAGACCCCTGAAATTCTAAGTTTATTGCCCTCCACTGACCACTTAGCAAATATCTGATAAGGGATCTGTTACTCAATCTTTAACGGTATACCTCAGCTCAGAATTGAGCTGTTTCTGGTAGTAATTCTCAGCTCAGAATTGAGTTGTTTCTGGTGGTAATTGGTAGGACTGATCTTGTTATGTCCGGTCATTTTCATAATGTTTTGTTTTTGAACAAAAGAACATTTCTCAATACAACTTCAAGTTAGAGTCTTGATCTAGTCAAACTGTTGTACTTCTAATATGTATAATGTATTTTTTGTGATATGATATTATGGACTGGAACATATTATTACCAAATGAATTCTAAAGACATTGAAGTCTGTGTTTCTTAATAGTGTTTCTGTACACTTTATCTAACACTGAAATGATGTCAAGTTTGACTTTTACTTTTAATTATGAATCTTATGAGAGAGAATACTTCAAATTCATTGTTCTCTTGTGACTGCAGACATTTTTTAAAATTTCTTATTGCCCTATCCTTTAATTACTATCATCCCATATTTAAGGACAGTTGTAGCAACTGATTTTTTACACCATTCTAGTGTGTCAAAAGAAATTTATGTTGAAACAATTGCTAATTTTGAAACAATGCTCTGCTTAGGTGCGATCAATAATCAACAAATCTGAAAACAATTCACATACAGTGCACAATATTTTTTTAGACAGAATTAATGCTAACAATTAAGTCTATATTGCTTTAGATCCAGCATTTATATACATGTAAAAGATGTTTATTCAAACCAGATAAACCAGATAAACATTATTCATTTTTGAACTTTTTATTATTTCCCTTAATTTCCACTCAACCAAAAATAAAATTTGATATAATGGATAATTAAGAAAGTTCTTAGAACTGTTTCGCATTTTAAACAGGAAAACAAAAACAAAGTGTCAATGCGAAAAAGTTCTATCTGACAGTTTATGTTATTTTTCTTACTTAATAATTAGATAATGACAAGTAATAGCATTTTATAAAATAAGTTACCAAATCAAGGTACTTTATATCTATAAAAATGTCACTTAGAACCATTTCGCTTTAAAAATAAAAATCAAATATTGAAAATTTTAAGTGCGAAACAGTTCTAAGTAACATTTTAGCAATTATCTTGTCTAATTAGTAACTAATAGAATTTTCATCAATAATGGAAAGTTTCTAAAGCATTTTTAAGTGAAACCCCAAAGTATTGTGGAATTTTGCTGTTTTTTATACATTTGAAACAGTTTTATGCTTCTCCTGTAAAATTTTGTAAAATGCACTTAGAACCTTTTCGCTTTCACCCCTCCTGTACTCATAAATATGAGAAAACGCTGTTATAGTCCGAACGTATTAACCTGACCCTGACCTTAATGCATGAATATATTATACGATTATGCTGACTATATAATTTTCCGTGAGAGAATTGTGCATCATCGGTATTTTTCGTTGCAATTACGGAGATCATTGCTTTTGTGGATTTCTTTCAATGTTATTGACTAACAGAACTCCAGTTTAACAGTCTTGGGTTCGAATTCCAGTAAGTATTTTTCTTTTGTTCATAATGTTTCTATGGCTATGCAATGCAACCTAGCACGAAATATATGCTTTCCTTTAAAATGTAATGATATAAGTATTTGTATCAAGTTATATTATTTCTCATGTGGTATTGACTTAGCTAATATGTCAGACAAGCAGAGCATGTTCTGGCTTGAAAGCCAAAGAAATTAGATACAACATATCTGAAAGATTCTTAACTAACAAACAAGATGGGTCCTATATGTCCAGGACTGCAAAAGTCCTGGGTGTAATTTAAAGAACATGTTATGGTTATACAGATAACCATGTGCATTTCCATAATAACCAATACAACATAAGCTGAAGTTAATGTTATTAGAGATGAAGATAAATTTAGATAATCAGTCTACTGTGAAATTATGCAAATAGAGGTCAGGAGGATCAGGTTAATTTGTCTTCAAGTAATAATTGCCTTCATACATACTCTACAATACTGCATTGTCACTTTTCTTACATGTTTCCCAAAACCAGAATACAGGTGTCCGATACGTGTATGTTATATCCTGACCTACGTGCTGAGTTAGCGCTAGCATAGGAAATACCTGTATCTGACTTGTGTTTTGCAGTTCTTGCAACATTTAAAAAAAGTTACAATGTATTGTTTCAGAGTATGTCTGTCTGTATGAAGGCATTAACATGACATTTTCTCAAAATTATTACATGTATTTAGCATATTTTGATAGAAAAAATCTACCTTTAATAATGCAAAATAATGAAATAATAATGGTTTGATAAAAAGGGCTAAATTATTTTCCAGGTTATCGATTGTTATCTTAAGATGCTAGTAGTGCAAGAAAATGACAGAGGCAGATAACAGATGACATATTGCACATGGTACTTTCTACCATGTATTCAGTCATAAATGGTAATGGAATCTCGTGGGTACCTGGTTACAACAATCGCAAGGTAATTATCACTGTGTTAGCCATACTTAAAAAAACACCATAAAGCCAAATGTATTTCCACAAATCTATTCTTTTAATCAGGATCTTTCACTGGCATAGTCCCTTGAATTGTCATGCATGCTTTGGTGATATATGAAATGAAGATAACATTTTTCCTGTCACTTACTTGTACCATGGTGTTAAATATATAATGCACATTATACACATTGCTGTATTGTGGAATATTGAAGTATATTTTAGTATAGAATGAAGTATTGGAATTACTGCCATTGTTTGAAGCCATTATTCTTTGTAAAAACAGCCATTTGGCAGTAAATGATGTTTTTCAGGAAAGCAGTCAGAGTAAAATTAGTTCTGAATATAAAGTTTATCAAATATGTATTGAATAGGCATCATTCAATTGGTTTTCATCGTATCAAAATTACTTATCTATGCAGCCTAGGTTTTCCATTTTCAATTTTGTAAGAAGCTGAGAAATGTGAAAATTGACCATGATAAATAAGGTATATATGCATGTATCTGTGAAATTTACTTTAAACATTTTCTGTTGTCTTTTTATTTAGTGACACTGCTGAAAGATTATTAGAAATTGTTTTGTATGACTGTTTACCATCTTTGAATTAAAGGGCGAGGGCAGTTTGATCTACAGATTCACATTGAAGTGCAGCAAAGAGTGTCCTGGAATAACTTATTTAATTACACAGTAAAGATTACTACCAGTATTGAGTATCGTATGCAGGTTATGCTTTGATGTTGAACTATTTTAACCAGTTCACTTATCTGTTATTCTTGCTTCACTTCCAGAAAAAAGTAGTTTTCATAGCAAGGCGATGTGACTGTCGAAAATTGCCATAGAAATAGTTACTAAAAATGTTGAAATGCTGTTACATAATGTATTTACCAATCTGTCAGATGGAGTTTTCAATACTGAAACAAAAGTGTGGATAGATTTATACATTTGTAATTGAATTATTGATGTCATATAGTTTTCTTCCAGACACAGTGTTTTTGTTCAAATAATACTGACAAACCCTTGCGATTGTCTACCTTTCACTGCTACCCGACAGTCGCAGATTTTGACATCTGTTGTCATAAACATGGGGCAGAAATTCTTAATATTTCTGTGTTATAATTACAATTGAATCACTATATTAGCATGCTAAGCCTTGCTGTTACTTAGACAGATGTTTGATACTTTTTATGTGAATGTATCTTTGCAAATTTTATTTTTTCTGTGAAAAAGTGATACATTTGCATGTTTACCTCAGAATGATAAGTATTTATGACTGTTATG
Organism: Mactromeris polynyma; assembly: GCA_032209605.1. NCBI lineage: Eukaryota > Metazoa > Mollusca > Bivalvia > Venerida > Mactridae > Mactromeris > Mactromeris polynyma. The sequence goes on from JASFXZ010000040.1 coordinate 4,890,485, forward strand.
AAAGGAATGTACTGATATTGCAATGTTTTCTGCAAATTGCTGTTTAGTCTGATTGACCAGACTTAATACATTTTTCACATAAATTTATATCTTGAATTCAGGAATGTTATGATTTATTTAAGAAACCAAACTTATGTAAAGGTCATAATTTTTGAGAAATAAGCATTGTATAAAGTAAAAGTCTTATTGTTATCATCGGTAAAAATATAGTAAAATAGTGGAAGGTGTCACTCTCGAAATGGCTATAGTATTTACAAAACATATTTTGTGCGACATTTTTTAAAGCAAAGCGCTGTTATCTCTTCTTCTTGATGAAACATGAAAGCAGTATTATAGTGAAATAAAATGTAGTTGTGAAATTTTGCCATACTGTATTTTGCAGTGATTAGAATTTCAATAATCGTGAGCAGAACACATTTTTTAACAGGATTTATACCTTAATATGAATTATTTTGTCAGTTAAGCTCTTAGATCCCAATTTTTATAAAATGTGTTGTCACCTTTAAGGTCATGGTATATATCAATTCATTACAGGAACAATATGTCTAATCCACATATATTAAAATTTGGTCCATTTTTCTCTTAACTTTTCTCTTTATGAAAATAATGATGATAATACAAAACATAATTCTTTGGAAAGTCTTGGATCGTAAAAGTTTCTAGTATTTTGGTATGCTGCTAACTAATGTTTATAGATAAAAAGTACTCTGGTTGTAGTTTGTTCCCTTCAATATTATTGTAGCCAGCTTCAATTGTATTTGATGATCATTTGGTTCTGAACCTGAAGTCAATGAAAGTTATGACAGCTTTTAGGCAGATTTTATTTTGTGAATGATATGTTATAGCTAATTTCAGTGCTATTTTCATGTAAGGCATTGTTTTAGGCGTATATTGATGTACTTTATTGAGTGATATCATGAAAATAAAGGATGCATTTACAAAAATACAGATCATCGTCTTATTCACATATTTGCAATTTAATGGTATTGGAAGTGCATCAACAAAATTGATGATAACTTTTCTACATGATAAAGTCTCATAATAAGTTAAAGTCAGTATAAGATATAGAATCAAATGTGATAATCATTCGGAGGATTCTAAACATTGGCCATTATGGATCTAATACCTTAATGGCTGGCAAGCGTATTCTGTATTGCATTATTACATACATCTTCAAGTGTTTTACGATGACTTCAGACTCAGTGTAAACTTCACACTTGGCCTGGAAAAAAAGTTTCTTTAGTGAAGTTTTGAACCATCAATCGTGATTTTTGTTGGAATCGACCAAAAATCTTGAGGACGTCGAAAACAACATGGGCTAATTTATAAGTTTTGGCATTGGGGATTCTTATAAAGGATTTCAATTAAGTAAAAAGTGTTATCACTTGTGAACATTTCTCCCTACGTCTTGTCCAGTAACTTGTAATTCGAGATGTTTATTCTTATTTGTTTTTACAGTTAATCATGTCAATTTGTGTCAACTTATAAAGGTAATCCCTGGAATAAGTTTTAGCAATTGTTATTTGTCAGTCTGAATTTTCAGCAAATATAGGATCATAGTCGTTAGTGGTCACCAATTACAGTTGCTGCTTTTAATGTACAAAATATATTTGGCAATTTTGGCTATTATAAAAACTAAGACACTATTTTTTGGCAATTTCCATAATCTTCATAAGACATCAACTGCCATTCCCTTGTTGCTATTTACAACCCAGTAACTATCCATGTAAAAATTGAAGATTATTGCATATCATGGACTCAAAATGACACGAGGACCAAATAAAAGTTTTTATGTTCTTGTATTTATAAGATAAATGATGCTGCAGAAATGTTCTCCTCCGTCTCAACAAAACATTACATTCATGCTCATAAATTGGCAATTTATTCATGGAGATGGAATGAACGAAGTTCTGGTAAGTTATGATCATATGTGAAATACCCACTATGTGTAGTTGATATAGTACCAAGTCAATGACAACAAGAATAATTGCAACAATTTGGTAATTTATTGCTCACAATAGAAATAATGATACATAAATAGAATACAGTGTTAATTGTACAGTGGAATCCCTCCAAACCAAACACCTTATGGACCAAAGAAACAGTAAGGTATCGAAAAGTTTTCGGTTCAGGTGTTTTAAATGTCAGTGGGGAAGTTGATTCTTGAATAACTTGTTTGACAAAATTTGTTTCAATCACAGGAACATGTGCCAAAACATAATTTTACAATATACTGTCAAATAATGTCCTTTTTACAAAAAGTTTCCAGAAAATAATTATAGATATACAAATGTACCATATTATTGGAAATGAAACGGGTGTCATTTTGTTGAATGAGAAAAATGTGGCATCATCATCGCACTAAAAGCAAACAAAACAAAAAACCTAAATTACAGAGACATTGTAACAGAAATAATGATTCATTTTTACGACTAATTTAGACATTATCGAATATTGCCATCACTTTGTGCACACACTGATCAAGTTTCTGAACTGTAGGAATTACTCCTTGTGTCAAGTGGTACACACAGTACATACAGCATTTTACAAACATTATATAAAGAACAGAACAAATAAAATGTAGAACATGTACTTCTCATATAGCAGCTTCATTTTGCTGAACTGATTGAAATAAATATAGCAAAGTATAAACATTTTTTTACATTGCATCTGAACAATTTCTAGAAAAGTGAGCTTGACTGCATACACACATTATACAAAATATTTAAAGCCATTGGTCCAGATTAAAAACCAGGCAGTCAACTCTGGAAAACTGTTTCCATTGCAAAAAAATGCATAATATAGCAATATGAGCTAGCAAATTTATGTAAAATCCATGTAATTCTTCTACATTTTGTATAGTAGTATTGAATTTTGTTTGCTTGTTAGGCAATAAAACTAGACAATGTTAAACAAAAAATAGCACAAATGAGTTCATTTCTATCTTCACAAGGTGTGAATGAATGATTTCAATAATGTTCTCTACATTCCCATCAGTCAAAATGTCATGTTCACATCATAAGAAATGTTCCAATAGATCTCATCGCATGAATGTCACAAGAATGTTTAGAAAGGTTTCTTCAGGTTGGCAGTTGTATAATGCCCCAATAGTTCATGTCAAATAACACAACTTTTGGCAGATATTATCCTTCGAATAAGTTTTATCTAATGTTCGCTGTACGAGACTTAAAGTTTCTGAGACATAGGCTGAATGAGACTATTACACATTATTCCAAACACATATCTATCCCAAATGTTCAATGAGAATTTACAGATTCACTTCACAACTACTTCGAGAAGCTGTGGTTCTCCAACACGTAAGCTCAATTTATCATCATCTCCACAATTCGTCTATCGTTCAGTGTCCTGAAATTATAATAATCATTTATTATCTTTATAGAAATGACATTTAATTAGTAACAGCTCATCCAGTCACATGCATAAATAGGTAATCAATACAAGGTAAACATTTGAGATTGACAAACATACAACTAGGCCCATACACAACTCATAATAATGTCATCAGACAAGTGTTTCATCAGCTACAATATTGAGATTTCAGTTTTGTTAAAGATTTTAACATCTCGATGAATTAAACAATGAAAATAGACAACAAACATATTCTTTAACACTGAAAGTAGAAGTTTGATAAATTTGCTACCAGGATATAAAATATGATGCTACAATATATGATATATAAAGTAACTGGTACCTCAACAAAGGTTATCTCCCTTTCTCGAAATACCTCTGCATCCTCGTCATTTTTTTCGCCATCATCGCCAGCACATTCTTCGCCATCACGCCAACACCAGCCTGCGAGAAGAAAAAAGAACAAACGAATTAGCATAAGAAACATCTACAATACAATCTAAGACTACAGCACAAGACCTACAGTCTACCATGCTACAATCTTAAAACTACTGTTCTACAATCTACTACTACAACTGTTCTACAATCTACTACACTACAACTGTTCTACAATCTACTACACTACCGCCATTCAAAAATAGGAAAACGCGATAGCGCGCGGTGCGACGGCATGCCCCGATACGACGATCCCCATCACCGACAGGAAGGCTACTGCAAAAGAAAGAAAAGAATTAGACACATCAAACACAGGGGACACAACTCATATAACACATAAAACACAACACAGAGAAAACACACTGAACAAACAGGGCTTTTTGGGGGCGACTATTGGAAGTGAGTTCGAATCCCGGCAGCAAGAGCGGTCACGTTTGCAAGTTCGAATCCCGGCAAGACTGGTTACTTTTGGCTATAGAGATGGTCCAGCTTGAGCGACAGAATGGCTTTGCGGCATGCGCATTCATTTTATCTGCAATTCCCCTCGTGCAGACCCAGGTGTGGTTAAAGCGATGATGAACGTTGAGGGCATCTCACCACACAAATGAAGGAGTTGACTGTTGCCATGACCTCTTCTTAGACCCGCTGAACATACTACATCTTAAGCCCAATTAGACTGGTTACTTTTGGACGTTCGAATCCCGGCTAGAGCCATGACCTCTTCGTAGACCCGCGGAACATACTACACATTTAGCATATTTAAAGAATGAATTGTATACTCAACTTTTCTCGAAAGTCCACTCCATCTCGACATCTTCGCCATCTTCTTCACCATCATCGTCAGCACACTCTTCGCCACCACGCCAACACCAGCCTGCGAGAAGAAAAAAGAACAAACAAATTAGCACAAGATGCATCTACAATACAATCTAAGACTACAGCACAAGACCTACAGTCTACCATGCTACAATCTTAAAACTACTGTTCTACAATCTACTACTACAACTGTTCTACAATCTACTACACTACCGCCATTCGAAAATAGGAAAACGCGATAGCGCGCGGTGCGACGGCATGCCCCGATACGACGATCCCCATCACCGACAGGAAGGCTACTGCAAAAGAAAGAAAAGAATTAGACACATCAAACACAGGGGACACAACTCATATAACACATAAAACACAACACAGAGAAAACACACTGAACAAACAGGGCTTTTTGGGGGTGACTATTGGAAGTGAGTTCGAATCCCGGCAGCAAGAGCGGTCACGTTTGCAAGTTCGAATCCCGGCAAGACTGGTTACTTTTGGCTATAGAGATGGTCCAGCTTGAGCGACAGAATGGCTTGGCGGCATGCGCATTCATTTTATCTGCAATTCCCCTCGTGCAGACCCAGGTGTGGTTAAAGCGATGATGAACGTTGAGGGCATCTCACCACACAAATGAAGGAGTTGACTGTTGCCATGACCTCTTCTTAGACCCGCTGAACATACTACATCTTAAGCCCAATTAGACTGGTTACTTTTGGACGTTCGAATCCCGGCTAGAGCCATGACCTCTTCGTAGACCCGCGGAACATACTACACATTTAGCATATTTAAAGAATGAATTGTATACTCAACTTTTCTCGAAAGTCCACTCCATCTCGACATCTTCGCCATCTTCTTCGCCATCATCGTCAGCACACTCTTCGCCATCACGCCAACACCAGCCTGCGAGAAGAAAAAAGAACAAACAAATTAGCACAAGATGCATCTACAATACAATCTAAGACTACAGCACAAGACCTACAGTCTACCATGCTACAATCTTAAAACTACTGTTCTACAATCTACTACTACAACTGTTCTACAATCTACTACACTACCGCCATTCGAAAATAGGAAAACGCGATAGCGCGCGGCGCGACGGCATGCCCCGATACGACGATCCCCATCACCGACAGGAAGGCTACTGCAAAAGAAAGAAAAGAATTAGACACATCAAACACAGGGGACACAACTCATATAACACATAAAACACAACACAGAGAAAACACACTGAACAAACAGGGCTTTTTGGGGGCGACTATTGGAAGTGAGTTTGAATCCCGGCAGCAAGAGCTGTCACGTTTGCAAGTTCGAATCCCGGCAAGACTGGTTACTTTTGGCTATAGAGATGGTCCAGCTTGAGCGACAGAATGGCTTGGCGGCATGCGCATTCATTTTATCTGCAATTCCCCTCGTGCAGACCCAGGTGTGGTTAAAGCGATGATGAACGTTGAGGGCATCTCACCACACAAATGAAGGAGTTGACTGTTGCCATGACCTCTTCTTAGACCCGCTGAACATACTACATCTTAAGCCCAATTAGACTGGTTACTTTTGGACGTTCGAATCCCGGCTAGAGCCATGACCTCTTCGTAGACCCGCGGAACATACTACACATTTAGCATATTTAAAGAATGAATTGTATACTCAACTTTTCTCGAAAGTCCACTCCATCTCGACATCTTCGCCATCTTCTTCGCCATCATCGTCAGCACACTCTTCGCCATCACGCCAACACCAGCCTGCGAGAAGAAAAAAGAACAAACAAATTAGCACAAGATGCATCTACAATACAATCTAAGACTACAGCACAAGACCTACAGTCTACCATGCTACAATCTTAAAACTACTGTTCTACAATCTACTACTACAACTGTTCTACAATCTACTACACTACCGCCATTCGAAAATAGGAAAACGCGATAGCGCGCGGCGCGACGGCATGCCCCGATACGACGATCCCCATCACCGACAGGAAGGCTACTGCAAAAGAAAGAAAAGAATTAGACACATCAAACACAGGGGACACAACTCATATAACACATAAAACACAACACAGAGAAAACACACTGAACAAACAGGGCTTTTTGGGGGCGACTATTGGAAGTGAGTTCGAATCCCGGCAGCAAGAGCGGTCACGTTTGCAAGTTCGAATCCCGGCAAGACTGGTTACTTTTGGCTATAGAGATGGTCCAGCTTGAGCGACAGAATGGCTTGGCGGCATGCGCATTCATTTTATCTGCAATTCCCCTCGTGCAGACCCAGGTGTGGTTAAAGCGATGATGAACGTTGAGGGCATCTCACCACACAAATGAAGGAGTTGACTGTTGCCATGACCTCTTCTTAGACCCGCTGAACATACTACATCTTAAGCCCAATTAGACTGGTTACTTTTGGACGTTCGAATCCCGGCTAGAGCCATGACCTCTTCGTAGACCCGCGGAACATACTACACATTTAGCATATTTAAAGAATGAATTGTATACTCAACTTTTCTCGAAAGTCCACTCCATCTCGACATCTTCGCCATCTTCTTCGCCATCATCGTCAGCACACTCTTCGCCATCACGCCAACACCAGCCTGCAAGAAGAAAAAAGAACAAACAAATTAGCACAAGATGCATCTACAATACAATCTAAGACTACAGCACAAGACCTACAGTCTACCATGCTACAATCTTAAAACTACTGTTCTACAATCTACTACTACAACTGTTCAACAATCTACTACACTACCGCCATTCGAAAATAGGAAAACGCGATAGCGCGCGGCGCGACGGCATGCCCCGATACGACGATCCCCATCACCGACAGGAAGGCTACTGCAAAAGAAAGAAAAGAATTAGACACATCAAACACAGGGGACACAACTCATATAACACATAAAACACAACACAGAGAAAACACACTGAACAAACAGGGCTTTTTGGGGGCGACTATTGGAAGTGAGTTCGAATCCCGGCAGCAAGAGCGGTCACGTTTGCAAGTTCGAATCCCGGCAAGACTGGTTACTTTTGGCTATAGAGATGGTCCAGCTTGAGCGACAGAATGGCTTGGCGGCATGCGCATTCATTTTATCTGCAATTCCCCTCGTGCAGACCCAGGTGTGGTTAAAGCGATGATGAACGTTGAGGGCATCTCACCACACAAATGAAGGAGTTGACTGTTGCCATGACCTCTTCTTAGACCCGCTGAACATACTACATCTTAAGCCCAATTAGACTAGTTACTTTTGGACGTTCGAATCCCGGCTAGAGCCATGACCTCTTCGTAGACCCGCGGAACATACTACACATTTAGCATATTTAAAGAATGAATTGTATACTCAACTTTTCTCGAAAGTCCACTCCATCTCGACATCTTCGCCATCTTCTTCGCCATCATCGTCAGCACACTCTTCGCCATCACGCCAACACCAGCCTGCGAGAAGAAAAAAGAACAAACAAATTAGCACAAGATGCATCTACAATACAATCTAAGACTACAGCACAAGACCTACAGTCTACCATGCTACAATCTTAAAACTACTGTTCTACAATCTACTACTACAACTGTTCTACAATCTACTACACTACCGCCATTCGAAAATAGGAAAACGCGATAGCGCGCGGCGCGACGGCATGCCCCGATACGACGATCCCCATCACCGACAGGAAGGCTACTGCAAAAGAAAGAAAAGAATTAGACACATCAAACACAGGGGACACAACTCATATAACACATAAAACACAACACAGAGAAAACACACTGAACAAACAGGGCTTTTTGGGGGCGACTATTGGAAGTGAGTTCGAATCCCGGCAGCAAGAGCGGTCACGTTTGCAAGTTCGAATCCCGGCAAGACTGGTTACTTTTGGCTATAGAGATGGTCCAGCTTGAGCGACAGAATGGCTTGGCGGCATGCGCATTCATTTTATCTGCAATTCCCCTCGTGCAGACCCAGGTGTGGTTAAAGCGATGATGAACGTTGAGGGCATCTCACCACACAAATGAAGGAGTTGACTGTTGCCATGACCTCTTCTTAGACCCGCTGAACATACTACATCTTAAGCCCAATTAGACTGGTTACTTTTGGACGTTCGAATCCCGGCTAGAGCCATGACCTCTTCGTAGACCCGCGGAACATACTACACATTTAGCATATTTAAAGAATGAATTGTATACTCAACTTTTCTCGAAAGTCCACTCCATCTCGACATCTTCGCCATCTTCTTCGCCATCATCGTCAGCACACTCTTCGCCATCACGCCAACACCAGCCTGCGAGAAGAAAAAAGAACAAACAAATTAGCACAAGATGCATCTACAATACAATCTAAGACTACAGCACAAGACCTACAGTCTACCATGCTACAATCTTAAAACTACTGTTCTACAATCTACTACTACAACTGTTCTACAATCTACTACACTACCGCCATTCGAAAATAGGAAAACGCGATAGCGCGCGGTGCGACGGCATGCCCCGATACGACGATCCCCATCACCGACAGGAAGGCTACTGCAAAAGAAAGAAAAGAATTAGACACATCAAACACAGGGGACACAACTCATATAACACATAAAACACAACACAGAGAAAACACACTGAACAAACAGGGCTTTTTGGGGGCGACTATTGGAAGTGAGTTCGAATCCCGGCAGCAAGAGCGGTCACGTTTGCAAGTTCGAATCCCGGCAAGACTGGTTACTTTTGGCTATAGAGATGGTCCAGCTTGAGCGACAGAATGGCTTGGCGGCATGCGCATTCATTTTATCTGCAATTCCCCTCGTGCAGACCCAGGTGTGGTTAAAGCGATGATGAACGTTGAGGGCATCTCACCACACAAATGAAGGAGTTGACTGTTGCCATGACCTCTTCTTAGACCCGCTGAACATACTACATCTTAAGCCCAATTAGACTGGTTACTTTTGGACGTTCGAATCCCGGCTAGAGCCATGACCTCTTCGTAGACCCGCGGAACATACTACACATTTAGCATATTTAAAGAATGAATTGTATACTCAACTTTTCTCGAAAGTCCACTCCATCTCGACATCTTCGCCATCTTCTTCGCCATCATCGTCAGCACACTCTTCGCCATCACGCCAACACCAGCCTGCGAGAAGAAAAAAGAACAAACAAATTAGCACAAGATGCATCTACAATACAATCTAAGACTACAGCACAAGACCTACAGTCTACCATGCTACAATCTTAAAACTATTGTTCTACAATCTACTACTACAACTGTTCTACAATCTACTACACTACCGCCATTCGAAAATAGGAAAACGCGATAGCGCGCGGCGCGACGGCATGCCCCGATACGACGATCCCCATCACCGACAGGAAGGCTACTGCAAAAGAAAGAAAAGAATTAGACACATCAAACACAGGGGACACAACTCATATAACACATAAAACACAACACAGAGAAAACACACTGAACAAACAGGGCTTTTTGGGGGCGACTATTGGAAGTGAGTTCGAATCCCGGCAGCAAGAGCGGTCACGTTTGCAAGTTCGAATCCCGGCAAGACTGGTTACTTTTGGCTATAGAGATGGTCCAGCTTGAGCGACAGAATGGCTTGGCGGCATGCGCATTCATTTTATCTGCAATTCCCCTCGTGCAGACCCAGGTGTGGTTAAAGCGATGATGAACGTTGAGGGCATCTCACCACACAAATGAAGGAGTTGACTGTTGCCATGACCTCTTCTTAGACCCGCTGAACATACTACATCTTAAGCCCAATTAGACTGGTTACTTTTGGACGTTCGAATCCCGGCTAGAGCCATGACCTCTTCGTAGACCCGCGGAACATACTACACATTTAGCATATTTAAAGAATGAATTGTATACTCAACTTTTCTCGAAAGTCCACTCCATCTCGACATCTTCGCCATCTTCTTCGCCATCATCGTCAGCACACTCTTCGCCATCACGCCAACACCAGCCTGCGAGAAGAAAAAAGAACAAACAAATTAGCACAAGATGCATCTACAATACAATCTAAGACTACAGCACAAGACCTACAGTCTACCATGCTACAATCTTTAAACTACTGTTCTACAATCTACTACTACAACTGTTCTACAATCTACTACACTACCGCCATTCGAAAATAGGAAAACGCAATAGCGCGCGGCGCGACGGCATGCCCCGATACGACGATCCCCATCACCGACAGGAAGGCTACTGCAAAAGAAAGAAAAGAATTAGACACATCAAACACAGGGGACACAACTCATATAACACATAAAACACAACACAGAGAAAACACACTGAACAAACAGGGCTTTTTGGGGGCGACTATTGGAAGTGAGTTCGAATCGCAGCAGCAAGAGCGGTCACGTTTGCAAGTTCGAATCCCGGCAAGACTGGTTACTTTTGGCTATAGAGATGGTCCAGCTTGAGCGACAGAATGGCTTGGCGGCATGCGCATTCATTTTATCTGCAATTCCCCTCGTGCAGACCCAGGTGTGGTTAAAGCGATGATGAACGTTGAGGGCATCTCACCACACAAATGAAGGAGTTGACTGTTGCCATGACCTCTTCTTAGACCCGCTGAACATACTACATCTTAAGCCCAATTAGACTGGTTACTTTTGGACGTTCGAATCCCGGCTAGAGCCATGACCTCTTCGTAGACCCGCGGAACATACTACACATTTAGCATATTTAAAGAATGAATTGTATACTCAACTTTTCTCGAAAGTCCACTCCATCTCGACATCTTCGCCATCTTCTTCGCCATCATCGTCAGCACACTCTTCGCCATCACGCCAACACCAGCCTGCGAGAAGAAAAAAGAACAAACAAATTAGCACAAGATGCATCTACAATACAATCTAAGACTACAGCACAAGACCTACAGTCTACCATGCTACAATCTTAAAACTACTGTTCTACAATCTACTACTACAACTGTTCTACAATCTACTACACTACCGCCATTCGAAAATAGGAAAACGCGATAGCGCGCGGTGCGACGGCATGCCCCGATACGACGATCCCCATCACCGACAGGAAGGCTACTGCAAAAGAAAGAAAAGAATTAGACACATCAAACACAGGGGACACAACTCATATAACACATAAAACACAACACAGAGAAAACACACTGAACAAACAGGGCTTTTTGGGGGCGACTATTGGAAGTGAGTTCGAATCCCGGCAGCAAGAGCGGTCACGTTTGCAAGTTCGAATCCCGGCAAGACTGGTTACTTTTGGCTATAGAGATGGTCCAGCTTGAGCGACAGAATGGCTTGGCGGCATGCGCATTCATTTTATCTGCAATTCCCCTCGTGCAGACCCAGGTGTGGTTAAAGCGATGATGAACGTTGAGGGCATCTCACCACACAAATGAAGGAGTTGACTGTTGCCATGACCTCTTCTTAGACCCGCTGAACATACTACATCTTAAGCCCAATTAGACTGGTTACTTTTGGACGTTCGAATCCCGGCTAGAGCCATGACCTCTTCGTAGACCCGCGGAACATACTACACATTTAGCATATTTAAAGAATGAATTGTATACTCAACTTTTCTCGAAAGTCCACTCCATCTCGACATCTTCGCCATCTTCTTCGCCATCATCGTCAGCACACTCTTCGCCATCACGCCAACACCAGCCTGCGAGAAGAAAAAAGAACAAACAAATTAGCACAAGATGCATCTACAATACAATCTAAGACTACAGCACAAGACCTACAGTCTACCATGCTACAATCTTAAAACTACTGTTCTACAATCTACTACTACAACTGTTCTACAATCTACTACACTACCGCCATTCGAAAATAGGAAAACGCGATAGCGCGCGGTGCGACGGCATGCCCCGATACGACGATCCCCATCACCGACAGGAAGGCTACTGCAAAAGAAAGAAAAGAATTAGACACATCAAACACAGGGGACACAACTCATATAACACATAAAACACAACACAGAGAAAACACACTGAACAAACAGGGCTTTTTGGGGGCGACTATTGGAAGTGAGTTCGAATCCCAGCAGCAAGAGCGGTCACGTTTGCAAGTTCGAATCCCGGCAAGACTGGTTACTTTTGGCTATAGAGATGGTCCAGCTTGAGCGACAGAATGGCTTGGCGGCATGCGCATTCATTTTATCTGCAATTCCCCTCGTGCAGACCCAGGTGTGGTTAAAGCGATGATGAACGTTGAGGGCATCTCACCACACAAATGAAGGAGTTGACTGTTGCCATGACCTCTTCTTAGACCCGCTGAACATACTACATCTTAAGCCCAATTAGACTGGTTACTTTTGGACGTTCGAATCCCGGCTAGAGCCATGACCTCTTCGTAGACCCGCGGAACATACTACACATTTAGCATATTTAAAGAATGAATTATGCGCATTCATTTTATCTGCAATTCCCCTCGTGCAGACCCAGGTGTGGTTAAAGCGATGATGAACGTTGAGGGCATCTCACCACACAAATGAAGGAGTTGACTGTTGCCATGACCTCTTCTTAGACCCGCTGAACATACTACATCTTAAGCCCAATTAGACTGGTTACTTTTGGACGTTCGAATCCCGGCTAGAGCCATGACCTCTTCGTAGACCCGCGGAACATACTACACATTTAGCATATTTAAAGAATGAATTGTATACTCAACTTTTCTCGAAAGTCCACTCCATCTCGACATCTTCGCCATCTTCTTCGCCATCATCGTCAGCACACTCTTCGCCATCACGCCAACACCAGCCTGCGAGAAGAAAAAAGAACAAACAAATTAGCACAAGATGCATCTACAATACAATCTAAGACTACAGCACAAGACCTACAGTCTACCATGCTACAATCTTAAAACTACTGTTCTACAATCTACTACTACAACTGTTCTACAATCTACTACACTACCGCCATTCGAAAATAGGAAAACGCGATAGCGCGCGGTGCGACGGCATGCCCCGATACGACGATCCCCATCACCGACAGGAAGGCTACTGCAAAAGAAAGAAAAGAATTAGACACATCAAACACAGGGGACACAACTCATATAACACATAAAACACAACACAGAGAAAACACACTGAACAAACAGGGCTTTTTGGGGGCGACTATTGGAAGTGAGTTCGAATCCCGGCAGCAAGAGCGGTCACGTTTGCAAGTTCGAATCCCGGCAAGACTGGTTACTTTTGGCTATAGAGATGGTCCAGCTTGAGCGACAGAATGGCTTGGCGGCATGCGCATTCATTTTATCTGCAATTCCCCTCGTGCAGACCCAGGTGTGGTTAAAGCGATGATGAACGTTGAGGGCATCTCACCACACAAATGAAGGAGTTGACTGTTGCCATGACCTCTTCTTAGACCCGCTGAACATACTACATCTTAAGCCCAATTAGACTGGTTACTTTTGGACGTTCGAATCCCGGCTAGAGCCATGACCTCTTCGTAGACCCGCGGAACATACTACACATTTAGCATATTTAAAGAATGAATTGTATACTCAACTTTTCTCGAAAGTCCACTCCATCTCGACATCTTCGCCATCTTCTTCGCCATCATCGTCAGCACACTCTTCGCCATCACGCCAACACCAGCCTGCGAGAAGAAAAAAGAACAAACAAATTAGCACAAGATGCATCTACAATACAATCTAAGACTACAGCACAAGACCTACAGTCTACCATGCTACAATCTTAAAACTACTGTTCTACAATCTACTACTACAACTGTTCTACAATCTACTACACTACCGCCATTCGAAAATAGGAAAACGCGATAGCGCGCGGTGCTACGGCATGCCCCGATACGACGATCCCCATCACCGACAGGAAGGCTACTGCAAAAGAAAGAAAAGAATTAGACACATCAAACACAGGGGACACAACTCATATAACACATAAAACACAACACAGAGAAAACACACTGAACAAACAGGGCTTTTTGGGGGCGACTATTGGAAGTGAGTTCGAATCCCGGCAGCAAGAGCGGTCACGTTTGCAAGTTCGAATCCCGGCAAGACTGGTTACTTTTGGCTATAGAGATGGTCCAGCTTGAGCGACAGAATGGCTTGGCGGCATGCGCATTCATTTTATCTGCAATTCCCCTCGTGCAGACCCAGGTGTGGTTAAAGCGATGATGAACGTTGAGGGCATCTCACCACACAAATGAAGGAGTTGACTGTTGCCATGACCTCTTCTTAGACCCGCTGAACATACTACATCTTAAGCCCAATTAGACTGGTTACTTTTGGACGTTCGAATCCCGGCTAGAGCCATGACCTCTTCGTAGACCCGCGGAACATACTACACATTTAGCATATTTAAAGAATGAATTGTATACTCAACTTTTCTCGAAAGTCCACACCATCTCGACATCTTCGCCATCTTCTTCGCCATCATCGTCAGCACACTCTTCGCCATCACGCCAACACCAGCCTGCGAGAAGAAAAAAGAACAAACAAATTAGCACAAGATGCATCTACAATACAATCTAAGACTACAGCACAAGACCTACAGTCTACCATGCTACAATCTTAAAACTACTGTTCTACAATCTACTACTACAACTGTTCTACAATCTACTACACTACCGCCATTCGAAAATAGGAAAACGCGATAGCGCGCGGTGCGACGGCATGCCCCGATACGACGATCCCCATCACCGACAGGAAGGCTACTGCAAAAGAAAGAAAAGAATTAGACACATCAAACACAGGGGACACAACTCATATAACACATAAAACACAACACAGAGAAAACACACTGAACAAACAGGGCTTTTTGGGGGCGACTATTGGAAGTGAGTTCGAATCCCGGCAGCAAGAGCGGTCACGTTTGCAAGTTCGAATCCCGGCAAGACTGGTTACTTTTGGCTATAGAGATGGTCCAGCTTGAGCGACAGAATGGCTTGGCGGCATGCGCATTCATTTTATCTGCAATTCCCCTCGTGCAGACCCAGGTGTGGTTAAAGCGATGATGAACGTTGAGGGCATCTCACCACACAAATGAAGGAGTTGACTGTTGCCATGACCTCTTCTTAGACCCGCTGAACATACTACATCTTAAGCCCAATTAGACTGGTTACTTTTGGACGTTCGAATCCCGGCTAGAGCCATGACCTCTTCGTAGACCCGCGGAACATACTACACATTTAGCATATTTAAAGAATGAATTGTATACTCAACTTTTCTCGAAAGTCCACTCCATCTCGACATCTTCGCCATCTTCTTCGCCATCATCGTCAGCACACTCTTCGCCATCACGCCAACACCAGCCTGCGAGAAGAAAAAAGAACAAACAAATTAGCACAAGATGCATCTACAATACAATCTAAGACTACAGCACAAGACCTACAGTCTACCATGCTACAATCTTAAAACTACTGTTCTACAATCTACTACTACAACTGTTCTACAATCTACTACACTACCGCCATTCGAAAATAGGAAAACGCGATAGCGCGCGGTGCAACGGCATGCCCCGATATGACGATCCCCATCACCGACAGGAAGGCTACTGCAAAAGAAAGAAAAGAATTAGACACATCAAACACAGGGGACACAACTCATATAACACATAAAACACAACACAGAGAAAACACACTGAACAAACAGGGCTTTTTGGGGGCGACTATTGGAAGTGAGTTCGAATCCCGGCAGCAAGAGTGGTCACGTTTGCAAGTTCGAATCCCGGCAAGACTGGTTACTTTTGGCTATAGAGATGGTCCAGCTTGAGCGACAGAATGGCTTGGCGGCATGCGCATTCATTTTATCTGCAATTCCCCTCGTGCAGACCCAGGTGTGGTTAAAGCGATGATGAACGTTGAGGGCATCTCACCACACAAATGAAGGAGTTGACTGTTGCCATGACCTCTTCTTAGACCCGCTGAACATACTACATCTTAAGCCCAATTAGACTGGTTACTTTTGGACGTTCGAATCCCGGCTAGAGCCATGACCTCTTCGTAGACCCGCGGAACATACTACACATTTAGCATATTTAAAGAATGAATTGTATACTCAACTTTTCTCGAAAGTCCACTCCATCTCGACATCTTCGCCATCTTCTTCGCCATCATCGTCAGCACACTCTTCGCCATCACGCCAACACCAGCCTGCGAGAAGAAAAAAGAACAAACAAATTAGCACAAGATGCATCTACAATACAATCTAAGACTACAGCACAAGACCTACAGTCTACCATGCTACAATCTTAAAACTACTGTTCTACAATCTACTACTACAACTGTTCTACAATCTACTACACTACCGCCATTCGAAAATAGGAAAACGCGATAGCGCGCGGTGCGACGGCATGCCCCGATACGACGATCCCCATCACCGACAGGAAGGCTACTGCAAAAGAAAGAAAAGAATTAGACACATCAAACACAGGGGACACAACTCATATAACACATAAAACACAACACAGAGAAAACACACTGAACAAACAGGGCTTTTTGGGGGCGACTATTGGAAGTGAGTTCGAATCCCGGCAGCAAGAGCGGTCACGTTTGCAAGTTCGAATCCCGGCAAGACTGGTTACTTTTGGCTATAGAGATGGTCCAGCTTGAGCGACAGAATGGCTTGGCGGCATGCGCATTCATTTTATCTGCAATTCCCCTCGTGCAGACCCAGGTGTGGTTAAAGCGATGATGAACGTTGAGGGCATCTCACCACACAAATGAAGGAGTTGACTGTTGCCATGACCTCTTCTTAGACCCGCTGAACATACTACATCTTAAGCCCAATTAGACTGGTTACTTTTGGACGTTCGAATCCCGGCTAGAGCCATGAGCTCTTCGTAGACCCGCGGAACATACTACACATTTAGCATATTTAAAGAATGAATTGTATACTCAACTTTTCTCGAAAGTCCACTCCATCTCGACATCTTCGCCATCTTCTTCGCCATCATCGTCAGCACACTCTTCGCCATCACGCCAACACCAGCCTGCGAGAAGAAAAAAGAACAAACAAATTAGCACAAGATGCATCTACAATACAATCTAAGACTACAGCACAAGACCTACAGTCTACCATGCTACAATCTTAAAACTACTGTTCTACAATCTACTACTACAACTGTTCTACAATCTACTACACTACCGCCATTCGAAAATAGGAAAACGCGATAGCGCGCGGTGCGACGGCATGCCCCGATACGACGATCCCCATCACCGACAGGAAGGCTACTGCAAAAGAAAGAAAAGAATTAGACACATCAAACACAGGGGACACAACTCATATAACACATAAAACACAACACAGAGAAAACACACTGAACAAACAGGGCTTTTTGGGGGCGACTATTGGAAGTGAGTTCGAATCCCGGCAGCAAGAGCGGTCACGTTTGCAAGTTCGAATCCCGGCAAGACTGGTTACTTTTGGCTATAGAGATGGTCCAGCTTGAGCGACAGAATGGCTTGGCGGCATGCGCATTCATTTTATCTGCAATTCCCCTCGTGCAGACCCAGGTGTGGTTAAAGCGATGATGAACGTTGAGGGCATCTCACCACACAAATGAAGGAGTTGACTGTTGCCATGACCTCTTCTTAGACCCGCTGAACATACTACATCTTAAGCCCAATTAGACTGGTTACTTTTGGACGTTCGAATCCCGGCTAGAGCCATGACCTCTTCGTAGACCCGCGGAACATACTACACATTTAGCATATTTAAAGAATGAATTGTATACTCAACTTTTCTCGAAAGTCCACTCCATCTCGACATCTTCGCCATCTTCTTCGCCATCATCGTCAGCACACTCTTCGCCATCACGCCAACACCAGCCTGCGAGAAGAAAAAAGAACAAACAAATTAGCACAAGATGCATCTACAATACAATCTAAGACTACAGCACAAGACCTACAGTCTACCATGCTACAATCTTAAAACTACTGTTCTACAATCTACTACTACAACTGTTCTACAATCTACTACACTACCGCCATTCGAAAATAGGAAAACGCGATAGCGCGCGGTGCGACGGCATGCCCCGATACGACGATCCCCATCACCGACAGGAAGGCTACTGCAAAAGAAAGAAAAGAATTAGACACATCAAACACAGGGGACACAACTCATATAACACATAAAACACAACACAGAGAAAACACACTGAACAAACAGGGCTTTTTGGGGGCGACTATTGGAAGTGAGTTCGAATCCCGGCAGCAAGAGCGGTCACGTTTGCAAGTTCGAATCCCGCAAGACTGGTTACTTTTGGCTATAGAGATGGTCCAGCTTGAGCGACAGAATGGCTTGGCGGCATGCGCATTCATTTTATCTGCAATTCCCCTCGTGCAGACCCAGTGTGGTTAAAGCGATGATGAACGTTGAGGGCATCTCACCACACAAATGAAGGAGTTGACTGTTGCCATGACCTCTTCTTAGACCCGCTGAACATACTACATCTTAAGCCCAATTAGACTGGTTACTTTTGGACGTTCGAATCCCGGCTAGAGCCATGACTCTTCGTAGACCCGCGGAACATACTACACATTTAGCATATTTAAAGAATGAATTGTATACTCAACTTTTCTCGAAAGTCCACTCCATCTCGACATCTTCGCCATCATCGTCAGCACACTCTTCGCCATCACGCCAACACCAGCCTGCGAGAAGAAAAAAAGAACAAACAAATTAGCACAAGATGCAATCTACAATACAATCTAAGACTACAGCACAAGACCTACAGTCTACCATGCTACAATCTTAAAACTACTGTTCTACAATCTACTACTACAACTGTTCTACAATCTACTACACTACCGCCATTCGAAAATAGGAAAACGCGATAGCGCGCGGGCAACGGCATGCCCCGATATGACGATCCCCATCACCGACAGGAAGGCTACTGCAAAAGAAAGAAAAGAATTAGACACATCAAACACAGGGGACACAACTCATAGAAACACATAAAACACAACACAGAGAAAACACACTGAACAAACAGGGCTTTTTGGGGGCGACTATTGGAAGTGAGTTCGAATCCCGGCAGCAAGAGTGGTCACGTTCTGCAATATAGAGATGGTCCAGCTTGAGCGACAGAATGGCTTGGCGGCATGCGCTTCATTTTATCTGCAATTCCCTCGTGCAGACCCAGGTGTGGTTAAAGCCGATGATGAACGTTGAGGGCATCTCACCACACAATGAAGAGTTTGACTGTTGCCATGACCTCTTCTTAGACCCGCTGAACATACTACATCTTAAGCCCAATTAGACTGGGTCTACTTTTTGGACGTTCGAATCCCGGCTAGAGCCATGACTCTTCGTAGACCGCGGAACATACTACACATTTAGCATATTTAAAGAATGAATTGTATACTCAACTTTTCTCGAAACGTCACTCCATCTCCGACACTCTTCGCCATCTTCTTCGCCATCATCTTCAGCACACTCTTTCGCCATCACGCCAACACCAGCCTGCGAGAAGAAAAAAGAACAAACAAATTAGCACAAGATGCATCTAAAACTACAATCTAAGACTACAGCACAAGACCTACAGACTACCAGCTACATGCTACAATCTTAAAACTACTGTCCTACAATCTACTACTACAACTGTTCTACAATCTACTACACTACCGCCATTCGAAATAGGAAAACGCGATAGCGCGCGGTGCGACGGCATGCCCCGATACGACGATCCCCATCACCGACAGGAAGGCCTACTGCAAAAGAAGAAAAGAATTAGAACATCAAACACAGGGGACACAACTCATATAACACATAAAACACAACACAGAGAAACTACACACTGAACAAACAGGGCTTTTTGGGGCGACATATTGGAAGTGAGTTCGAATCCGGCAGCAAGAGCGGTCACGTTTGCAAGTTCGAATCCCGGCAAGACTGGTTACTTTTGGCTATAGAGATGGTCCAGCTTGAGCGACAGAAATGGCTGGCGGCATGCGCATTCATTTTAACTGCAATTCCCCTCGTGCAGACCAGGTGTGGTTAAAGCGATGATGAACGTTTGAGGGCATCTCACCACACAAATGAAGGAGTTGACTGTTGCCATGACCTCTTCTTAGACCCGCTGAACATACTACTCATCTTAAGCCCAATAGACTGGTTACTTTTGGACGTTCGAATCCCCGGCTAGAGCCATGAGCTCTTCGTACGACCCGCGGAACATACTACACATTTAGCATATTTTAAAGAATGATTGTATACTCAACGTTTCTCGAAAGTCCACTCCATCTCGACATCTTCGCCATCTTCTTCGCCATCATCGTCAGCACACTCTTCGCCATCACGCCAACACAGCCTGCGAGAAGCAAACCAAAACAAATTAGCACAAGATGGCATCTACAAATACAATCTAAGACTACAGCACAAGACCTACAGTTCTACCATGCTACAACTTCTTAAAACTACTAGTTCTACAATCTACTATACAACTGTTACAATCTACTACACTACAGCAATTCGAAAATAGGAAAACGCGATAGCGCGCGGTGCGACGGCAGCCGCTACGACGATCCCCATCCACAGGACAGGAAGGCTACTGCAAAAGAAAGAAAAGAATTAGAACACATCAAACACAGGGACACAACTCATATAACACATAAAACACAACACAGAGAAAACACACTGAATCAAACAGGGCTTTTTGGGGCGACTATTGGAAGTGAGTTCGAATCCCGGCAGCAAGAGCGGTCACGTTTGCAAGTTCGAATCCGGCAAGACTGGTTACTTTTGGCTATAGAGATGGTCCAGCTTGAGCGACAGAATGGACTTGGCGCATCGCGATTCATATTTATCTGCAATTCACCCTCGTGCAGACCCAGGTGTGTTAAAGCGATGATGAACGTTGAGGCATCTCACACACACAAATGAAGGAGTTGACTGTTGCCCTGACCTCTTCTTAGACCCGCTGAACATACTACATCTTAAGCCCAATTAGACTGGTTACTTTTGGAAGTTCGAATCCCGGCTAGAGCCATGACCTCTTCGTAGACCCGCGAAACATACTACACATTTAGCATATTTAAAGAAAGAATTGTATACTCAACTTTTCTCGAAAGTCCACTCCATCTAGACATCTTCGCCATCTTCTTCGCCATCATCGTCAGCACCTACTCTTCGCCATCACGCCAACACCAGCCTGCGAGAAGAAAAAAGAACAAACAAATTAGCACAAGATGCATCTACAAATACAATCTAAGACTACAGCACAAGACCTACAGTCTACCAGTGCTACAATCTTAAATAAACTACTGTTCTACAATCTACTACTACTGTTCTACAATCTACTACTACCGCCATTCGAAAATAGGAAAACGCGATAGCGCGCGGCTCGCGACGGCATGCCCGATACGACGATCCCCATCACCGACAGGAAGGCTACTGCAAAAGAAAGAAAAGAATTAGACACATCAAAACACAGGGGACACAACTCATATAACACATAAAACACAACACAGAGAAAACACACTGAACAAACAGGGCTTTTTGGGGCGACTATTGGAAGTGAGTTCGAATCCGCAGCAAGAGCGGTCACGTTTGCAAGTTCGAATCCCGGCAAGACTGGTTACTTTTGGCTATAGAGATGGTCCAGCTTGAGCGACAGAATGGCTTGCGGCATGCGCATTCATTTTATCTGCAATTCCCCTCGTGCAGACCCAGGTGTGGTTAAAGCGATGATGAACGTTGAGGGCATCTCACCACACAAATGAAGGAGTTGACTGTTGCCATGACCTCTTCTTAGACCCGCTGACATATACTACATCTTAAGCCCAATTAGACTGGTTAC
Organism: Mactromeris polynyma; assembly: GCA_032209605.1. Lineage (NCBI taxonomy): Eukaryota > Metazoa > Mollusca > Bivalvia > Venerida > Mactridae > Mactromeris > Mactromeris polynyma. Next base: position 4,912,815 of record JASFXZ010000040.1, read on the forward strand.
TTTTGGACGTTCGAATCCCGGCTAGAGCCATGACCTCTTCGTAGACCCGCGGAACATACTACAACATTTAGCATATTAAAGAATGAATTGTATACTCAACTTTTCTCGAAAGTCCACTCCATCTCGACATCTTCGCCATCTTCTTCGCCATCATCGTCAGCACACTCTTCGCCCATCCCGCCAACACCAGCCTGCTGAAGAAAAAAGAAGACAAACAAATTAGCACAAGATGCATCTACAATACAATCTAAGACTACAGCACAAGACCTACAGTCTACCATGCTACAATCTTAAAACTACTGTTCTACAATCGACTACTACTACAACTGTTCTACAATCTACTACCACTAACCATGCCATTCGAAAATAGGAAAACGCGATAGCGCGCGGCGCGACGGCATGCCCCGATACGCGACGATCCCATCACACGACAGGAAGGCTACTGCAAAAGAAAGAAAAGAATTAGACACATCAAACACAGGGGACACCAACTCATATAACACATAAAACACAACACAGAGAAAACACACTGAACAAACAGGGCTTTTTGGGGGCGACTATTGGAAGTGAGTTCGAATCCCGGCAGCAAGAGCGGTCACGTTTGCAAGTTCGAATCCCGGCAAGACTGGTTACTTTTGGCTATAGAGATGGTCAGCTTGAGCGGACAGAAATGGCTTGCGGCATGCGCATTCATTTTATATGCAATTCCCCTCGTGCAGACCCAGGTGTGGTTAAGCGATGATGAACTTTGAGGCAATCTCACCACACAAATGAAGGAGTTGACTGTTGCCATGACCTCTTCTTAGACCCGCTGAACATACTACATCTTAAGCCCAATTAGACTGGTTACTTTTGGACGTTCGAATCCGGCTAGAGCCATGACCTCTTTGTAGACACCGCGGAACATACTACACATTTAGCATATTTAAAGAATGAATTGTATACTCAACTATTCTCGAAGTCCACTCATCTCGACATGTCTTCGCCATCTTCTTCGCCATCATCGTCAGCACACAGTCTTCGCCATCACGCCAACACCAGCCTGCGAGAAGAAAAAAGGAACAACAAATTAGCACAAGATGCACTCTAGCAATACAATCTAAGACTACTAGCACAAGACCTACAGTCTACATGCTACAATCTTAAAACTACTGTTCTACAATCTACTACTACAACTGTTCTACAATCTACTACACTACCGCCATTCGAAAATAGGAAAACGCGATAGCGCGCGGTGCGACGGCATGCCCCGATACGACGATCCCCATCACCGACAGGAAGGCTACTGCAAAAGAAAGAAAGAATTAGACACATCAAACACAGGGGACACAACTCATATAACACATAAAACACAACACAGAGAAAACACACTGAAACAAACAGGCTTTTTGGGGCGACTATTGGAAGTGAGTGCAGTCAATCCGGCAGCAAGAGCGGTCACGTTTGCAAGTTCGAATCCCGGCAAGATGGTTACTTTTGGCTATAGAGATGGTCCAGCTTGAGCGACAGAATGGCTTCGGCGGCATGCGCATTCATTATATCTGCAATTCCCCTCGTGCAGACCAGGTGTCGTCAAAGCGATGATGAACGTTGAGGGCATCTCACCACACAAATGAAGGAGTTGACTGTTGCCATGACCTCTTCTTAGACCCGCTGAACATACTACATCTTAAGCCCAATTAGACTGGTTACTTTTGGACGTTCGAATCCCGGCTAGAGCCATGACCTCTTCGTAGACCCGCGGAACATACTACCACATTTAGCATATTTAAAGAATGAATTGTATACTCAACTTTTCTCGAAAGTCCACTCCATCTCGACATCTTCGCCATCTTCTTCGCCCATCATCGTCAGCACACTCTTCGCCATCACGCCAACACCAGCCTGCGAGAAGAAAAAAGAACAAACAAATTAGCACAAGATGCATCTACAATACAATCTAAGACTACAGCACAAGACCTACAGGTCTACCATGCTACAATCTTAAAACTACTGTTCTACAATCTACTACTACAACTGTTCTACAATCTACTACAATACCGCCACATTCGAAAATCAGGCAACGCGATAGGCGCGCGGCGCGACGGCATGCCCCGATACGACGATCCCATCACCGACGGAAGGCTACTGCAAAAGAAAGAAAAGAAATAGAACACTCAAACACAGGGGACACAACTCATATAACACATAAAACAAAAACAGAGGAAAACACACTGAACAAACAGGGCTTTTTGGGGGCGACTATTGGAAGTGAGTTCTCGAATCCCCGCAGCAAGAGCGGTCACGTTTGCAAGTTCGAATCCCGGCAAAGACTGGTTACTTTTGGCTATAGAGATGGTCCAGCTTGAGCACGACAGAATGGCTTGGAGCGCATGCGCATTCATTTTTATCTGCAATTCCCCTCGTGCAGACCCAGGTGTGGTTAAAAGCGATGATGAACGTTGAGGGCATCTCACCCACACAAATGAAGGAGTTGGACTGTTGCCATGACCTCTTCTTAGACCGTCTGAACTACTACTCTTAAGCCCAATTAGACTGGTTACTTTTGGACGTTCGAATTCCCGGCTAGAGCCATGAGCTCTTC